>OZ023172.1:11480854-11965854 GCA_963678695.2 Diplodus puntazzo
TACGTACACTCTTATAAAAGACAGCTTCACGTAAAAGGCTGTCATTGTTAACATAACTGTATACTAAAAATCAAAAGGTTTGGAGCTTGAGATTTCTTCTTCCATACGATTGGCAATTTCCATGACAATATATCTAGGAAAGCTTCACAAAACCAGACAAGGTCAACAGTTAGTTATCACAAATATGGGTCTAGGCACAGACACTAGCAAATTTCACTGTTCCACCTCAAGCAAGCTAACCCTAACCCAACTTTAAAAAGAAGTACCTCTGTCACACAGACTTCAACCACCAATCATTTGTTTATTACTACACTTCCTAATGAAGAAACCATTTTATCAGAATGCACTACCCCTGCAGTAATTAAACACATCAAAGTAAGCTACTTGCAGTATCTGCCAAGACAGACTTTCCAAGAATCTAGTCAGCATCACAAAATACAAGAAGAACCCCATCTTTCCAGCAAACACTTTGGAGATTTGCCACCAGTCTTTGTAAATGTAAAAAACATCAACACAAAGAAGTACTGTCTTCTTAGTGGGAGCGTGTTCTCATTTGTTGTAGAGGATTAAACAAGCACAAGATGAGCTTCGAAATTTAAAAAAAAAAAAGTAAGACATAGGTGGGGAATTACTATTTTATATATTTTAGACCCAGATGCTCCATTAATGTTTTATAAAGCCTATGATGGGAGCGCATCTACAGATGTGGAAATAAGTGCTGTGTGGCTCTACATCTGTCACTGATGATGCAAGATGATGATCCATGTGTCTGAAATCTCAATTTACAGGGCTGCTCACTATATAGCAAACCAATCAGTGTGTGAGTGATTTTAGACACTATCCTGGCATCTTATCAGCAGAGGGTCTTGAAGTTGTGGCGAGGTATAATCTGAGTAGTTGTAACCAGCGTGGCCCTCTTACAGGGTGTGTGGACTCCAATGGATTCTCACACAAGCAGAAGAATAGCTGACAGGAAGCTTCACATATAGATACAGAGAAAAACACTTTCAGACACTTCTCAACAACATAGAGCAGACTGCAGCAAGGCAGGGCTTTCTCTGTGTATAAAGTCAGAGGAATTTATGATGTTTGTCTGGCATTATTTAAGAAACACATGGACTGTGTTGTCAAATGTTATGCTGGTATTTAGAAAGGAGGGCTGAAAAACGACTTAATACCAATACAGATATTAACTTGTTCTACAGGGATCATTAAAGTTAACAATTTCTATTTTAATTAATTCTACTACTGAAATGAATACAGTAATATAACGTAATAACAGGCTGGATGATGTCTGACATTGTTTTTTTACCCTCCTTAAATTGAGGTACCTTCAAAATATCATGTGGCATGTAAATCAACAACATTTAACACACTGGACTTGGCATAATCACTCTTATTGAAAGATGAGCCCATATCAGATATCCTATAACATGTTCAGACATGTAATGTGGAACAAGTCCAATATACGCATCGTATCAGCTGTCTTATATATGAACTCCTCGAGGTGAAGGTATGCATTTAAAAATGCTATACCAGACGTTGTAAACAGGACCCAAGGCTGCAGGGCAGAGACTTGAGAGAACCGCTTATATTTTTAATTTTTTGTCTAATTTAGTAATGTGAGAACATCTTGGCTAAATCAGGGCTCAAGGATCCGCCTACATGGTTGCACATGTGCCCAAAAATCAGTTTTCATTAGTTGCGCCATTTCACCTGATATTCAACAGGTCTGAATTTTTAAAAAGTAGCCTGTAAACATATTTTATATTTACAAACATCAACTGGATGTGTAGACATTGCATATGAACAAATACTAGCATATAAACTAGGGATGCACCGAAATGAAAATTCTTGGCGGAAACCGAAAACCGAAAATGAGGAAACCAAGGCCGAAAAACGAAAACCGAAACACCGAAAGAAATTATTATGCCAATTATTAGTACCATTGCATTTATGGCTATGACTGTGTACTAACCTCACTAAAATTCAAAATAAAACGTCTAACTTGACCCCACTTATGTGTACATTAAATAAATAATAATGTACAGGCCTAGAACTGACGGAACTGCTGAAAGTTTGTAAAATTAAATATGTTCTCTCATAAAAACATAAAGTGCATTTTAAAATTTTCTCTGTAGGACTCCTATTATTTGGTGCACACTCTTGCAGGATCTTATTGAACATATCAGACAACGAGGGTGCATGCCCCTCATCTGGTGCAGAGAGACGAGTCCTTTTTTCTGTGTTCTGCTCTCCTTCTCCTGCGCTGTGCGCTTCTCCGTCTCCAAGCCAGTTCTCCGCATCCATCGCGGCCTGGATCCTTTCTCGTGCGCGCTGCTTTAATCCCACATCCAAGTAATGATCTTTATAATGCGGATCGAGTATAGTTCCGATGAGGTGCAGAGGATCTGAATAGATCTCAGTGAAACGTGTGCTGACAGACTCTAAAGCCTGGTTTATGGTTCTGCGTCGCGGCGACGGCGTAGCGGCCTGGATCCTTTCTCGTGCGCGCTGCTTTAATCCCACATCCAAGTAATGATCTTTATAATGCGGATCGAGTATAGTTCCGATGAGGTGCAGAGGATCTGAATAGATCTCAGTGAAACGTGTGCTGACAGACTCTAAAGCCTGGTTTATGCTTCTGCGTCGCGGCGACGGCGTAGCTACGTCGTCGACGCAGACCCCTACGCGGACCCTACGCCGTAGCCTGACGTGCACCTCCAAAAAATCCTGACTATGCGTCACGTCGACGCGTCGAGACACGAACGGCAAGGACTGTGATTGGTCGGACAGACCACCTCCGCAAATGTCTTCTGTCGCCTGCGCTTCAACATTTGTAATAACAGCATTTGTTGTTCAATATCCACGAGCTCCATCTCCAAAAACCCCCGCTCCATCTCAGTTGCCATGGTTTACTGTCTGACCGGAAGAAAACCAAGGAATCCGATATGAACCCCCCCGAAACCAAACCGACACAGCCACACCGGTGAATTGCAGAACAACGCGTTCCTCGACACAGAACTTCGAATGCTCAATGACGGCGTAGGGTCGACGACGTCACTACGCCGTCGCCGCGACGCAGAAGCATAAACCAGGCTTAAGTGTGTACTTTTCATTGTTTTCACTCCGTGGTCCGTCTCAACCCCTTTGCTTTTGCGCTTTAGTGCTGTGAAGTGAATGTCGCGGGGAGCTCGTGATCTGCCGCTGTATGCAGATAAGACTCGGGGGTCTTTCTCAGATATATTGAAATACGTCCACACCGCAGACATGTTGGCGCTTATCCAGATACGCGTGTGCTGGCCGAGTTTTTTGTTTGCGTAATCACAAATTTCTGTTTCGGCCGTGTTGTTTCGGTGATAAAAGTATTTTGGCTGAAAACCGAAAATGCGCTTTTGGGCGATTTTTGGTGGCCGAATATTCGGTGCATCCCTAATATAAACCCATTTGCAGAAGATCCCATGTCCTGTTACTCTGTCGTTGGATTTTATGCATCTTCCACTTTCTCTCTGGAGAATAATGTACTTTTAACGTTAAAAAAAAGCTTTCTGTTGCTTGAGGTTGATTTTTCTTGTTTGAGTTTGTTAAGCACTTTCAACATTTAGGTTGTGAAGGTTTTTGCAATTTCTTATGGGATATGCTGTGACTTAAAAAAAGAAAAAAGATGCACCTTTATTCCTGTTTACAATAATTCATATAATCCCTTCAAATGCATTATTGGGTGCACTTTTATTATGTGCTGATGCACCTGAATGGAAAACATAGGCGCACCTGTGCAACCAGTGTAAACGGTTAGTTTGGACAATGGAGCCCAGTCAGTGACAAACAACAAGTGTAATCTCACCTTCCAAAGGCTGTTTCGAACTAAATCAAGCATTATATAACTAACACTTTTCTTTCTGGTGTCTCCATGTGAAGACACACAACCCACAAAGCTGCTCAAACAGATACAAAAGCCTGAAGCTGAACCTGTGGCTGGAGGATAATTTTGAACATGCCAAACCCACAAACTCAAAAGTAACCACCTCATGATTCAAGTATGGAAGCCTTTAAGGCTTTAAAATGAGATTTGTTTTGTTGACTATAATATTGATCATCTTTAAGAGTTCAGTATCTGATTATTTGTAGAGCCTGGTAACACTAAAGCAGGGGAAAGTATGATCCTGGATATTGTTGTGTAAACCACAATTCAGATTAAATACTATGTTGGTTAGAGAGAGGGAATGTGCATTTCTTTTAGACAACACCTTTACACCACCTCATCACTGACACAGTCACTGTGAACATTAAGATAGACTTTGGACCAGCTCATTCACTGATAAAACTAGTGCATAAACAAATAGCAGTGGCAAAGTCAGATCTAATCTGCTCTGTCACCCATTATTTAACTCACCGCCATACCTGTGTGGAGGGTGCAGTAGTTGAGGGTAGTTGTGAATGTTAATTATGCTAAATATGAAACAACACAATCCATCATGCTGTAGGTCTGTAATTATGTTCTACTAAGGTATCATCACACCACACAGAATGACTGCCAGATTTAATGTGGTTAGTGGGGTGTTTCCCATGGGCAGGTTAATCTGCTGTTTTACCTGTGTCAAAAGTTAGTTTATTGGCCTCTGTTGACCAGTGCTCTGAGCAATGTGTGTTTTTTTTAATACTAGAATACTACCTGTCCCAAGGATTGCTGTATATTTATTTGATTGAAACATAAATTACTTCAGGAATTTGACATGTGACAACATAACTGATAATGAAGATCTTGAAGCTGGATTTGAACTCAACACAGAGCCTCGAACTATTAAAGCATGAGAAAATCTAAAATTCTGCACATTCATGTGCATTACTACAATCTATCTAATACTGCAAAAGCACATAACTTCAATTAGGATACAGATAATTATACTGTATCTATTCTCCATCCACAAAAAGGAAAAAAACTGGTGTTAGCTTCACAGATATATATTATTATCATCAACAAAACCAGCAATGTTAGTTAAGTGCACCTCTCAATAGGACTACTATTGTAGCCATAAAAGTTCAAAAATGGGTGGCAAATAAATTGTACATTCTATTATTACTATTAAAATTAAAAGACCATTGAGGACATTTTTTAGTATTTTCAGCAGCAAATTCATATACATTAGGATTGGGAAACGAAATGAAAATATTTTTATACTTTTTACAAAATACCTCCATTAATGATGTGGCAGTATTGTAAGGATGACAATTGCTACTTTCACAAAATATTAACACAATGAGATTTCTGATCAATTATCATCAGTAATGTGGATATAATAACTGAATGGATAAAGGCAAATATTGGAACGTTAAGAAAATACTATTTCATTGCAATGTAGCCTTTAAAACCAGGGAAAGATAGCACTCATGTGTATCACGATATAATGATATCCAAAATATTAGACGATACATCACGAAAACGATATATTGATAGATTACACAGGCATACTTAATAGTATGTTCAATTAAATGTCTGCATTTTGTCTTTTCTTATACATGTTGACAGTAAAAACAGAATAGTGGGGGGGAATCTGGGATTCAATTAGCCACACTGATGAATGATCACTCATGTGACAGCTGTCCGTGTAAGCTAAATGGACATAAGCCTAATAAATAAGCCTAACCTCATACGGTTCAGCTATGTAACAACAACAACATCGAGCTGGATTTAAAAGTGTAGCAACAAGATAAAAACAAAAAGGTCATGAAGTCAGTTAACACATTGACCAGAGATGCAGCTCCTCAGTGATGACGTTGCCTGTGTTGACACACTGCTCGAAAGGCTGCTAGCAAGCTAACTGCTGACTAGCAATTCCTTCTAGCTGTATGTATGAGGCAGGAGCACATAGCCCAGAAACATTTTATAGCCATTCGAAACTAGAGCTTCAGTAGATAAAGTTAAGTATAGCCACGCAGACAAACTGGTAACCCCCCTCCAAATGAGACAACAAAAAAATGCCGTAGGAAGTAGTCACTGCGCGATGCAATGCTACAGCGGCTAGCTTGTCAAATCATATGACAGTTACGAGCCATCGCCATTTCCAATATATGACCGACCAAAAAGTAAATGTCAGAAGAGACAATTTAGTTCGTGGACACAAACAAACAGGTAGTTCCATCGGTTTTCTTTCATGTGAACTTTAGCAGTAAGGTAATTAGGTCACAGAGAAGCTAGCAGCAGTGTATGGAGGGCCATGTTCACTTACGTCTGGATGGCTGGTTAGATTCGCCCAGGGCTTTCCTTCCCCCGCTGCCGGTTTTCTTGTCAGTCGGGTTCTTCGCTCCACCTGAGCTGGTGTTTTTCTTTCCTTTCTTCACTACCTCCCATTTGCCAACTGAGCCATTATTTGAAGCCATGTCTGTGGTCCAGTTGTGGTGTTATCAGTTAGAGTTGCTGTGACTTCCTGCTGCTGAATGAAACAGGACGACGGGACGCTTTCTCAACCAACAGCTCTCTGATCATTTAACCGTCCGCGTGCCACGTCTCTTTTGTCGGCATGACGTCAGAGTGATGCGTTTGGACCGTTAGTTTGACTTCCCTGAGGAAGTGCGACAACTTCAAACATGTCTAAGTTTTGAATACAAATATCCGAAAAATTTACCTCAAGTAACCAAGAGTATCTAAAGATTAATATGACTTTCCTCTTTGTTCAAGTTAAAATTGTATGTACGTTGAAAAGTAAAATATGAGTCAAACTTTTGTTTGAAAATACATTTAAAAATGGCGACTGCTTTGATTTGAGCCAAGGCTAAACTGATAACATATCTCAGGCAAATCTATTGGATCCGATATGCCCATAATTAAAAGGTTTAATCCATCAATAGATTGGCTGACTGACCATAAATTGCCAACTATTTTAAGAAATAGTATTTTAGTCATAAAAACACACCAAATGATCTTCAGATAATAATAATAACAATAATAATGATAATAATAATAATACGCCCTACACAAGCAAGCATTAAAGTTATGGTATTGTTAACGGATAATTTATTTAAGCAGATAATTTATCTAATCCCTGTAAGCTCTCTGCTGAGGGCTCCATCACTGAGAAGTGCCAGGTCCATGGGTCTGCTGCAGGTTTTTGTCTGGCTGCGCTCTGTCGAACAGACTGTGAGTTTTGGCTGCAGTGACTCTCAAAAGAGGCACTAATGAGTCTCTTAGTGTTTGGCACAAAGCTCCTGGATCTCTCTCAAGCCCTTGTCTATTTCATCTGAGTGGAAGCTTAGCCACAGACAGCAGTGGCCCACCTGCAGGGTCGCTGAGTTATTCTTTTGCAAGTCAATTTTACTTTTGTTTCCTTAGCAATAAACCTCTATTTTAGTCCCAAAATTGTTTTTCAAGTACAATTTATTTCTTGGCAACGACTGCCAGACTCATCCTTATGCTTTTACTATAAGGTTCACACTGATTTGCATTTGGAACAAGATAATACTACTCCTGATAAATGAGAAATACAACAGCAACATGGTAGATATCACACAGAACAACAGAGTTTGTTACTTTTCTTGAACCTCAGAGCTTTATTTCATTCCAGCAGTTAACTCCAAATGATGCAGGTTTATCCCATGGCTGCCATGATAGCAAACGGTGAGAGAGGGTTTGATGTTATGTTCTCTCTGACTGGTCTAACCACTGTCAGTCACCCTCAGCCTGGCTGTCAATCACAATAAACCACACCTATAGTGCCTTGGCAGCTACTGTGGCATTTGAACACTTTTGCAACAAAACTCAATTGAATAGCAACAGAAAAATAATGATAGCAGCTACAATGTTTAACTCAATTAACACAGTCAAACATTAGTATTTAGTAGTGTCTGTCCGTAATCTTATTTTTTTGTTTGTTTTTTTACATTTGTTCATTCATAGAATTCAAAGCCTGACATTTGTCTGATAAATAACTTTTACACTGATGCCTCTGACTTGGCCAGTGAGGAATTCAATGCAAATAAAAAACAAACCTCTTTAAAAGAAATCTACAAAATATAAAATAGCTTCTTCCTGTATCATCCTGGCTACAGCCAGTCACTGCATGTTGGCATTTTGGATCATTTCAGTCGGTTTGTTTCAGCTACATTTAGTGCAAGATTTCCAAATCCAAAACCTCATTTTTTTGCAGAAACTGTATCAAGCAGATTAAAAAAAGATAAATAAATAAAAACATAAATACATCATGCTGTCTCATAAAGCATTCATGAGCGATCCCTCTCTGGTGGGACAACTTGATGAAAAAGAGCATTTTCAACTGTAGTGCTTTTACCTTGGAATGATGACTTCTTTACATGTACATGTGTGCAGTTCAGAGTCTGCGATATGTCTGCGGGCTGAATGTACGTTCACGTGTCATCATAAGCAATATTTTAAAAATATATAGTATGTGCAGGCTGCTCTCTAAAGGGGCTAAACTCCATTTATAATCTCACTTTGTGAAATTTACAGCCAAAATATCCTCAAACTGATCACATTGTGTGGAAAACATTGTGTGGTTTCATATATTAACTCTGTACCCTGATGCAAGTGCATGTCTTCTTGTGGTGACCAATCAAAGTGCATGGTGAAAGAAAGTGACAGACATATTGACAGCAGTCTCGGCTGCAGGCTGTCAGTGCTGGATCTTTGTAATCTCATTGCTTTTAACCTCAAACCTCTGAGGTTAGCCTCTGGTTAGAATAAGTTGAGTAAGCCAAGTCAGGCTGCTGGGCCCTGGTCCAGACAGATCTGGGTTAAGTGTCATTTGATAGTTTTGGGAAGCTAGGCTGTGCAACAAAGTCGTCATGGATATGGACAGCCACAGACACAATAGGAGAGGTAAGGGGGTCGTAAAAAGTCAAATAAAGCGGGAAAAAGGGGAATTATGACAATAATTTTCAGGTAGGTAAAAGGGTAAAAGGGGGGGGGGCTGGTTTATGAAGGTGATGAACAGACAAGGAGGAGTTCAGAACTCATCCTGGTCTCCCTGTGCCGCTTCGTCAATCTCATCATCATCTGGTGGTGCAAATCCCTCCTGGAAAAGAAGACTGAAGTCAGTGTATGACATCATAATAGCAGTCATAATATTTGGTTTTCGTGGATTTTAATTGTATGGTTGGTATTAGAGAGAGTGTTTTGACACATTCCTTCTTGCCTTGGCTCTTGTAAGATATACTTGTAAGATGCTTTATGTTGCCTTTGACAGCTCACTTGTAATTTGGTGATCATCAGACTGCTGTAACATCTTAAATATAGTAGTCATAAACATTGCAAAATGCTGTGATGGATCAAGGAGAAGATTCTTAAAAAAAAACTGCAGTCACAAAGAGGAAAACTGATGACACAAAGACTCTAAACAAGGACTGTAAAACACATCTTGAGAAATGCTTTGTCAGTTTTTCAGTTTTCAACTGAAGCCTTTTGGATAAGAGGCCAAATGTCTAAATCTAAAGCCAGCCAAGTTGCATCTTGACTAAACACTTTAACACTAAAATCAATACATGTTTGAAAGCACCACAAACTCCAGTCCTTAAATGTGATTATAGAGTTAAATAAAAAACTATGACAGTCGGAACTAAAATAAAACATTCACTACATTTAAATGCATTTGAGTAATCAAGCTACAGACAGATTTCTGCAGCACTTAGAAGATAAGTAGATGAGAAGCCGGGTTTCAATTATTGAGGTGGGAATTAAAGAAAACTAATTTCCCCAGCTTGACTTCTTTGCCACTTACAGTACACCCATAACCAAGTTACTAATTGTGTTTATAAACTTGCACATGCTTAAGAAGAAGACTTAAGTCAGGTAAAGTGTTTCCTTGTCAGAGGTGCAGAAGGATGTCAGCATCAGTGTTTGGGGTAGCTTGTAACTAAGTAATCTGTTAGAGAAATCAGATTACTTTTTGTTATAATGAGTAATCCGTTACTGGATAAATTGCTTTTCCTTTCCTTTTGTCACCACAAAAATAAAATAAAATCCCTAAAGCTTTCGCACTGTTTCTGTTTCTCTCCTACTGTTCAGCAGGTGGCTGCATGCCTGCGGAAGGTAAACCTACGGTTCTGTCAGTAGGCATGCATAGCTAAAGTACGCTAACGTGTAACTTTTCTCAGTAGATAATGCAATAATGTAAGTTACTTTTTAATGGAAGTAATATTTTAAGGTAGTGAGTTACTTTTAAAAGTAAAGTTACCCAACACTGGTCAGCATCGATCAATACATTTAGTAAAGAGGCATCATCATATTTGAAATAGTATTAATCCAAATTAAGGTCTGAATACAACTTACACTGACACAAAGTAGAACTATACAAGAGCTATAAACAAGCCACAGCTGAACCTTCGGCTGTATGCAAAAAAACATTCATTCACACTGATGTGTGCTGTGTCACTGCAGTGTGTATAAAGGTCAGGATCAGTAATCAGTGTCTTCTACCACTAAACTGTTTTGATATGTGTGATATAATTCTGACCTGAGATCAGAGGTACGGAGGAAAATCTTATCACTGACCTTTTATGTGTATACAGTTACCAGGTAATCTGTTACCTGTGTAAGGAAATTTTTCTGAGTTACCTGGTTTCTTTTGTATGTGCTGTAAATGCAGGGCTTGAAATAGAAGGAAATTGCCTCTACTCCCCCTATTTACATATTGGCAGGGGTGAGGAGGTCTTTTCTAATTAGGCCTGCACATCTTAATAGTAATCTCATTAATATATAACATATAGCCTTTAGTTGATCCTGGATACATGGGTTGTTGCTTCTTTTGCAACAATGAAGTTAAAACCATTGACTTGAGTGATAAACTGCAGGGTGGGGTTTATCTGCTGCCAACAACTTCTGTGTTTGTCTGTTTATTGTTGAAGATTAAATATGTAAAACACAATAACAATCAGCAGTGACACTATTTGTAATATATAATATTATTGTAACATGTATTTTTCAGCTTAAACTGATCAGATATATGATTGATGATGATTCACTCATAATTGATGTGTGCGACTATTAATTCATGCAGTAAATACTGTGAAATCAATATATCTGGATACATGTGCTCCATGTGTGCAGTTTGTATTTACCTCTGTGGCATACAGTGTATCCATGATTTTGGTGAGGACTGGGTTATTATCATTTTCATTTTCCTGGCAGATGAGCTCGATGTCTCTCAGCTTTGCAAAGTAGAAGTCCCTCTCCTTCTCCAGCCCCTCTACAGTCAGCTTCAAATCCAGCAGCTGTGAGCAAAGACAGTGAAAAGACAAATAACACAACAACTAAAGAAAGAATATAGTACAAATAAATATGCCTGCCTGTTGGGTTAGGGTCGCCCTCGGGGATCGACACTTTTTGTCTGCCATGACTGCGGCGCCGGAGATCCAGCTCCTACGGTGAGTAGTTCAAAAACCTTCTTTTTAGTAAACTCTGTGTACACAAACAATGTTCTCAATGCTCGTGTTCATGTGTAGAGACCCTGGTGATAGTACAAGCAAAGTTTCATGTTGTGTCGAGCCCTCTTAGTGTTTTAAAAATAGCGATTTTGATGCTAGCGTAAGAGTGTCCCTGCACTCCATTGAAGATTAGCTTGCCCGAAAACGAAACTACGGTAAATCTTAAAAGTGCCTCTTTCATCGTAATTATGCATTTACACGAAGGTTTGACTCATATTCAATCACAAATAAAGCCTTGGTTGCTTTTTGGCGAGAGTTTCACTTTAAATTAACCTTGAACCAATCTAATTTCGACTTTAAAATGCTAAACATACTGTAACTGTGTGAATACGTTGATTCAGTCCAAAAATTCTTGCCCCCTTGCTTTCATCATGGGACAGACCGGGCACAGTGACCTTGTCTTGTTATTTAATGATAAGAGAGCAGTGTGGTACTCCCAATGTGATGGTGCTTGTGCCAAAAAGGGCTCTCAAAGTCAAACAAGTGTCGTGAACATTGAAGGGTGTCACTAATCAATCTGTAGTGTCACCTGCTGGTTGAGCTCTATGAGCTCAGCGTCTCCTCCATTGCGGGTCATGGGAGCGCTCCTGCGGGCTGGTGCTATCTGCCTCTGAGGGGTAGGAACAGTCTTCGGTACCGTGGGAGATGTTCTCATTGGGCCTGGAAGACAGAAACACACACGTTTATAAATCATCATCTTTGGGCTGAGTTGTTTTCAGTCGACTGACAGTGAGTTGCTTCATTTTAACAAATGCAGCTGTCTGTCTACAGAGGAAATATAACAGCTAATGCCTTTATGGTATTATATGTGTGTAAATGTGAATCCAAAGCAACTTTTTATAATGGATGTGTGCAATCAGTTGATCAGTCTTTCAAACATTGCTACACTCACATGTCAACACCAGAAATACCAGTCAGTTCAACTATTATTATTTTGTCAATGTACAAATTTAAATGAATTACTGAAACGTTGCACTGAAATGTTGTAATAATTTCTTAAAGATTTTTTGTTCAATTAATGTTATTTCTTAACTTCGAATTAGTAATGTGTTGTCATGTTTTGTTGGATCATCTGCAGTGTACATAATGCAAGTGGCAAACATTTCAGTTTAAGCTACAATTTCCTAACTGAAGAAGATGGTTAATGGTTTAAAATGTGTCTTATGATATATGCAAAATTCTTTTAGACAATTTAACCTTAAAGATTGAATTTTTTTTGTTGTTTTTTTTTCTTTTCCCCTTTTCATGGCTTTTTTGACATGACAGCTAAGAGCGATGACAGGAAATGGGGATGAAAGAGAGGGGGGACAGGGGACGAAGGGCCACAGATCAGACTTGAACCTCGGACCAGTGCAGCAAGGGCACAGACTCTGTACATGGGACTCTATTTACTCTACCAACTGACTAGCTGACAAGTCTAATTTTGAACCATCATTTTAAATATCATGGACATTAATCTATAGGAACATCCTCACTTTCTCTCTTATTTCTCAGGTGAAACTACAGTATTGAATGTTGGGCTGTGAAATTTGTCAAAAACTTCTTGATCTGCAGAAAATCTGTGGCTAAGCAGATGCAGTGAAGACACATCTGAAGGACTTTTGCTGTTAATCAATTTTTTGCTTGCTTAAACCGACTTCAAGCCAAGTTCTAAACGTCTACAAGCCCCATCAAGAGATGAGGAATGGCCAAATTACCTAATTTTGCAAGGTTTTCTAAGCCACAAGTGCCTCAGAAAAACATGCACGTGCAAAAAAACACACACATTCTTCCAGGAAGTCTTGTGGTTTGATTTTACAATGTTATAGAACAATTCTAGTATTTTTGTAGCCGTTTTGTTCCAGCTCATTTATGGCAAAACCTTGATAACGCTAGTAATGTTTGAGTTATGAACTTTTTAATTTTTCATGTTGCCCTTCATCACAGTTGAACAGCACCGTTTGCAACCATATGCATATTTATTGTCCTCGAGTATAGAGCTTGAAAAGGGCAGTTCTGAGGTAGTCGATTCCAACTCATGTCCTTGTTCAATTTTCCTCTTCTACCATATACATAACATGTATTAACATGTATAACACATTTATATGCCATTCAGAATTTTAACTGACTCTGATCAACAACATATGGGGGAGATTGTGTAAAACTATTAAAACATTTCTATTATGCAACTACAGAGATACAATCAAAGTCACAAATACTGCACACAACAGGCCAGAATAGACCAATCCCAGTGACTCCAAGTCTGAAAGTAGGTAAGACACTCTGCAAGCACCGACAAGCACACAAACACATACACACATGCTCGATGCAGGGGATGTTACCTGAGCGGGAGGGTCGTTTAGGTTTGTGAAGAATGGTTTCACCTGGGTTAGAGGTGGGGATGTGGTTGCATGAAGAGGTGAGAGCAATGAAATGAAGCTTTCGAGTTCGCTCACAGCTTATGGTGTCAGACAAACAAAAGTGTGTTTGGTTGTGTGTGTACGTACCTGGGGTAGGTGGAGGCGGTGTTACATCCTGGCCCTGCCGTGTCAGTAAAGGGTCGTATTCTTTCCCGTCATAGTTGGCGTCAAAAAACTTCTTGAACCACTGAAGAAACTCAAAGTTGTCCTGGAACTTCCCTTTCACCAGCCTCTCCACAGGAATAATCTGAGAGAGACAGAGACGGAGATCAAGAAAGAGAGGATGACAGAGATTATGTGTCAAGGTGGGATTTCACAGAATTTCTATGATCTGTATAATGTTATATAAAGAGCAGCAGAGATGTCCCCTGCATATATGATCTAAAATAAATGCTAATCCTTGGAAATCCATTAATACCACTGCAATGGTTGTGATCAAAAGGTCATTACATACAATTTGGGGTATAAAATGAAAAAGACAAAGCATTATTTCGGGGCTGGACTTGCACAGCCAGACCCATCTCCACACATTGCTGAAGAAAAGTCTTGCTTAACACATTATCATTCTGGTATAGGGGAGACAAACACTGGCTTGTTTGCATTTCTTTAACCAATCACAATCCTCTTGGGCAGTATGAAGGACAGGATGCAGCAATGGTTCCCCTGCAAACTACAACCCCTCTGATCTATGGTGATAGTGTAAGTGAAATGGATCTTATCTGGAAACAACTTAAATGTTTCAACAACTTAATGTATTATGCATTTTTGTTTGACTACTGTCTGCAAAGCAAATTGCCCCACCGGGACATTCATGTTTTACTCTACTCTATATTGCATGTGAGAGGTGATACCTTACATTAAAATGGCTAAATCTTCACAAACAAACCAAGCAGGGTTGTCTAATTGCATGATCCAGTCCACGATTTGTTAAAATTTACCATTTTCAGCCCGTAGGTTGCTCGTTCAGAGGATGTTGCTGTTTCACGCAGCGACAGAGTCTTTGAGATACACAGATAGTTGAAAAGGGGTGGAGAATGATGACTAGCTAGTCTGCGAGGGTAGGCTTACACAAACAACCTACTTCCTGTGAGTCAGACTACTTTGGGGCATCTCAGTGGGCATAAATTAATCCAAAAATGAAAATTCAGTCATTATTTAGTCACCCCCATATTGATGTAAGTCAGGTGAGGTTTTTTTTCCTGAGTAACTAAGAGAAAAAAATAAATGGCCACATACAGCTCGTCCGGTGTCATCCAAGTATTCTGAAGCTCTAAGATCCCACATTGATTTAAAAAGAAACCTGAAGTGAGTGCACAAGCTCAACCACAGGAGCCATTTTAAGTTTTCTTTCACTTTAACATTTAAAAACTTGTCCCTGTCAACATCAGGTGTTTCGGAGAAGCTGCAACAATGTTTTGTTGTGAAGCTCCAGAAATGTTTTGTGGACTAAAAAAAACTTGACACCTGACTTTCCATCAGCATTAGATTGACTGGATGATGACTGAATTTAAATATTTGAGTGAAATGTTGCTTTAAGATGCAGACCATGTTCTCACAATGGCCCCTGTTAATACCCAGCCTGTGACCACTGTGGCATGTCACCCCTCCTAGTTAAAAAACAATGAATTTCTTTTGTAACTCCTCAGCTATATTGGTTTATTTGATCTGAGAGCTTCAGTGTAAAAAAAACACCAATGAAAGGATCAAGATATGAATGGTTTTAACGTGTTAGTATCACAGTAATTGGGTTACCTTGGCATAGTAATTCTGGTCTACCCATGCTTCTTAAATAACTACCTTTGAATCTTACATCAACTTACATGTTTCAACAACCAAAAATATACTACTGTACCTTCCAGGAGGAAGATGTGTTTAATCAAATCTAGTCAGATGTGTTCATGTGTGAGTTCTCACCTTGTCCACATTCATTCTCTTGAATGAAGCCTGTAAGACCTTGAAATTGTGGATGTATTCATGTTCCAACTTAGCACCGAACTTGACTTTCTTCAACAATATGCAGCCTGGAAACAGCATGTCCATGAACTGACAGTAGGCAGCACCTGAGGAAAAATGTTAACTTTTAGATATTTTTACACATTTGAATTTAATAACAAACTCAACATATAAAAGATGTGTGGGTGTTTACCTGAACCAAGCTGCTCTATCTTTGTGTAGGTGAGCTGTAGAGAGTCGTTAACCCATGCCAACATGTCATGACGACTCAGGTTCTCTATGGTCATAGAGGTGGAGTAGACATTCACCGCCATCCTCCTGCTTCACACACACACGCACAAACAAACACACATAATAAAGACTGCATTAAAGGAAACAAGTTTCTAACTCTGTGTTTTATCATTACCAAAGCTGTGGCATTTTTTCATTTAATAGAATCGTGTTAACCACTTGATCTATTATAATGCTCACTACACTGGTACCGTGAGAGAAAAGTCATATACGTATTCCATATTACTGGGACATAAGAGTGTTACGATTCTCCACATGCACGATTCAATTTTCTATTATAAGGTCATCAATCAATTTCGATTATGAGCATCCACTGTCAACCCTGATGGCTTTTTATACTATCACATCTGAGTTTGTCAAGATCGAGAGATAATTTGTTTTATGGCTTGACAAAGGGTATTTACATTTTTACCTAACCGTATATAGGGGTATTTTATAACAAAAGCATGACTTTATCCTGGTAGCTTTTTGCAGGTTAGTGCGAAGGGACGTTCAAACAATATTCACCAAAAGTGGTCAAGAGTTAAACAAACCAACAAGAGAGTTGCAACAACTTTCGTTTCTCAAACCCTCTTTCCAAATAAATAAAGGATCTCAGAAGAAGAAAATTAATTCAACATGAATGCCATTTGTTTGTTTTTGTGCACGCAGTTTTAGTCCTGAAGTGCAGCTGCAAGCTACAGGCTAGATAGATGTGTCTTCTTTGAAGTGGTGTTTTTTTGTTTTCTTTTAAGATGCAAGCTGTAGACACTTACATAGGTATAGATAAAAAAAAAAAATAAAGTGAGTATCTCTAATCCTGCTTTTTGCTTTGTTGATTGAAATTAAAAGCTATTGAAAGTTATATTTTTGTATTATTTCTTAAAAAGTCTGAACTGTCTCTTTCAAGCAGCAGTCCTGAAAGGTTTTTGTTCAACAATGTAAAGCACTTGTTCTTTTGTTTTGGAGTGTGCTGTAAAATAAAGTTTAATAATGTATTATGCAAATGTCTGACACTTGACACATTTATGCTAACATACTACTATTAAATAAGGTATCCTGTCAAATGAGGCTAATATGAGAGATTTGCTTGGTTGACTCTATCATGTCCAGGCAAAAAAAAATTACACACACACACACACACACAATTTACTCACCTGCGCTGGGTGTGTGTTGGGTGTGAACTGCTCAAATCAGGTTGTGATGGACCACCTTATAAAAAGACCTGGAGACAGAAACCAGTAACATGTGGGATATAACTTCTGCTACTGTTAAGATGATCATACATCAAAGTTACCTTGCTCGTCATCTTCACAGAATTTTCCTCAAAGGTAACTGATGGTTGTCTTTGTTTATAATTAATAATTTCTTCAATACCTGCGTTTCGGAAAGGTCAGAACTGTTTCGTGTCGTGCTCTAGAGCGTCTCCACAAGGTTACAAAGAGATAAACTATCAGTCACTAGTTCACCTGCTAGGCCACTAATCTGTGCCACAGTTAATCCTTTTAGCTCAGGTTCAACCTGATGTAATACTTCACAAAGGCAGCTGAGATCTCCAGCAGGTGTAACAAACAGGCAGAAAAACCAACATTCATCACACTGACAGCTGGAGAAAAAAATCCAACAATAACGAGAGTTTCCTGTAAACCGACTGCCTCCAAAACAAACACCAGCCAGGATGCTGTGCTGCACAATCACTTCCTGACTACAGTGCTTCACAGAGGTAAAACCATAAACCAGGAAAATGCTGCTAATTTGGTTGCAGCCGGTGGAGCTACTGGTTATGCTGGTCTTTAGGTGGGTGAATACAAAGTGTCCTTTTAGCCAATTCATCTACTTTGACTAACTTATATGTTAGCAAAATAAAGGTCACTAACTGCCTTTTCATGTAAAAGCATATTTTCATTCCCCACATTCTTGTCCACTTGGGAAGCTAACTGTATACACCTAGCATAAAAACTGATAGATAAACACAAGCAGTCCATTAGAAACAATAACTACTGACTATTTGGTCTCTTTTTAAATTAAACAGCACGTATCATTAACAGTGAAACAATTCTCAGAATATCTTCCAGCAAAAATGACAAATATATATTGATTCCATCCTCTAAAACGTTATTTGCTGTTTTACGCTGTCTTATATGAAAGTTAAATGAATCTCTTTGTGTGTTGAACTGTTGCCCAGACAAAACTGGATCTCCTGGATAAATATGGTAAAATAAATTAAATAAAAT
Source organism: Diplodus puntazzo (assembly GCA_963678695.2). Lineage (NCBI taxonomy): Eukaryota > Metazoa > Chordata > Actinopteri > Spariformes > Sparidae > Diplodus > Diplodus puntazzo. Next base: position 11,499,144 of record OZ023172.1, read on the forward strand.
TGTCAAACAATAGTTGAACGATAATAGATATATTGACAAGTATTTGAAAAATGACCGGATAATGAAAATTATCATTAGTTGCAGCCCTAGTTCTAAGAGCAATGCTTTAGAAACACCTGCTTGGCTTTGCTTAACTTGTTATATAGTCATTTGCCTAAAACGTGATGATACATTAATTAATACAACAGACCACAAAGATAGGGTCAGTGACCTAAAATAAGATGCATGATCAGACTTGAATGTAACTCGAAACTTGGACTTTCCCATCTGACAGATCTGATTTCGACAACAGTCTCCAGATCTTAAAGACATCAACACACTTTTTATTTTTGTTTCTGACTCTGTATTATAGAGAAGTAGAGTACAAGTCTGTAGTAAATAAAAAACTTAAGTCCAAAAAGCTTTTTCTTTACTCATGTTCCTGTTACCAGAATAAGACACATGAATACAAAAATAAGTGTTTACCTTCTTTTGCATCTTATCTGGTCATTGTTTGATCTCTTATATAGTATGTAACACTTGTTTAGGCCTGTTTATTTAGTCTGTACTGTATTTATCATTGTATTCAAGGGCTGAAACAGTTTGTCATCCGAAGAAAGAAGAAAATGTATTGCAGACTATTTTGATAATTAAACCAACTATTGTGAAAGTCTTTTTTTTTTTTAAATGCCAACAATTCTACAGTTCCAGCTTCTCAAATTTGAATGTTTGCCAGTTTTCGCAGTCTTCCATAATATACTACTGAACAAATTTGGGTGTGGGCCATTGGTTCAATAAAACAAAAAAAATGATTTGGCCATTTAAGCTTTGGGAAAGTCTGATGCTATTATTTTGCATAATTTATTATTATTGGACATTTTATGGATTTAACAGTTAATCAAGAAAATAAAAGATGGTTCCATCAATAATGAGAATAATCAAAAGTTGGTACTCTAAATGGTCACTGTCAAAATTTGTGAAACTGTCTCAATACTACATTTTTTTTAATAACAGTTGCTATAAAAAAGAAAGTATGTGATAAAACATAATGAAAACATTTAATGATTGCAGAATCTGATTGATACATATACTCTTCTTTGTACAATAACTTGCATATTACACTGACAATGTATTTAAATTAAGTATTTTTTGTGTATTTTATATGTACATAACAATATAATGTCTTTGTAAATATAAACTTGATTTTCATTTTCTCCTTTAGTGCTTCTTTTCGATACTTTGTGTGTACATTTTATTCCCTATTCTATTGTTATTATTTTAAATACCTAAATTTAAATGACTTGTTTTTACATTTTCTGTGTGTGTGGTGACACAACTGTATTTTATTGCTCAATCCTGTATTGTACAATGATAATAAAGGTAAACCTTGAACCTTATCTGCACTGCTGTCATACTTCAATAACAGATTGTAAAGCTAGTAAAAAGGCAGAAGAGGGGGATGACTGATACACTTGTGCACATTGATAGTAGCTCCAGAAATAGGGACAGAATAATTTAACAATTTAGTTAGTTATAATCAAATTGTCTTTTCCAGGAAAGAAGAAGCAGTTTCTTGGTGAACTTGTCAAGGAGAACTTGTTACGACAAATTTGAAACTGGGCATATCAAATCAAGTTAAATCAATTTCATGTATCCATACAGCCCATAAATGACAATCACACTGCCTCAGTAGGCTTTATAATCTGTACAGTAAACGACCTCATCTTTATGCAGTCATAAACCCCACATACAATTCATGTATATTATATATTTAACTTCGGAAATGCAGTAGAAGGTAGAAAACATGTTTATTATTGATTATTTCAGATTTACAAAATGAACATATAGGATAGATATCTTTATAATAACGGATGAAAGTTATGCCGTATTTTTACGTAAGCCATCTATCCTGCATTGGCTTTGGAGTGTCTTCCAAAACGTGTTTTTATTATCAAAAAATATATAAAATAATTTGACCTCCAGCAAATTGCCTCAGGCTGTCAGCTATTATTATATATGCGAGGAAACAAAACCTAGGGTCAGCAGATGGAAGAATACGGTCTTCTCGTTGTATTTAAAGTACATTTAAAGGCATGTAACCCCTCCTGTGTGAGTCTCTGTGACAGCAGCCTGGTGCCAGTCGGTTTCGCGGGTCAGCCTGCCTGTTTTGACAGTTGACTTCACAGCCGCGGTCGGTGCGACAGGCACTGCTGCCACTGTGTGTGACTGTATTGTACTGCTGCTAGCTCCCAGCTAACTACCTAAACAACGCTAACGCTGGCCGCGAGTGGCTGTTGTTGTTGTTGTTGTTGATTTCCAAGACTTTCCACCTGGTTTTATTTCACCTCAGAGACATCACAGGACTCAACATACATCTGAGTGTAACGCTAAGTGAAAACGAGACTTTGTTTAGCCTGACGTTACCCCCCTCTGAAGGCCTGTTCGGTAATACACACGCACAATGCCAGTGACAGAATAACTAACACCAACGGGAGGATACAAGTATTATCTGGGACGTAAATTAAACAAGCCGTTAAATAAACTGATTTTAATCGTAAAGAAGCGAATTTTAAGTTAAGTTGAGTCAATAATACTCACTGGAGTGCGACAGTGCCTCTCTCAGCCGTCCCGTTGTGTCTGACGATGGGCTTTTCCGTTGCTATAACCCCGACTGTTGCAAGTTGCGCGAGACTGCTCTCACCTAAGCTGTTGGCAGTGCGCATGCGCAGATGACTTGCAGGATTGTTGTATTACTTTTAGTGAAACTGGTGTCTCATGAGCGGCCATGACGGAGAAAAAGCGCCACAGCGTGACTGCGACCCGTGTTTGTTCATTAAAGATTAAAGTGATGAAACTCACTTTGAGTTAAAGTTCACGTGTATTTTAAAGAGGCAATTAGTAATAAGTACTCATGTGTTTTACCCAAGTAGAAATAGTAATTGAGCAAGGTTATGTGATTTTTTAAAACACAAGGGTATGAAAAACATACCCTTGAGTCAGTGGTGCTACATCTACACTTCTCAAAATTAGACATTGTGATATGGGTGCATACATGCGTGTGCATGGATATTCAATACAAGTAAAATGTAATGTGTTGCGTTATTTTTAGGGACCAACAATCACAATAAAAAAAAAATCAGATAGGCCTATGTCACAGAATAAACAATCAAGTGAAACTTTAAAATATCCCAATATGCCGATCCAATTTTGAGTGGTGTATTTTGGAAAATTCTGAAAGTTCTGTTTCAAGCTCAGATCCATAAAAATACATACTGTAGTTACCAAAAGTATAAAGACATAGTTTCAATTATGTAAATAATAAAGGTGGGGCTCATTTCCAGTGCTTTACATACAATCAGGTAGCATGATGATAGATAGATAGATAGATAGATAGATAGATAGATAGATAGATAGATAGATAGATAGATAGATAGATAGATAGATAGATAGATAGATAGATAGATAGACGTTTGGAGTAAAATATATTACTTTTTACTCATTACATTAATGTAATAACTTTAGTTACAAGTTACCTTTCCAAATTACTTGCTGCATCAGAGGGAAATGAATGCACAAATCAATTAATTTATTCTATTACAATCAGATTAAAACAAAAAAACGAACACTGAATTCAATCAGAAAAATGCTAAATACTGGATCTGATAATTGGCCAGATCAATAATAGATTGACCTCTCATATACATACACACATACATACATACATACATACATACATACATACATACACACATACACACATACATACATACATACATACATACATACATACATACATACATACATACATTCATACATACATACATGTAAATATAATTACTTTTACTTGTACATTTCATTCTTACCTTTCTACACCGAAAATTACTTTTGAAACTCAATCATATTTATCATCAGATACTTTAAGACTATAGCACTATTTGTATGAGTCACTTTCACTTACACTTAAAAACATCCACGATGCATTTACTTTTACTCAAGTATGACCTTTAGGTACTTTATACTACGCTGTATATATCATATTAATTAGATCACAATTTAATGGTTGATTTATACTTTGTATTAATTTTAATCTGCAAACCAACAACTGAACAAACATTTCAAATAAAAGCAGCAGTAAAAAGCAAAGCAGCATAAAATGCAAAATTCAAATTTTGTATTGACGTACAGTACTTAAGTAAATGTTGACTACTTAATTTTCACAGCAGGGTGGTACTGAATGTATGTTTAATCTTCGTTAATATTTAGGTCATATGATGCAGCACAGCAGGCTACCACAGAAAAATCTATTTTTTTGTGCTGATTACATTTAGAGTTAGCAATTTCAGCTGCAATCATGGATAGTCTAGAACTTTTACCAATATTTCTCATCAAGATCTCATTACACTTAATATACGACACAGTCACCTAGAAGATACAGGACACTTGTTTCAAGACAATTTCATTAATCTATTTAATTACTTTTGAAGGGGCCTTTTGCCAAGTGTAATAATAACTATAATATCAATAGTATAGTCTTTATTTACAGTATGTAGCACTGGGCTACAAGAGCCTTCAAGAACAGAAGAATTTTAATAAAAGCCTGTGGTTAAATTAAAGATTTAGTGCAAATGCAAAGCTTTACGTTTTAAGGTAGATATACCAGGATTACAGCAGTTACTTCAAATGAAATAGAGCTGCAGCCTTGATTTCTGTATCTAGAAGTGAGTTTTACTTTCTGATATATTTTAAGAGAATTTGGGTTCAAATTTAGCATTTTGTTATTTACAAGATAAACCCTTTAGACATCCCAATTTTCTGTGACTAATATGTAATAAAGAAAATCATGGTTCTTTTAAATGTCTTGAGTTTAATTTATTTTCAGACACACCTTTCTGCACATTTTTTAAAGATACACTCTGAAACATTCTGTGGCCTACAGTTTTGAAACTTAAAAACATTTCCACTGCTCCCCTGCACACACTGTGTTGCAGTTCTACCCTAGTTTGGACTAAGGATCTACCTTTATTTTTCTCTTTCATTCAGTATATTATTTTATGTTTTCATGCATACAGAGTATCGCAGGCATAACATTTGGACAACACCCTCTGGACAATGGTCTTATTTGTCCTTTTTCAAATGCAACTGTTAAGTAGTTGTTCTATAATGGCATTTCAGAAATATCAGATGACACATAAGGATCAAGATGTTATTTTTCTCACTTTATTCTTTTGCCGTTACTCTTATGGTAAGAAACAAGCAGCCACTTACAGATTCAACAGGTTCACTGTCCAACACAACAAGAATCTACAAACACACACAGCCACTGACCAGTCACAGTGCCTTCAAAACAACAAAACCATCCAACAATAAAATAACGCCATTGTAGGTTAATTGTAAAAAACAGCACCAGTTGTTGTGAACCTGTGGCGTTCAGGAGTGGTTTTACTCCTCCGTCTCCATGTGGTGCTCTTCATGCATGAATGTGAGTGTGACACAAGTGATTCACATTGGCACATTTATCCTTTCAACTAAAAAACAAAACAAAAACATCCTAAATATATAGTTCACAGACAAGAAGATGCGGTCATGTATAAATATAATACTGCTAGGCAGGAATGAGACATCGTCAGGAGGTGAGAGGATCGGTGGTTTTCTTCAGCCTGTGCAGCTCAATCTTCCTGCTCTGTGGAGACACACTTCTCTAATAACAGTCGCATCTTATTCCTACAAACAGGAAGTTTGCTTTCAAAATGCAGTCTGTGAGATGCTATTGAAACTCAACATCATTTAATTTCTTTCAGTTACTTTTTGGTCCGTCTGGGGCCTCATTTATCAACTGTGAAAACTCATTTCAACACATTCATGTGCTTGATGATATGTTTGAGTGTGAATTCAGACAAACAAGTATACAAGCTTTTCTTGTTTTTGCCAGAAAACGATTTTGTCAAAATGTCTTTTACAGACAAGCCACTTTTGTAAATCCCAAATCAAAGCTTCTGGCTTTACTGAACTCTCCCTCTAACTCTGCTTTGATCTTCACTGGTTAGTTGTTGGCTTAGTCAGACTGTTGGGTGCTAGAAGGGCAGAGTTGTCTGGGGAAATGATTATTAGTGATCTTTCTTGTGCTCACTTGAACTAGCCTAAATAACTGTCACAATTACTGATGGGCTTTAGAAGCATTAGATTTGATAAATTATCAAATAAAATAACAGCAAGCTATATTCTTTGTGTTTTGTTTCATCAGTAGCAAAGTCACAGAAAGCTTTTCCTTCTTGTTATCCTTGAAATTACGTTCTCTTCATCCATCCTTTAAGAAACAGAACTGACTTTTCTTTTCAGTCTTTGAGTCCTTTGCAAAGTCTATAGATACCACACTTCCATGACAGAAATGCTTACATTTAGCTGTTGTGGGACCAGATTTGTTCTCATCCACAGGTTGTATACTTCAGTAACTATAGACCCTGCTATGTAGCAGGTGAGGCAGGAATGTTTCCAGGATATGTGAGTGTTGTTTCAGTCAGAGGCAGTGAAAATATAAGGATGGATAAAGTCGAGTCTGACTCTATTTTAGAGAGTGTAGCTGTAGGATCACACGGTGTTTCTAAGCAGTTGGATTTCACCACCACACAGCACAGTTCATCCATTGGAAATAAAAACACTGCTAGAGGAACCCACAGTGCAGCAGGAAGCCGAGCACAGTGGGCGTTTAATCACAAACAGAATCCACACACGTCTTTGTATGAGTCTAAAGCTATGGTGTCTACAGTGTACTGTATGTTTGTGTGTGTGTGAGTGAGTGACAGGGGTATAATAGATAATTCACTGAATCCAGTACTACTATTTTTAAATAATTCAGTCGACATCACTTCAGTTGAAACCATCAAAAACTGTACTGGTTTTGTTCTTTCACAGTTTGTTTAGTTTGCGTTACTTCACTGGATACGAGCAGGGTGATAATGAGAGGACTTCTTCAATGTTAGTATGATCAGCTTGAATTTGGTAAAACATTTTAAAATCACAGATAGCCCTTCACTCTCATGTAATTAGTCAGGTCATTCACTCCAATTAAGACACAAATTAGATTTGTAAAAGTCACTTTGGCAGATCACTGATCATCAGTTAGGTCTTCCCAAATCACAGACGTGCTTGAATTTATTTTCCCTTCTTAACTTTAATCCTGTGATTAAAAATCAGTGCAGTTTTCCTGGTTGCTCAGAATTATACAAAACAAGGTGGGTCGGACGGGTGAAGCTCCAGCACCAGTGATTACCAGATACCACTGGAGCGACCACCAGGAGGGGCCAGGATACGAGCCGAGGATCTCTTCGGGATGTGGTCGTCAACCTGAGACCCTGAGAGGAGAACACCAATTTGCTATATAAAAATCGCCAAAAACTGTTTTATTAAAAGACTGCAGTGTTTTGAGTTCTTTTTCCAGCCTACCTGAGAGGCTAAAGGAGGACTCATGGAGGTCTCGGACTCCCTGGTGCACACGAGCCCCCTGGAGCCCTTTGTTGGGCATATCTCCGTCTATGGGGCCTAAACCGAGCTCCTTCTTCATGGTGTTTGCCACCATGGCCACGTCACCAGAGTACGGATCCCTCGCAACCCCTTTATAAGCCTGAGTCTGAAACAGAGAGGGAAGAGGTGAAAAGTCAAGAATAAATACAGAACACACACAGAATACAATACAATGGGTATGATTATGAAACTGGCTGGTTTTTTGCTTTAACGTATCGTTATGATGTAAATGCTGATTGCACAATGAATTGGCAGTAGAATAACGGCACCATCTGCTTTTTGATGGTTCCCTACAAACCTCACTGCTGTTTTGTCTGACACCACATACAAAATCTACCAGGTACATGAAGACTGGTGGCGATCTAGTGCAGCCTGGCACCATCTCTATTATAAACTAAACACATAAATTAATTCAATATTGTGCTGTGTTGTAGCGACTCTGATTAAAAAGGAAAGAATCCAGTTGTCTTTGTGACAGCAACACTAATACCAATTGGATTAGCTATGGATGGATGGATGGATGGAGAGGAGGGTGATCTGTTTCCACTTTAAGTAATAAATGAGATAAAACGCTGTAAAAGTCCTTTCATATGCACTCTTATCATAAGTTGCAAGTGGGAATGGCTATAAAAGTATTTGACTTGACATTTATGGTTTTTATTTTAGGAGCATCCACAAGAGTAGACTAAAGATCTCAACTCGATCTCACTGTATACAGTATCTTTTCATTTTAGTTTTTATTGTAGTTTACTTGTTCTTTGTTCTTTTTTTCCTAATTTTTACACTTCTTCTGTTGTGTTTTTGTTTTCTTTATTCTTATGTTACTGTAATATTGAGCATTCTCTGGGACAAGAACTTCCTTCTGGATTAATATAGTTCAAACTTTTTATTTGAGTTGATTTATTTAGTATCTGACTTTTACAGACTAAAAAATATCCTTATATCTGGGGCTGGAATTGGTTCCTAGGTGCCATATGATGGCTTCCCAGTGCTACAGAGACATGCGGAGAACCAGTTCTACTCATTGTACATTGCATGAGACAAATAGGACCCTTCCTCTAGCAGTATAAATCATCCAGTGCATCTAAAACAGAGCCGACCAAACCCTGCAGAGTTTGGCTAGAGGAGGTTTTTGCAGACAGCAGCAGCAGAAAAACAGCGTCAGCGTGCAGGGGGAGCAAGAGCATTAAATCCTTTATATGGACTGTCAAATCAGTGCAGTTAGACACAGTATGATGGGTGTGTTAGTAGCAGCTTCACTGTCAGCTGACACAGCAGAGCACAGCACGAGCCCTGGTGCACTAACAGATCTGCTTAAGCTTTGAAGAAACTTTTGGCCGTTTGTTTCTGCTTTTATATAAAACAGATGTGACTGACTGATATGAAAGTGAATGCACCTTTTCTCTCTGCACCATCTTCTTGTAGAGGAAGTCAGGGAAGGTGCGCTGTGGGTAGAACTTTCCGGAGCCCTCAGCACACATGAACACACCGTTCTCACACACCAAACGTCCTCGGCTGATGGTGACCAGGGGAACGCCGTGGCAGCGCAGCCCCTCGTACAGGTTGAAGTCTCCGCCCTGCACCTGAGTGCTCACAGAGATCGTCCTGCGAAGATTAAACAGTCATTTAATACCAGTGCCTTTTGTTTTGCATTGAATCAAACAAAAATGAAAAATAATCTAGATCAGTTACGGAAATATAATAGTAAAAAGTAAAAACAAATGTGAAGAAGACAGTGCAGGGATACAATCAGTGCAAACTCTGCTTTTTAATTAATTAATTTGTGTTTATGAACCACTTTAACACCTTGTTGCATCAGGATCCCAAACTATGACATCAGCGTCAGCCCCAGGGATGATACGACCCTTGCGTGGGTACAGGTTGTAGATCTTTGCAGCGTTTGAGCTCGTCACTGCCACAAAACGATTCTCATCCATTTTTCCAGTAACCTGCAAGTACAAATGCATTAAGAAAGAACAAAATTAATAACAGGGAAATGCAACTCCATTCCCTATTTGCAGAGAGTCTCTTCCTGTTACTGTCACTATAATATGTCACTAAATAACTCACACAATCTTGCTTGCAGGGTTGTATGAGTGTGTCTGTGTGTCTACTGTATGTGTGTACGTACCACTCCCCTCTCCCAGATGACACTCATCCTGTCCTGGACACCAGCCACTCCATGAGGGATCTTTGTGAAGTCCTCCTTGCCCAAAGCTCTCTGCTTGGTGCTGAATGGACGGTGCTCCGACGCCACAACACTCAAAGTGTCACTAGAAACAGGATGTCCATGTTCAGTATAGTACGTTATCTTAAATGCCAATACAATTCTAAATGATCAGTAATCATTGAGCTCAATTATTATAAAAACATGTCAGTAATGTCATCTAGGGGCATGTTTTACAAGTACAGCACATTTATTTTTGGACTGAGCACATACTTGCCAAGCAGGCCCATGAGGTATCCAGGCGTGTTGGGGTCGATGCGGAGAGGAGGGACAATGACATGGGCGGCAGAGTGAGCCCAGTCCTGGTGATAATACTGCATCCCATTCAGCACTGCATGAGCTACAGTGGTCTCTGCATGGACCACCTTACCTAGAGACACAAACAGAAGATCAAAGTGGTTTGTTTAAATCATTTTCACCTGCTTTGTGTCATCACAACTGAGAAAATCTTTATGCTTGTGTTATTTTTTAGCTTCTCACCTTGCATCTTAGCAGCAGCAATCATATCTCCAGCAGACATACTGGACACGTTCACCAGGTAGATTGGGCAGCGAGCCTGCAATCACCAGAGCATTCATTCATTTATCAGTGACATACAGATACCTGCACACAGACAATATATTAAAATTGGGTTTAGAGTCATTTTACCCTGTTGGCAATGGTGACAGCTCTGTGAGTAGCCTCAGACTCCAGCTGTAGACAATGAGACAGAATCCCAAAGTGAGAAGTTAAATAAATAGTCAACATTCACATATTAGGTCTTTCTCTTAAAGTTTATCCAAAGAGACTGCAATATGTGAATGGTCATTTCAGCTTATTCATCACTACAGGAACATTCCATTTTGGACCAGTTGAACTTTTCACACTGCATCTGTTCAGCCCAGGGCTATCCTGGGATACATAAGCCCCTGTCCACACATACATTGTTAACCAAGGGTTAACCTTGGCCCTGGGCTATGATTACCACTGCATTTCTACAAGCCCTGGGTTTAATGTCCTTTGAACCACATAACTAATGTTTACATTCTAGATAATGCATGACTACTTTCAAAATCTAGTGTTTACTTTGACCCCGTTTCACACTGGCACCTCTTAGCCCTGTGTTCAGTCGATTTTCAGGGGATAAACCTGCAAACTCAGGGCTGACCAGGACCAGCAAGCACACTTGGAAATTTGCCGGGATTTAGGAATTAGGAGTGTGAAAAGCTTTGGCCGTGGTTCCACAATTGCTTTTAGTATCTGGCTAAGTGCAGCATGAAAAGCTCTTTGGATAATATGTATTACCTTTTAAATTAATTCAGTGGGGTTAAGCACCAAAACTCATCGTGCCCACAAGTTTGTCTAAATCTAGTTTTTATTGTGACGAAAACAACCAACCCTTAAAATGAGGTTTTATCACAGTTTAAGGATTCAAGAATAGAAAAACTAAGAGCACAGACATTCTAAAATGCTTCAAGTCACTTTAGCAAAGATGATCATCTCCTGCAAAAATTACTGACTGACAAGAAATAACCTTAGAAGTAAATTTACCTCTTCTGGTCGACTGATCTCAATACCCTCTGGTCCACTGATGCCTAAATCCAGAGCCTCTTTGGCGCTCTAAAGAACACACACAAAATTGTACACAAACACATAGGAACACAAGTTCAATTTTATAATTGTTTCTTCATTAGAAGAAAAAATAGAGCATACACATACAGAAGGTCACAGTATCTTTGGTAAGGAAAAAAATGAACATTTGCTTTGAGACTCAGTCAGACATATTTTATCAATATTGGAAAAGAGGGATTGAGTTTCTCAACCCAAATAAACAAGCATTAGCTATATTGCACATATTGCTGCAATTCCACACACACTCCTTTGGGCTTTCTGTGTGTTTTGCTTTGTTTTGATTTTAAAGTTGAAAGAAAGAAAACAAGTGAGTATATGTGTGTGTTGATTTGAGTGTTTTTTGGATGTGCACCTCAGCCACCAGCTCTCCGTTCTCAGCATGGACGCGTGCGATGGCCCCGATGTCCTTACAGGTCTGCATCGCCTGGTAGAGCTCAGAGTCCCTCAGCATCATAAAGTCTTTGTAGGCCATGAACATCTGGAATGAGTTCACTCCGTGCTCCCTCACCAGTGTCTCCATCTCGTTACGCACCTGATCACAGGACATAGGTCAAGAGTTCAAGGATCTGAACTGATTCTAGCAGCCAATCACTGTTGAGGACTGAGTTTGTATTAGAAGGGGCAGACAGTAGAGAGTGTTAGCCAGGGGAAATACCATCTTTTATTGTATGTGTGTGTGCATACGTGTGTGTGTGTGTTATATGGGGCATGAAATGAGTTTGGAGAGCAGCCACAATGAGATCACATTGCATCCACATTAGTGAGTATCACAGTCCCACAGAGACATTTATCCATAGTAAAATCCATTTAATTCAATCAAAATACAGTGAACAGAAACTATATGATGATTTGAAGAGTACATATTCTGGTTACACTGCAGTAAAGGAGTCATCAAAATTCAAGTGAAGGAGAATACATCCTCACTATATCCACATAAAAGAAGCGTTGTAGCTGTAGTATTGTCGTTCATGCAGCACACATTAACCACTCTGTCATCAGAAACGATGCACAAAATCACTGCTGCTAATTAAATAAAGCTTCCGCTATAAAATACTTGTTTTTGTTTACTGTAATTTATTTGAACGGAGTCAAAGTCAGTAGGACATAAACCAATTTTTCTGAAAATGACAGAGCAGGTTCCCCATATTTTCATACCTGCAGGAACAATGCCAAAGAAAGATAATATTAAGTGTTGACAGAAGAAGTACTAATCAGTTTTATGTGTGATTTATCATAAACACTTTGGGTTTTTGTTAGGACCCTAACAAGGATGTTTTTTTGAAACATCATGTGAGTTCGATTAAACGTCAGATTAATTGATAATGGCAATCGTTCTCATTTACAGCACTAGTTGCCAGCATATTATGGTTATACAAGAAACAGCTAGATTTCAGACAATGTGGTGGGTCTGCACAATTACTGGAAATCAAAATCACAATACGGCAATAAGTGCAACATCCACATTACAAGAAGCTGCGATTTTTGAATAAAGGTTAAATGTTTGACAAAACAACCTTTTGATGCAGCATTCAGAAACGCGCTGGCATACCAATATTGTCCTCCAGGTGTAAGAAAACATGTTTGTTAGGTAGAGACACAAACAAATGTCACATCATTGTGGTTGTAGATGTGTTTTTCAGTGAAAATGAAAATCCTGATGCAAAAATGATCATTCCAACTAACTCTCTATCATATCACAATCGCAATATCTGTCAAAAAAATCTCAATATATTCTTAAAATAAAATATTGTGCAGCCCTACAATGGGGCATTTAACATCTTACTGTTATAATAAGAGTCAAATACACAAAGTCAGCAGACGATGCAGCACAGATATTAAAGCCAAAGGCTGAATGAAGCATGTTGACTCATAGAATCTGCATAACGTGCCCAGTGAGCATGTGTGTTAACCTAGTTCATGTCAGGTTTAATCTAGGTCATTACACATTTTACCCATAAATGAAAATGGTTTGGTTGATTTATTATTCATTCAGCGAAGATAATAGGTTAAGGAGCAAAACATCAAAGAAGGATATCTGTTCATAAAAACAAAAATGTCAGTGCTGTTCATTGGTCCTGGTACAGTTCACATGTTGTCCCCTCATTGGCTCTTACCTTTGGTCCCCACCAAGTCACCCCGACATGCAGAGCGTAGTCACAACATGCCTTTGCGTCGGCCTGACCTCGGCAGTTCTCGTAGGCATCCAGCAGGGAGCAGTGTTGCTCAGGCAAGACCAAAGCCATCACCATGGTGGTGCCACCCATCAGAGCCGCCTTAGTGAAGTGAGGGGGTGAGGAGAGGTGAGAGGAAGGAGGGAGAGAAAGAGAAAAGAGGGACTGATTACAGACGAGAACAATGATGCCACTGTAAAGCAAATAGACTGTGCTTGTCTTGGTGACAATGAGCAATAGTGCTTCCTCATGAACTGTTTACTCATCATCATCATGGTCGACTAGCTGTATAAAGACCGATGCACAAAGACTGGCATAGGTATTTACATAAGAGTGTTAACATCTACTACCTATAAAGCTTCAGAGATGAAGACGAACTTCAGGCTTGTTGCTTTGTTTTTCTTTCAGTGAAGAATTTCTGTAACTTTTGGTTTTGTTCATGTGAGACCAGGAAATGTTTTATTATGTTGATGTTTGCTGTATAGCAGTGTGTTGTTATTCCACGTGGAAAGACCCAAATCTTTGACATAACAGAAATAAAAAAACAACTGCTAACACCTTGATATCCTTTTAAAAAGTAATCTGTTTTGAACGTAAAAATCCTTCTAGACACCATTTAGGATATGTGACTATGTGACTGTTGTTCTGCGTCCCTCCTCTTCATCTCAAAACAATTGATAATGAGGAAATAAGTCTGTTTCCTTATTATAACAAAATAAAACCTAACCCTATAAAAAAAACATTTGATGATGTTGATTTGCTCCCTCTGAAGAAACCTCTGCAGGTTTCAGGTTTACAAAAATATTAGAAATTGGAGATGAGATTCATTTTTTAAAAAAAGCACTCGAGATGAGCTTTTATGAGAACAGTACATCTACCTTTAGAATACCCTTTAAAAAAGTTAACTTTTCAGAATCTGATGCCTGTTTTTTGCAACAAGACAGGACAGGAAACATAAAATGGGGAAGAAGAGGATGAGAGAGAAAATGACTGATGGAGAAAGGGAGACAGTGGAGAAAGTTAGAAAGTAGAAAGCAGACGACACAGAGAAGTATGAGAGTAAAAGGAGGATGGCAGGCTGTAAAAAATGACAGGGAGTGGTCTGTGTTGACTTCATATTGGCCAACTGAATGATAAATGCACTTTCATGTAGCCATGACAACAGATACTGCTCAGCCATGCCTGTCGTACGTCCCCACCCTCTTCCTCCTCTCTCCATCTAAAACTCCCATTCAATATCCTCTAACAGAGTCTAAAAGGGATATTGCACCAAGACGTGATGGGGAAACAGGCAATAATCATTTATGAAACAGGAAATGAGCAGAGAGAGATAAAAACAGGTAATACCCCATGTCCTAATCGACTTACTTCAGTTCATTTTCACATCTTCTGAGCCAAAACAGGTGCTCACTACCAAAATAGTGCTCATCTTTAATCATTTCTACAACCTGGCCTGAATAGAATTATATCTAATATGAAAACTCCGATTTTTTTGTCAGTGTTCCAGACTCTAGACGTGTCGCAGACAGGGGCGGGCTCGTCTACTTATAAGTGACAGCGCCGCCAGCCAGCAAGCTATCAGGTGGACCATTACCATAGTAACCAGTCCGAGTCATCTGCAGCGTCAGCTTATGGTCTCTGCATACATGTGTGCATGAGCAGTGTAATGTAATTGATCACTGTCTGTGTGTGTTTGTTTGTGTGTGTGTGTGTGTGTGTGTGTGTGTGTGTGTGTGTGTGTGTGTGTGTGTTTTACACTGTCTGCCTGTATGGCCTTAATTAAAATGTATTGCCATTTCACTTCTCGAAAAAAGGAGAAAGCCATGTTATGTGTGTATGTATGTGCATGTATATATGAATGGTATACTGAACATTATGATTGTGCATTTTCATCAGTGTGAGAGATGCTGAGCAAAGTATCTGATTTTCCTCTGCCAGGCAGGAATAAAGAAGCTGTCTGCAGGGTGAGATGTCTTTAATCGTACCCTGTTTCCTCTTTATAGGCTGCATCTGTAACTACAGTCTAATTTTAGACTGTTCTTAATTACAAATCTGCTAAGAAGAGATTTAAGAAATAGCAATCATCATCACTGACAGGCAGTTGTCACCCATAATACATATTCAGGCCGAGCTGCTCTGATGAAACTGTTTGAAACTGGTGTTGCTGATGAAACCAGCAGGCAGAGGAACCAGACAAATCAGGCAGTTTTTCAACATTTCAGTTTTAGTCCTTTGTTCAGTGGACTCTAATTGTGAGCAGTAATCTTTTGTTAATAGATGCAGATTTTATTTTTGATTCTAGTCAAGATAAAAGAAATGTCCAAAAATACAAAATCTGGCCAAATTACTGTAAAATGTTATCATATATAAAGAATTTCATTAGAAATCTGGGATTTTAGATCTCTTCCAGCCACATTTCTTACCTACTATTAATTTGAATCTTGCGTCTTTTCACTAAAAAAGTATTGATCTTAAAAAGTATTGAAAGTATGTTATGATGTCACAAATCATGCTAGTAGGCCCACCTTTTACAATCAGCTTATCAACTCAATTTACACTTTGAGCAGATGAATGTGAAAACAACCTTCTGGTGTTAAACTCTGCACGTACATTGTCCTACACAGTATAGCTCATACATTCAACTGTAGGAATAAAAAGAAAACACATTTTTTTACTGTAAGGACTATGATATGCATATATTGTGTTAATAAAAAATGTAAACATGAACTATGTGTTGTGATGAACGTTAATACCCATTATGTTGCCCTTAAATGATTCTTACATGTTGTTTTGCAGCTGCAGTAATGGTTAAGTAAGTGTATGGCATTATTTTACACTTATTATAACAGAAACAGATTTGTTGTTTTAACCAAAAACATGTTGTTGTCATTGTGTTAGAAAAAACAACAAACATACCCTACATATAGCGCAGCTGACTGTAAGCAGACAGCTGACTGTAAAAGCAGATCAGATCATCAACATAGCTTTAATCTAACAGCTCTCTTGTCAGTAAACCCGACATGCTGTCTGTACTCCCCCTTTGATTCCTTAAACATGTTACTGATCCTTGACAGCAGGGTTAAAGTGGATGTTGACAAATAAATCCCAAACTGTGTTTTAACATGAATCCCCCACTCTATTAAAGACCCCAACTCCTACTGTGAAGATAATCCCCCGACAAGAAAGTAAAACAGACAGAAGGAGAGGGGGTGAGTTCAAATGTGCATCTGTCAGTGGGTGCTGGCAGCAGATTGTGATGCACAAATTACTTCATCTTAAACAAAATTCAACATGGTATTGTAGAAAGAGAAAACTATTCAATAATCAATTGTGATTTATTGAATAAAAATACATAACTCTCACTCTGTTTTATATCAACAAAAACTGAAATGACCAATTTGAAGCAGTGTTCAAATTAGCATTTGAATATACGATTAGTCAACTGGACGAAAATGTACCAATGTTAATAGCAACTGATAATGTTTGAATTCTTTAAGCAAAAAAGACAAAAATATACACTGGTTCAAACATATTACAATGAGTGTTTGCTGCTCTCTTGTAGTAAACTGAATATTTTTAGGTTAGGGACAAATTTGGAGACAAAATCAACATCTGAAGATGTCAACTTAAGCTTTTGGAGACATTTTTTAACATCGCCTGACCTTTTATTGACCAGACTCTTAATTTATTCAATGAGGAAGTAACTGGCAGATTAATCGATAATGCTAAATACATTAGTTGCAGCCTTCATTTTGAGACATCACAACATTTTTGTAGTTTTATAGACATAATTTGTTGAACTGAAAAAGTATTTCTTTGTTGTAGCCCAAGTTTCCTGTATGCGATGACAATACATAATTTAATTGTGCAATAATCAAACAATCCCCAAAAAACAATGAGCACACAGAAAGCTACATGTACAGTATGTATGACAGAGGGGGAGAAAATGAGTGAGATGTGACAGATCTGAGAGGATAAGAGGGTCTCTACATCACGGACTCTGGGAGAGGCTATCAGTGTCAGACAGATTACCACTGCTGCTATGTGAACAGCTTCTATCAGGACCTCTCGTGCTTCCCATTACAGCTGAGCAGCTCACCGTCTTTCATCCCCTTCACCTCCTCCACCTCATCATCTCCCTCTAGGCCTCGTGCCTGCAGAGACATTAAAAAGTTCTCTGCAGAGCCTGCTCAGAGAGGTACAGAGCTGGTCTGATGAAATTTTAGCTGAGTATTTGTCCTGTCTGATCTGATCTGGTGCAGTCGAGCTGAAATTCTGATTTGATCGATATGACTGATCATTACTGCAGTAGACTGATTGTGGATCACAGTGAGTGGGGATCAAACTTAAGTCCAGTGTAAGTACAGTACACAGTATTCTGTTTGTAGATAATAGTACAAATGTTGCTGGTCACACTGGTAACAATGCTTTTGCCATTTAGCTACCAGAGGTGGGTTATAACGAGCTACATTTACTCCGTTACATTTACTTAAGTAAGTTTTGGACAAATTGTACTTGTAAGAGTAGTTTTAATGCAACATACTTTTTTATTTTTACTTGAGTATATTTGTGAAGAAGAAACGCTATTTATACTCTGTTACATTGAGATACATTCCACTCGCTACTTTTATTTTTATTCATCTGTTATTCAGTACACAGTGGTTTGTTTTGTTTTGTTTTGTCAGAGACTTCCACCATAGCTCTGTCGCATGACTCTTTTTCGCCAATCAAACATAGCCACTAACGACGGTTGACTCCGTTTCACCAATCAAACGGAGCCAGGCAGTCACATGGCCGCACACAAAATCTCTGCGCCCCGCACAGAAGCGTGAATCTGTGTGACTGAAAGCACAAAACAATGGCGGAAACAATGGCGGAAACAAAGGCGTGCGATTCGGAATCAGAAGAGGCAGAACTCCCCTGGCCTCACATTCAGTCTATGTTTACCTTACAGAGTATAAAAAAGAACAACTAAGTCATGCGCTGTCAAACGTGTCTGCCGAAGCATGTCGACATCTCAGCCTACAAGAACTCCACTTTGAACTTGAGAAAACACGTTGCGGTACGTTGTATATGTGTTTTGGCTGTGGAAAGGCTAACGTTAGCCCTGTTATAACGTCATGAATAACTGTCAAATGTACATTGCTTTGAAGTAATTTATTATCACACTGCAGCCTCACAGACAGACATATACACACACGCACAGAGTCAGTAAACAGCAAAGCACAGTCACCATGGTGGAGAGAAAGTAAAGTGAATTTCAGTGAATAAAACAATTTATAATAAACAAAACTTTTTTTTCTGTTAGGCACTGAGCATTGTTTTTCAAATATCTAAGTCATAGAGTATCCCACCGTCATGTCTTAATGGATAAATTCCCTGTAGCCTCGTTGATATTTTTTCTGTCAACAGGGGGTTCACCTCAACAAACTGACGAGGTACACAGACTTAATACAGTCCCACAGAAAGCGAAAATCCTCCTCTTATGACGAACCTCCTAAAAAGAATGCGAAGATCACAAATTCCTTTGCTGTCCCTCCACGGCAGGCAACACAAGCAACGTTTGACAAGCTTGTGCTAACAAAAGTTAGCAAGCCAACCAACCATTTTCTGTGGTTGAGACACCATCCTTCAAGACAATGTTAGAAACCTTGCAACCTCAGTGTACAGTAATGACAAGGAAAACGTTATGCTGTAGAATACAGGAAGCTGCAAAGAAAATGAAGAACCTAATCATCAAAAAGTTGAGCACTGTGAACAATGTTGCTACCACAACAGACTGCTGGTCTGCCAGACAACGTGGTTACTTAGTGTCACCTGTCACTGGATAGACCACAACTCTCTAGCGAGGCACTCTGCCGCATTGGCTTGTAGACGTGTCAAAGGATCACACATGTTTGATGTCCTTGCTTCTGAATATCACATCAGGGAGAAAGTGACCAGGACGACAACAGACAGTGGCTCAAACTTCCTGAAGGCCTTTCGAATATATGGTGTGGAGTAAAAAGAGGACGAAGTCGCTGAAGGGCAGGAGGAGAGAGACTCCATTCTTGATGATGCGTCAGAAGAGGAAAGTGAGTTAGAGGTGGAGTATCAAGATGTGTCTGCTATTTTGGATGATGACACCGGCCTGGAGTACCAACTTCCAAAGCACTAAAAGTGTGCATGCCATCTCCTCAATCTCATATCAACAGTTGACACCACTGCTGCTGGACTTGGCAGCGAAACATACAAGAGGCTGTCTCGGTCTGCTTTTGCAAAATGCAATGCTCTGTGGAATAAAACCAGCAGGCCAACCACAGCATTTGAAACAGTGGAACGTGAATGCAAATTGCAGTTCCTGCGACCCAGACAAACTCGTTGGAGCTCCCTGTTCCTCACTGTAGAAAGGGTTGTGCGCATTCAGAAGAAGCAAGGAGAACAAGCAATCCGCAATGTATGTGCAGCATTGAAGATAAAGATGTAAGTTGGCAGAACTCACAGTGTTTGTGTAAGAGTAATGAAACAGATGTCACCATTGCTGATTAATGTGGGTGAATCCACCTGTCTAAAGTTTAATATATTGCAATATGATTTAGTTTTCTTTACATGGTTGTGTGATAATTGTAGTTGATTTGTTGATTTTTATTTTGTATTCTTTAGTTTATTTAACATGGATAATGTGCAATAAATATATGTACCAGAAATAGCTAATTTTCCTCTTTACATCTTTTATAGGCTCAATCCAGCTGAAATGGGATTTTTGCTGAGTATGCTGCTATGATGAAGCCTGTTGCAATGGCCCTTAACATCCTCGAAGGGGAATCATCTGTGCATATGGGCTTCCTACTGCCAACACTTCACCAGTTGCAAGCTGAAGAAGCTGGAGTCAGCTTGCAAAGTGCGTGGACCTCTCATTGATGCCCTGCAGGATGGGATCCAGAAACGTTTTGGAGAGATCATGAAAGAACCTGAGCTGATTGCTGCAGCTATATTCCTACCAAAATTCAGGACA
Source organism: Diplodus puntazzo (assembly GCA_963678695.2). NCBI lineage: Eukaryota > Metazoa > Chordata > Actinopteri > Spariformes > Sparidae > Diplodus > Diplodus puntazzo. Next base: position 11,519,644 of record OZ023172.1, read on the forward strand.
TCCTGGACCACTGAAGAGAGATTTTTAAAAGCTGGTAAATATACTTATGTATCAATTAAAATGTAAATCTGTAGACATTGACATACACTTACCAGCCACTTCATTAGATCCACTTGAACAATCTAATTTGATCCATTGCAACACCTCTGCCATAAATCCTGTCTTTACAAAGATAAAAAAAAGTACATTTTTGATTGACACTGTCAGAGAAGGATTGATTTGATCATGTTTATTGTTGAGGTTGTACAGTAGTTTCCAGTAGTGTTGAAACAGACTGTATTGTTTTAGATGTTTCTAATATTCTGGCCACCCGAGAGGGCCGGAATATAAGAAACACCAGTCAATATACAGTACTCCAGTATAACACCACCACCCACTATGACTTCGATGATAAGCATATGGTAGAATTGTTACCTTTCTGACAGTGTCAACAAAAACAGGAAAATTGTGAGCTTTGTTAAAGTAGAATTCACGACAGACCTTTTGTAGTAGATTGCATTATACTGTACAGGTATTCCTAATGAAGTGGCCAGTGAGTGAAGATGAATCTATGTAATGTTGGCAACCTATACAGTAGAAAGGTGTGCACCTAACAGCAGCCAGTCTGATGAAGATGACTTCTTTGCATCCATCAGGGCAGGAAAATCAGAAACAAAAGAGCTGAAGAGGTACCTTTCGTGTCCGTCCAATGGAGGTATGGATGTCTTACATTCCTTTCCTCAAATCAAGAAACTGTCACTCAAAGTCAACACAAGTCTTCCAGCATCTGCAGCCTGTGAGAGACTCTTCAGTCATGCAGGACTCCTGTTCACTGCTAAAAGATCGCAGCTTCACTGCAAGAACCTTAAGAGCCAACTAGTGTTGAAGCTTAACCGTCACCTCACTGAGTGATTCTTTGGGACAGAACACAGATTTTCAGCAAAACAGTTTATGGACACAGACCTCTAACCTGATATACCACATTTGGTACACATGTCAACTTTGGACGTTTCTCTGGTTTGCACAGCACTAACATAATATCATGGTCTCTTGACTGGTGCTTCACCATCGTCAAATTCCAGTTATTAATCTTGCTAAATTGTCAGTGGCATCAAAAAGACTCTACAGACTTTCCCTTTAAAACTGCAAGAGTTTCTGGTCTGGGAAATGCAAGTTTTTTCTTTCATAAGGCAAAATTAAAAAGAAATCCTTCTGCAAATATCTTCTTCCCCTGCTCAGAGGAAAATTAAATTTCCGATTACACATGTATACTCTTCCTTTGTCATTGCTGTGTTCAAACATTTCTTTTTGTCTTCATCTAGCTCATATTTTTTGTCAGGAACGCAAACAGACATTGTGTATACTTGATAAATATCCTGCCCCCGAAATGTATACTTCCCTGGTTCAGTGTTATTGATCCGATACAAATCTCTGCCCGGATCTGAAAAAAGTTTGGTTCAATTGCATCATTGTCTGTTGCCAGAGCAGCTCAGGTGCAGCTCTGCATTCTCTGCCTCAGTCTTTCAGATTCCACAGAGGCAGAGTTAGTGTTAAAGCACAGCAGCGGCATGAAGTTGTGAGTGTTTACTTGTCAATGAACTGTTTTCTGAAACTGCTGTATACACAGGCTGCCCTGCTCATGTTCCTCTATATAATCTCTGCCTGCTGAGCCCATTGTGCTGTTTCATGAGTTTAAAAAAAAAAGTTATAAAGCTATTAGCATTACTTGTGGCTGAATTTCCCCTAATTTATGTTAATTTATGTTTTATGTTATGCTATTTTAGTTATTTTGTAAAAATAAAAAAAATCAAATTTATTATTGTTTTAGTTTTGAAGTTAGAATTTGCACATTGCTCTTTTATGTTTTTGTCTATTTGATTACATTCATGCTATGATTATTGTAACAATAAATCAGAAGTTACTCAGTACTTGAGTAGTGTTTTCCCTAAATACTTTCTTACTCTTACTCAAGTAATTAGCAAGTAGCAATACTCTTACTTGAGTACAATTGTTGGCTACTCTACCCACCTCTGTTAGCTACCAAGGCACTCCATATTTTTTAAATGGTTGATAGTCCTACTCCAGATTTTTTTAGAAGGACCAGATTTACAAAAAGTGCCAAGGGGCCAGACTTTGACAAAGCTGAAAACCAGTGAACCAAATATGTCTTAAAAAAAACATCTTTAGATGATCATATCAACATTTTGTGACTGTGTGTAGCAGATACTTTATATTATTGAATAAAACACCTACTTTCTGCCAAAGGCAATTCTTGAATGGTATGTATATCTGATCTGAGATCTGTTAGCATTAAGTCTATATACAACTCAGCTCAATATCTGGACACAAAACTATCTACACTAGTATCTACACTGCATGTTCTTCCTTTAAATGTTCTACCAGTTATATAAATCACCCTCCTGCTGTAAGTCAGTGTGAATTTGCACTGCAGGGGAGCAGTGAGATAGAAGCGGATGAAGGGGGTAAGAGAGGAGGATGGAAGGAGAGGGAGCAGACTGTTACAAAACGATGGGAGGGAGCGAGGAGGATGCCGGGGGAAATAGTTTTGAGGTTCATCACAATTGCACATGAGCCGTTGCCGCAGCAACGCAGTCACCATAGAGACCACACAATAGTACTACCATGGACATGCGTGCACACATATTTGCTGCCTCTGATTTCCACACTAAGAGTGGGGGGTTAGTTGCCATGGCAGCGAGGTCAGCGGGTAGGGGTTGGTGATCAGGGGTTGCCGGGGTAAAGCTGGCATATGGACGATTCAATCCCCCCAAATTCCTCTCACCCCAATTCATCTGGCATTCCATTAGACTCAGACCTTATTCAGATACAGCACTGCAAAGACCCTGCAGTAAATACCGTTTACCACAAAGTCTTCTTAATGCACTGGCACTGTTTCTAAGAAGTAAGAGACTAGAAATTATAATCCAAAAATTCAGCTGATCTACTAAGAGGGCAGATATAGTACTGAACCGAAAGAAGGCCAATATGCAGGACTGTGGATGAACATAACAAATAAAAATCACGATGAACAAAAATATTTTTTGATATGGATCATGATTTCTGTTTCAGTTTTTAGCTCTAATCTTACACAGTAATAGCAAAATTAATTTTCTACAGAAATCTAAATATTAGATGATTATATTACTTTTGTTTGCCTGAAGTATTTGAAAACAACAAAATATCAAAGATAAGTTGTGATGATGCTTGATACAGATTTATCTTGTGTAATACCACCACCAACACACGCTGAGAGATTAATTTGCGGGGAATAATTGCTGAACAAATCTCAAAATGATAGACAACAGAATAAAATCAGCATTTAAAACATTCGCTAAGCATGACAAAATTAAAACCAGAGCTCTCTTTGGGCAGTCATCATCCTCTACAATTAAACTCACTAATTTTCTGGATCCCTAGGGGAGTCATGTTTTTTTTAGGATAAACGTGTTTCACCAAGAAAATCTTCATCATAAGAAGGAACACTGGTCCTAAATGCACAATTGCTGTAAGCCTTTCAATGGATTTCTGCAACTTTGTTTGATCTAAGCTTACATTATGTCGAACAACTGCCGCACCCTTGTAAACTGAGTTGACGCCTATAATTTAAACCCCCCCAGAAATATAAATCTATCAGGCAACAAGAATAAAAACAGCCCACAACATCCTCCACTGCTCTGGGCAACAATTACACTCCTTTCAAATGTTTAAGTCTCCTAACTATCAAATCATCCTCTCTGCTCTGAGTCTTAGGGGATCAGTGGAAAACATGCAGACCATCTGAAAAAAAAAGAACTAATAAACCCAGTTTGAATGAAGGCTGAACAGCTGTGTGTGAGCGTGGGTAAGGAGAAGTCTTTGCCATCAACCAGAAACGTGTCACAACTTCCTGAAGGACCAGCGTGAAAACATATGTGGTCATTAGTCTTGATGAACATATATTGAAAATAAAGAGTGACAGAGAGAGAAAGTATGTCTGTGTATGACAGCTGTCTCTGGTTTCTAAATGTGTTAATCACAGGCATGCTGACTGGTCATAACATAGTCTTGTGTGTGCGTGCATGTGTGTGTGTGTGTACCTTGGTCCCACTGTAGAAGTCATCCTGAATGGCTGCGTTCATGAAACTGTCCTGCATATGGACACTGGTGTCTATTCCGCCTGGCAACACCAGCTTTCCAGAGGCGTCAATCACCTTAGCTCCGCCCGGTATCATCAGTTCCTTTCCAACCTGCCACGAAGAACAAAATGCACAAATTACACAACTTTATTAAGAAGCCATTTGCCCCCATAACATGCATCTGACCCACTGAATTTATCATAACTATAAAGGGCTATAATGGCCATTTGTGTTTGGCTCAATATACTTTACTTTACTTTAGTCCAGACTAAGATGGTGAATATGGTAAACACTGCACTTGCTTAACTTCAGCATGTTAGCATTGTCACTGTGTGTATGTTAGCAGAAGGACTTAAACCAGGTGACAACACAACAATAATTACTCGACTTTCTATATGTGTTTTTAATCAGAAATGCACTAAGCCAAACGTGGTATCAACCAATATTTGTCTTGTTGACCACCTTTAGCCTATTATCTCACAAGATGACATTCCCCAATACTGGCTGTTATCTATCTGATGTGCCATATCAATTTTTTTCTTTGCACATTCATAAGGCTATGTAAGGCTCAATCTCTCAATGTCAATGTTAATTGCATTAGTTTAGCTTTCTCAATACAGGTAGCCAGCTAACTTTGTGTCAATCCTATGAGGCTAACACAATGTCATGGTCCATCAGCAATTTTTTTGAACTTTTCTTTAAAGAAGGTTATATTAAAGGTTGTTTACTGGTTGACTTATTGGAACATATTTGTGCTCTTTTAAAGACGATGTAATGAAAGGCTGGATTACTTGTATCATCAAGATTTCTTGGTTTCCCTGGCACAAAAGAGAAAATAATAATAACAGCAAAAAACAACCATATTGGCCCAAAAGTTCTCAATTGGTAAATCCCTATTTTTAACTGTAAATTTAGTCATTTCAGCTGTTAATAGGCTCTGGCTTAACATACATGCTTGAATAGTAAATGCTCACTGCAAAGTTACCATAGACAGTGCCAATACATACAGCGCTTCGCAAGTGAGTGGGAGTATCAAGGAGCTGGAAGAAAAATACCACTCTGCTTTACATTACAAATACCACTCTGTAGTGTTATCAGCCTACACATTAATCATCATTCTTTTAAATATGTTGTGTATTATCACCTACTCAATTCCTTAAAAATGATCACTTAACAGGCAAATCAAAATAAACAACCTTATTCAAAGTGTGTGAGCTCGACTATCTATGGCAGTGGTGTTTCAGAGGGTTTACAGCTGAGCTTTGCAGGTTTCTGAGTCGAATGCATCATCCTCACATAAACCGATGCTTATTTCCATGACAACGCTCTGTGAGCTAATTATAGCTTTCACTATCATCATGAAGAGGCTACAGAGTTCACAGAGCAGTCCATTCTCCTCAAAATGAATGTGCCTATCAAAGAGTTTGCTTGTCTGTCATGACAGACAGAGAAATATGTCAAGAGAAATAACGGTATGGCTTATGTTTTAATGTGCATAGCATTTTATGAAATTGTGTGTAATGTACAGCATGTGTGTACATATGGTCTACCTGCTGAATGATGCCATTCTCGATGTAGACATCTGCTTCTTGGGTGAAGTCATCATTGACCACCTTCCCCCCCTTGATGAGGATACGCATCGAACCCATGTTGGCAGCCATAATCCTACCAGAGGAACAAAAAAGACATTTCACTTAATAATACACTATAAACATGGAGACCATAATGTCAACACTGTTACCACAGAGCTTGAGTTCTGTGCTGGCAGCTTCCTGTTGGGAAAAAAAACTGGGAAATAAAAAAGAAATTGCCACTGAATGACTCATTTGGTGTGTCTGAGTGGCAGCCCAACTGGAAACCACTAATTTGTACACTCCTCCCACAAGGCTGTCCAATGATTCAGTGCAAAAATTATGAATGATATTTTGCCTAATGCTAACCGTTACATGTTTTTGTAAGGATTGAGCCTTAAAATTTTTTTACTGTTTGCAAGGACACAAATCAGAACGGGGGCGGCTGTAGCTCAGTGGGTAGAGCAGGTTGACTAGTGATCGGAAGGTCACTGGTTCAAATCCTGGTTCTGGGTTGGGCTGAGCTGCATGTCGAAGTGTCCTTGAGCGAGATACTGAACCCCGCATTGCTCATCAGTGAGGGCCCTGCGATGAGCTGGCGACTTGTCCAGGGAGTACCCTGCCCTCGACCTGAGATGAGGCTGGGATTGGCTCCAGCAGCAACACCCCGCGACCCCATGGAAAGGGATAACAGTTACAGACGATGACATGACATGACATGACAAATCAGAATGACAAAAAACAATTATTTGAAATCTAGACATCCCTCTGACAAGTAGGTAGATATTTCTGGTAAAAAAAAAAATCTTAATTCAATTTACAAATCCGCACATGACAAACACTTTCTATTCAGTATTTGATCTGTTCAATATAACAATGTCAAAAGAAATCTAAACTATGATCAAGAACAACAAGACCTTTTTCATACTCTTTCTGCCAACTGCAAACAAAAATTAATGCAAAATTGTTCACAGGATCCTGAGTGGCATTCAGGTGCCTTAGTAGAAGTCTAATACGTGGCTTGTGGCTTTGAGTATGTTTCACTGCCTTTGTTGCAGAATGATGTTGTAATATTCTCTAATAAGAAGTTTTCACTCATTTAAAAAACAAACTGGTACAATGGCACCTCTGAAGGAGCTAATCATCCATAATTACACCAGTCTGTTCATCTTGTTTTCTGCTGAGTAACAGTGTCTGACACATATTCTGTCTTTTGTCTCAGGAGATGGAAAACTTCCTCCAAGCTTTTAGCGTGTCAGCTCAGTCTATGAAATATTAAGTAGCGAGCAGAGGATCCATAATTCACAAATCTATTACAGTATCTGTGGGATTGGGACAGATTCTCAGAGTATAGCATGGACTCATGGAAAGTAGAGGCTTTTTATACCTGCTTACTTGATTGTCTTACCAGCTCTATGGAGAAAGAAAGCTGGGTATAAAAGACCAATATTTAGTGTTTTTTACTCCTGTTTTTAGTGGACAAGCTGGACATACTCTGATGGATACAACCGTCTAGAGCTGACACAATAAGAGAATTAAACCTACTAAAAAACTATGTTTTCATAATCCATTCAATCATTGAAACCCACAGTAAGTACTTTCTGTTGCAAGGGTTCTTTCAGTCAAAACAATGAAAACAAAAAATGTAGTTTGATGACGTTGTGAAGTAGCGTGGGATCATGGGAGTTGTATTCTTTTTTTGGTAAACAACCACCAGTATCTGCAAGATTCAGGTACAAATTTTCAAGGATGAGATAATGTATGGAAGGTTTACACATGCTACTTTTAGTCATGTCAGCAAATGACGCATCATCTGACATTTTTCCCAGGAGTTGTAGCAACCAAATCAATCATTACCATTAATTTAATGATTTCTCTTTGTTTGACCATTGTTATAGATAAATAACAAAGATCTGGCAAATGTCTAAACACATTATCTCGGGCTTTAGAAAACCCTAATTTTTCCACTATTATCTAATATTATCTAAAATAATTGCGGGTTGCAGCCCTACTTCCTATAAATATTTAAAGCAAGATGAATTTCCTACAGGGCTTCTGGTTAAGAAACATGGATCTAATTAACCTAATTTCAAACATTTTACTGTATGTTGCACAATGAGCACATTCAAAATGAATGCCTGGTGGTGTTTGTGGGCATTTTCTCAGCCCCTCCTATACAAAAAATAATAATAACTTCTGGCAATGGTAATTTCAGGTTTCAATAGTTACAGTACATGTCACACACAGCTTATGTACAGACTCCTATTCAGCTAAATATTGTGGTGTGAGAGCTTCAGACAAGCTTTGTTGATTATTGGCTTCTTGTACTTTACAATGATTTGTCTGATGATAGAAATTTTACTTTCAGGTGTGGGATTTTTGTTAGACTTTTGAGTATTTATAAATATCTACATATTTCAAAGTAAAACTGTACATGAAAAGTGCATTTTTACCACAAGGATTTTTAACATGAGGTACTTTGAGAAGATTCTTGGGGGAAAAAAGCAGCTTAAGCAAATCTAATGGGATCAACAAAAGTGAGAGGTTCCTCTACAAACATCCCTCTGTGTGTATGTGTGTATTCTGCATGGATGGCTGTACGCAATGTGTTTGATGGCAGGACACAATAGCCTCCCAGTCACACAGAATCAACTCAAAGAGATGGAGGAAAATAGAGAGAGGAAGGAGAGGAGAGAGGAGGGGAATGACAGAAGAAAAGAGAATAGTGAACAGAATAATGAGGAGCTTGAAATTCATACCCCGACCACACGAGGCTGAAATGGGTCCAAAGAGGAGGATACAAGTTAGGCAGAAATTCTCACTTTAAGAAATACATGAGGCTTTGGATTTTCTGTTGGTCATGTTACTTTTTAAGTAATACAAACACACTTTAAATACCAAAATATTTTATATATGCTTGGTAGAACAAATGGTGACTGCTCCAATTTAAGAGTACCAGGCTTCAAGTTGCAACGCTTTTACTTTCACATTTTGGTCCAACATTTTCATTGGTTGCACTGGTGCACCTATCTTTTTAGTAAATAATAAAGTAATTTCTTGTTTGTTAAATCAAGAAAAATATGCATTTTTCACCCTGAATCCTATTTCTGATTATTCACATGATGTGTTAAAAAAAATTGAAAATGCATTATTGGGTGCTCCTAAATTTTGCGCTTAATGTAAAAAGTTAGGTACACCAGTTCAACCGTTGTAAACAGTTATGTTGGAACCCTGAGCAGAGTAGAGCCTCAAGGTTTGGTCAATTAATTGAAAGAAGAAAATAATTTGCGAATTATGTCAATTTCAACATAGAAATGTCAAACATTTGTTGGTTCCAGCTTCCTGAATGTATAGGAATTCAGGAAGTAATTTTTGCTATCACCTATGGGTTCTGGACTGTTGGTTGAACAAAATTGGCAATTTTAATTTATCACTGTGTGTTCTGGGAAATTGTCATGACCTGATGAATTGACTAATAATGAAAATAATCGTGATTTTCAGCCATTTAGAAGAACTTTATTGACATGTAATTGACAGAATTATTGCTCTGAACACAGAAATGTGATGACTGAAATATCTGATTATTAAAGAAGAGAACAATAAAATGTTTGTACTATCTGGCTTTTGCTATAAGGCATCCTAAGCAGTGAGAGAGATCTTTTGGCACAAGATCAGACTCCAGTCAAACTCAGGGAAAACTGAAGGGAAAAGACAGGGTGACAAAGAGACAGAAACAGAAGGGAGGGTGAGGATGAGATGGGTCCACTGATGGAGAGTAGAAGGGCATGATTGTGTAGAGATGCGGGATAAAGTGATCGTGGTAAACTTGGTGGTGAGGCTGGGGGGGAGGTGCAGTATGGAAGCAGTGCCCTAAAGGCCTGGCAGCTAGAATAGAAGATTGGTTTCCCAGGAGATGGAAACTGGAGTGCTTTCAGTGGAAAAGCCTACAAAGAAACACACAAACAAAAACAACTGCATGTCATTGTATGGTGACGCATACTAAAACACCAACACTGATTTACCAGCTTCCGTTCTTGATTGAGGTGGATATCAAAAAACTATTTTCCTTCCCTTGATTGAGTGATTTTAAATAAAAGCTCAACCTTCTTAACCTTCTGGCCTTTAATTGTAGTGCCCCCACCAGGCCAATCAGTGTAACAATTTTCTTTATTCTAGACAGTAAAATTACTGTATTATACACTGCTGTTCATTTCACATCTTAAGCAGCTTTTGACCCACTGGAAATGTGTCTACTCCTATTACTCATCAACTAATCACATAGTCCACCCTTTAATCGTCCATCATTTAATCTGTGGGTTATATAAGAGACTACATTTGAATTGTTGTTACTGTTTCTGAACTCATGCACCTATGAGCTTTGATTGCAAATATATTTAGGATTAAATGTTGCACTCATATAGTGCTTGGCATCCTTTAAATGGTTTCTTTAGACTAAAAAAAAAAAGGAAATACTTCAGGAAATATTTTACACAATAGCTGTGAAATGTTTGCTTTGGTTTGAAAAGTCCTTTTAGCAGAATGCACAATATGAAATGGAAGTCGTTTTTTATTCCAACAAGCAGATTTTTTGCAGTTGACATACATTGGATTCTTTTGGATACAGGTGATACTGATGCAGCAAGACCTCTACCCCTTATACAAAAAGGGAACTGCCACTGTTCAGCCTCACAGATCCAACAGAAACTGACACCAGACTGGGAACAGCAGAGGATCACAATTCCAGCGGGCTAGGTGCCAAATCAAAGTACTGATTGAGTTTGAAATTAACCTCTCTTGTACAATAAATACAGACAGACTCAAACAGTTTCTGAAAAAAAAAAATGCTTTGGACAAAAGAGATCAACTACTCTCCTTATTGAAAAATGACATGTAGTGTTTGTTCTGTCTGTCTCGTTCAGTCCCCAGAGTAGTCATGTCAATACTTCACTACAGTGAAATAGTAAGTAGTGGACAGGGAGAGAGTGATGTCTAGATAAAATTGTGCCCTCTATCACTCATATTTAAGGGCTGAAGCTGCTGTTGTCACTATTTTCCAGTCAGCTCTGTCCAAACCCACACAGTTGACTGACTGTATGTGGGAATGGGAACGCTGACTAAACAGACCTCTGCAAAAGACAGTAGGAGCTTTGTGTATCTGTGAGGACTGTAAAGTCTAAGGAAATTAATGTCAACTTATATAATGACATTCTGGACAGTGACACCTTTAATACTGACAAACACACACAGGAAGTCCTTCGGCCACACAAAGGAAGGAAGCATGAAAACCATAGTGCCCACTGTATGCAGCCAGCCAGCTACTTTCATTGGCTCTAATCATAACTTATTTTAGCATGATAAATCAGCATCAGTCACAGTTTGACCTGTCTGACTGGCTGTCATGAATATGTGATTTAATCTATTTAGTATAGTTTCACTAAATCCAATATTTTCTTCTCCAAAAAGAAGTTTGGTCTGTCCTTACATGATGTATTCTGAATTAGGAACACAGAGTTTTAACCAAAGATCTGGGACAACTTGAAGTAATGTGAGTCGACTTCAGGCGTGATGTGACATGAGGTGACTAAGGAGACGCTACAGGACATAAGGCAACTTGAGGTGTTATGAGGTCCTGTGACGTGATGTGACATGAGACGTGAGGTGTCACGAGGAGTGGACCACCAGTCTTTGTCACAGCTACTTACTTCGGTCAGCATGGTATGGCAGTGCGCTTGAAACAATATATTGATCAGGAAGAAATTCTTTTAATAATCAATTAATCTATTTAGTCGTTTTCAAGTAAAAATCTCAACTATTTGCAGGTTCCAGCTTCTTAAATGTTCAAATTTGCTGGTTTCCTTTGGGTTTAGGGAGAAAAGAAGCAATCTGAAGATGTCACTGTTGAGTCTAGGTAACTGCGAGGAGCAATTTTCATAATTTTACATTTTATAGACTTAACAATTAATCAATTACGCATGAAAATAATGGGCAGATTAATCAATATTTAAAATAGTTAGGAGGAGCAGTTCTAGTGCACAATACAATCCAAAGATGACTTTACAACCAATGATTTAATGGTGACACTGCTTCAGTCAATTTTGTGGCATCAAAAACTCCATTCAAATATTCAAACTTAAAAGCACAGATATATTTTAGACTTCTTCACTGCAGGTCTACAGTGTGTGTGTGTGTGTGTGTGTGTGTGTGTGTGTGTGTGTGTGTGTGTCACTTTGTGTGTTCATTTTCTGCTGTGTCATAGCAGGTACAACAGACAGACAGCCAGAGACACACAGACAAGCAGTGCCACACCAGGCAACATTTCTCACTCAATCTATGACCAGCTGCCACACACACACACACACACACACACACACACGTAATTTAGTTGCACATGCACAAACACGCTCACAATCACACACACCCAGACACACCCTCTCCATGCAGGCAGTTTTTTTTAATGGGGGTGTTAATTAATAATGAATGAGGAGCAGCAGGCAGATTTTGTCCGGACTCCCAAAGTCACATCGTGACAATGTCACGCACACACATAACAACATGATCATATAGTGCTCAAAGCCATTTTCACAGTTTTCATAAAAGTAATTCAGATGAATTGATTAGCAAAATAGTTGGTATATAATAATGTTGTAATAACTAAGATAAAAGGTAACGGTAAAAGCACTTTGAAAATGTAACCAAAATAAACAGAAACTCTACACTTACAAATTAAGAAATGAATTCTTAGTATGTCAAAATATTTTTGACATAGGCAGAGTAGCATCAGAACCAAAAAAAGGCAAGAGCACTAATAAAACTTCCAGCTCGTGAAAATGCATGATTGGAAACAGCATAAATGTGAAATAGTAGCTGCTGACATCCTCAGATGTCCGTTTCTGAACAAGTGCAGGCTTCATGTGTGGTATGAAAACGTATGAGTGTGTGTGTGTGTGTTGGTGCATGCTGTAAGTGAGAAGAAAGGAGTGGACAGCTGCTGACTCCTGCTTGATGCAGACAGTAATAACCACAGGGAGAGACGGTGTACAGTGTGCATCTATGTGTGTGTCCGTGTGTTTGTGTGTTTGATGGCTTGAATATGTGTTAGCCAGCGTGTGTCAACTGTAGAGCAATTTAAAAAGCCAGTACAAACGTGCATCGACAACTTTACAACCAATTGGTGACAAAAATACAAATTGAACACACACGCACACACACACACACACACACACACACACACACACACACACACACACACATAGGATGGTTTAAAGACTTGTGGGTGCTGCTGGAAGTTCATAGATGAATAAGCGAATAGTGAATCACACGCAGATAAACAACAACAGAGGATTAGGGACATCTCTAGCTCTCTGCGTGCTCTCATGTAAAAATAGTTTTTGTGAAAAAGGTTTTTATTAATCCATCATTTTATCTTCTTCACCTTCACTCTCCTCTGAAGAAGTTCTCAAAGAAGAACTTCTTACATTTTAGCCGTATTTTTTTATCTGACCTTTAACCTTTCCTTCTGTGCCACCAACAGGCAATATCCAAGATTGCAAACAGATATCTGATTGGAGATTTCTATTGAGCACATTCATTCATTTTAAATGGCCCTGGAATGTTTTCATTAGCATCAAACTTCAACAAACTGGATGTAAGATGGTCTTATACCCCCTCCAGCACACACCTTTCCTGCATCAGAATCTGGGTGTCCACGACTGACAATTTTTGCAACTTTCAAAATAAAAATAAGTTTGTAACTAGCAAACTAATCAGCCAATTATGTTGTTACACTGGCGCAAACACACAGCTAAAATTCACAACAGTTGAACCAATTTTGAAGTCAGGAGGGAGCAGATGTTGGCGGACTTCAAATTAGTATAAAGGAAGTAGATATCACACTAATACACAGGATGACCAAGAAAGCTGAGGTTATCTAAGCATTAGACAAGGGATATAGGATATATGAAATGCTTAATAAAAAATGTTATATTTAGTAATATCAGCCTTATATTAAGAAATCTGTATTATCAGCTAATTATAGCTGATAAATAGACCAGAGGCCAAATCGCTTTCATTGACTTTGCAAGTGCAGCATTTGCACACTCTGATACATTGAGTGGCAGTTTGCACCTGTAAAGCTGTTCATGGAGCCGTGAAAGCAGTCGAGTGATGAAAACTGTGTGCATGTGCAGTAGAAATATATCCGTGGAAAAGGGGTTTTGAACTTAAATCTAATGTCAGATTTGACTGGTTTTATATCCCACTGATCACTGAAAGTGAAGTTATGTCTCTATCCCCATTCATTTATACAAAACTCTGGTCTTGTTATGAGGAAATAAGTCCTCAGGGGTGTTGCCAAGATGGCTGCTGAGTGGTGAGACATGCCTAAAAGGACTTTGGTGCAACACCATGAGTGCCTTTGAGGAAAGACTGTCTCAAAGTGTACACCCTGAACCCCATTTGCATGATTCATGGGGTCTTGCCCCTGTCTGTGGCAGAAAGCTTTTTTGAGTGTTGGTAATTCAGAACAGTCATGGTACTCTTTTATTCACATGTGGCCAAACAGCATGTAGTACAATCTAGTTTGTTTCAAGCAAAACCAGGGCTTAGGAGGAACGTCAGCATGCCACTCAAAAAACGTGTAAGTATGATCTACTCTAAGATGTACTGTACTCTTGTGGTATCTAATGCAATTGTTAAGTAAATAAATATTAAGTCAATTGTATCCTGGTATGAATATTGATTTCTTGGTCCTCTGTGGTTTACCCTACACCAGCTGGCATCCATACATTTTTTACTTAACTGTATCATATATGGTTCTGATGGTCAGAGCAACAGATATAGGATTGGCAATAGTCGATAGACAGAATGTGGACATTTATTGATTGATTAAGTATAAATTGCCATCCATTTATTTTCTACACCTCTCGTTCCACTATAATTCTGTCCATTCACACCTTAAGAAAGAGAAGAGTCTGAATTACAGCAGCCTATACTCCATGTCTTTGGACTGTGGGAGGAAACTGACATGGGCAAAGTCTTTCTGGCTCACTGAATGAACGTGCTGCACATTTATCAAATAACCAAATCAAATATTTTCCAGTTACAACCTCCCAAATATGAAGATTTGCTTTCTCCTATGTTTCATACTGTTGCGAACGTGTGAAGTGCATCCCTGTTTAGGCAACGCTAATGGAATATACCATGCTCTGGGAAACAGGTTACATCATCTAATTAGGATGCAATTTAATATATTCAATTCATTGTGCTGCACTGAGAACCCACTGAGCCCCTTAAAGCACACTTGAGGATCCTTAAAACTAAATAATGAAGGCCTCCACACCCCCAGAGGAGGTCTGCATGCAACACCCTCCACGCAGAATCCAACAGAAAACAGAGGATTAAATCACCTGTTCTGTTCACATCATGTTCCCAACCAGGCACACACGATCATGGCGTGCACGTGCACACACACACACACACACACACGCACACACACACACACACACACACACACACAGTAGCAGGGTCGTTTGAATGCATGACGACTCCAGATCCTCCTCTTCATCACCACTATGACTCAATATATTTGGTAGAACCTATAAACGAATAGCAGACTTACATAACGGCCAACACACACATTACACAGAGACGTATTGCACTGATGGCACGCCAAACACACACACACACACACACACACACAATTCGTCGCCTAAAGGCACGCGACGCTAGCTTACAACAGACCACCAAATCTTGCGTCTGTCCCCAGATTTATGTCAAATATCATAAAAATGTAATTCAGCAAAGAAATACTCGAATTAATTTATGTCTATTCACGTGTAAACGCAAAATAACATCACTGTTTGAATGAAAATGTACAATAAAAATACAAAAAAACTATCTTATATCAAGCTAACGTTGATTTACAAAGTGTAAAAAGCGGAAATTAACGTTTGAACGCTGCGGTTATTAACGTCAGACGACATAAAACACAGATTTCTAATGGTCTAAATCAGAATATTGATCATTAATTCCTTCACTTCTTGTCAAACAGAAGAAATGACCCCTGACATCTTAATTTTTCCCACATTTTTGGCTACTTACCCCTTTTTTTTCCAGATCCCCAGATCCTCCTCCGTAGGAGCTTCTCTCCGTTGCCCAGCACTAGCCGAGTGCTCGAGGACAGCTGGCACAGCGCGAGCCGCAGATGCTTCGGTGCCGACAGTCGGGTAGCAGCCAATCAGGAGCCGTTCGAACCTGAGCAACGGAGAAATCCACCAATAGGAGACGAGTTGTGTAGCGCGAAGGGGTCTCCTCTCCTCAGTAGACAGGGGCGTGTCTCCTAGTGCCGTCGGAGACATATGTTGCCTTCAGAGGCTGTCGGAAATAATGCGGTTAGTACCAAATGAGCAGATTTAACAAATTGTGGATGTTTTTAATGTTTTGAAAAAAGAAATACATTTAATCAGTAAGTCATATTTTATAGTGAATGTAAACTATAAACTCAAGTAATCTTTAACTTCTAAAAAATAATCGCTGTATCTATGGAGAAACTATGTATTAGTGTAATAAAAATGTTGATATTGAAAGCTTAATCATAATTTTGGACAGTGGTTGACTGATCTCACCATAAAGTCTATTTGTAGCTGTCTTATAGCTTTCTGTCATATCATACAACCATCTTCAGCAGATCAAGTTGCCCATTACACAATTATTAAGATATTCTTAGTCATATATAATAATTCCAAATGGCTAGTTATGGGCCCTGTGGTGACAGTGATAACTATGAATACATTATTCTTTACATCAGTAAAACCTTGTTAAGAATTACTCTTCTTGACTCATTAGTTCTGCACATGTATACTATACTTGCGTTAATATACATAGTGTAAGATGTAGTCAGGTATACAGTGTATATAGCTTTTTTTGTATCTATTATTACATATTTTATCAGAATTATTTCATAAGAATAGCTGTTTCTGTCTTTCTAATCTCCTTTATCTGCCCTTGTGCTGCAGTAACATCTATATGATGTATATAGCTTTTTATTCTTTATTTCTTTTAATTTAATTGTTTTTTTTTAACCTTTTTGTTTGCCTCTCGTGCTGCTACATGTACATTTCCTAAAGGGTGTCAATTAAATATTATCTCATAATGAGACAACAGAATTTCATCAAACAACATATCCATACATGTTGTCCAGCTATGCCACTGCCCATGTTCTCTTAGGGAACAGCAACGTTTTCTGTAAACTTAATCAAACAAATATGAAGCCACAAATCATTTGTTTAATACACCCTACACTAACCCTGCACAAAACAGTGGACAACATTTAATTTCCCTATTATATTCAATCTTCAAAGATGCAAACTGATGAAAGCATCAATCAGCCTACGCACCCACATTTACTAAATTTTGCTCTGCTGCAGCATCACAACATTAAAGCGGCACTAACTGATCTCTTCGATGAAACACAAATCCTCAAACCTCCAGTTTGGTATTTTTCCGAAACCCGAGCACTTGAATGCTCCTCTTCTCTACTCAGAGGGGCTTACAAGCAGCCCATGAAGGTGACAATATGGGGTTTGAGGGACCACAGTATGGAGAAAGTGTGCTACTCCTTGGCAGCATTGGTGCTGGTGGGAATTAAGGAGGTGAGAGCAGCGGGAACAGCGGTTTATTACCGGTGTCAATTGGTGAATAATTTACTGTCTGCTGATGAAAAGTCACAGCATTTCTGGACCAGCATTGGCGCGAGGGCTGATGACTTACTAAATATTATTTATGAGTATGATAGCATGATAAATAATCTGTGCTTTTGTACGCAAACCATTACCTTGTAGGATACTGTATGCAATAGACAATGAGCCCTTCATGATTATAACTATTGCAGACAATATCTAAATCACATTTTTTTCAAGACCAATTTAGACCTTGAAATAATTAATGATGAACATTTATACCCAGACTTAATGTATCATAAGGTCTTTATGGCTCACTGACACCTAGGAACACACGATTAAAGCCTTTAACATCCTGGTAAATGAGTAAAATATTATATGTATCGTTGTACCTGTACCATACTTATGGATTGTCTGTTTGTGAGAAATGCAGCAACTCCAGACATCCCACCTCCTAAAGTGAAGGACGAATTTGTGGTACAAAGTTTTTAATATATTTCAATCCATTCTATTCTTCAAGACACTGAAAACACTAGGTGTCTTCTTTAAACACACGTCATAACTTTAAAGACAACAGACATATAGTGACATTAAGGGTGTAACAATTTTGACATCTACATCACTGTTTTAGTTGTGTATAAAATTGCCAGTTTTTGGTGTTGTCGGCAGGCCCCTGCTGTCCTTGACAAACTCTCACAAGTCGACAAACTGTCACTGGCAAGAGTTTGATCTGTTCTGCAGACACACTAACAACAGACAAGGAAAATTGCTGAGTGTTATTGTGTTGATTTGATGTCAGCACATTTTTGCAGGGCCTCAACAGACAGGGAGGAAACAGTTAAAAGTGCAATATGTAAGATAGTTGATTGTTGAGTCTCACTCCTAGGTCACCAAATACTGACCCAGCCCGACCTACCAACCCAAAGTGTCAGTATTCGACAATCAGGGAAACCCAAAGCAAAAACCCCCCAAAAACTAGACTGTTATTGAGAATGTTATGGTTGTGAATCTCATACGGTCTGAGGAGAACTTCAGTTAAATCTCAGTCTCTTCCCTTGCATGTTTTGGACATTAAGACGCTGGGTACATTCATATTTTGTACTTCATAGAAGCTAAAAATTAGAATTCTGTCTGATATCTGAGCAGTCACACCCTTGAACATTAAGGCAGATAACACAGATGATCACAAGAAACAGTCTTTTTATTCACGTTTCATTTCTTACATTGTTCAAGTACAAAGTTAAAATGCCTTTTTAATTAGTTCATATTCATACAAGAGTAAAATAATAATAGTGCCTTTTCATTACTACGACAAACTTAAATACAGTCATTGTAAAGACAAACTCGATTTATACTCCTAACAATATATTTTTCTTATTTTCAGATAAAATTTTAGCACCTTTTGAAACACCACCAGGTCCTCCTTTGCCTAAAAGCTCATCTTTCATTTAGTCCATGAGATGAGTGTCTGAATGCGCCACAGCATTGTATTTTTAGGTGTTTGTGTTTGTGTGTGTGTGTGTGTGTGTGTGTGTGTGTGTGTGTGTCTCTGCGTCGGAGCGTCGTCCGCTCTGTGTGTTAATAATAGCAGTGTTTTGTGTGTATGTGTTATAAGTGTGTCAGTGTTGAACACAACGCGTCACTCAGACTGAAAGCTGTCGATAGGCGAACAGAAACATCATCACCGTGTCACCCGTCATTTCAAAACGTCAACTCCATTCCTCTCGCTTATGTCCCACTGCACTCTCAAACAGAGACGTGTTGAAATAACACCGCTCGACAACAACAAGCTGACCTCCTGACCAGCGGTTTCCAATGTTTTTGGCTTTTGAGCCTTTAGAATCAATCCAGTTGTCAAACTTCTCAACTCTTATATCTCTCAGTTCGACATCTTGGTATGGTCACTTGGTGGCTGCTAAAAGCATGAATAACTCAAAAGAGCCTCTGTAGAGTCGATGTTTTGTTTGTCTCTTCTCGCTACTACAGAAACATTCCGGACTCCGTGGAAGAGCTGCTTCCTCTGTGGATATAACGCTCTCATTCTAAGGTAATGAAAGCACAAAGATTCTTAGATTCACTAATGAATACTAATGAAAACACAATTGTGAATATAGTATTAAAAATGATGAGTAATTCTGCCAATAAATCCTCCCAAATCGTACACACTAGGTCTTTAAATCTCACATTTTTTGCATCTTTTACATAACAACAGTGGCTTTTATGGCTTCTTAAAGTAAAGCAATGCTTTACTGCCGAAGCAGTTTGTGCAAACAAAGGTTGATATTTGCTGGTTTTAATTTCCTCCTTTAGGAGATTTTAGAGGCCACAACGAGGTCAGATTATATTTCACCAAAACAAAACAGCGGCTCAACAATTTTCCGTGACAGATTTGTCTCTTCGCCCCTTTAATCTCAGCGTGAACAATCACAGTTATGTAACAATCGCTACAGAATCTTTTGGGTTTCAGAGTCTTCTGTGATAGTAACCTAAAAATCTCTGAGTTTTGGACTGACATTTGACTTAAACATATATTTTTTTTTGCCAGTTTTTTAGACAAAATGATTACCAAGAAAATAGTCGTTACATGCAACCTTAAAGCTTCTTTTGGTAAGAAAGTCGATTTTCGAGTCTCATTCTCAGCTTGCCAAATACTGTCTGCCAACCCAACCTACGATCCCTAAGTATTACTACCTTACCAACAGAAGCTTTAAATGAAACAGTCCCAATATTTTACAAGAAAGTTTAATTTTGTGTTGCAGATTTTCCTATTTTCTGTGTCTTGATGATCTTGTGGTCAGGAGGTCCTGATCAAAACTTAGGGAACCACTAAGTTTGGATTTCACTTTGACCTTGTCACTACTTCACCCTGCCTCGTCCTCCTCTTTTACAACTCTATACTTGGTGTTATGTCAACCCGCTCTTGTTTGAAAGTGTCCTTTTAGCTCGTCGGCTTAACAATTTCTTCTGGCATCCTTGGGTACAATAGAACAAGTCACTATACTAACTGTAATATATGCTTTCTCTAGCCTCTCTCTCTCCCCTATAGGCTGAGACTGAACTGAACTGAGCACCAACCTGGAACAGTACACACACACAATAACAGATTATTATTGTAATTATTATTACCATTATTATTATGATCATTACTCCCTAATCTAACATGGAATCGGAGATTACACAGACTGACTGACATGCAGCACCTGGGGGTCGGGGGAGTGGGGTGGGGTGGGGGTGGGGGCTTGGGAGCACCAAACGACGCGGGGTGATGATGTCGCACCCAGCAGCGCCGTGGGAGGCCTGATGGCAACAGGCGGCCGGCAAAAACACAGTGTGTATGCACATGTGTGTGTTGATGTTTTGTAGCGAAAGGAGTTCAGAGAAGCACTGTTTCCATCAAGTGTAACCTATGTGTGTGTGTGTGTGTTTGTTTGCATGTGTGTGTTTGCAACCTGCAAGAGCACTGTAAAAAAGAGCAGAGTTTAAAAAGCACCTGAAGGTTGGTTGTATAAACGGAGCGTAAACATGATGGAAAAAAAATTGAACCTGCTGGTTTATTGTGGGTTTTTTGTTGCTGTTTGTGCACATATGTGTGTGTGTGTGTGTGTGTGTGTGTGTGTATTGACTGCATGTGTCCAGTTGTTCGCTGGTATCTGAGGAAGGTCAGAGGATCGGAAGGCTTCCTGGAAAAAAATGGTCGTCTGAGGACCGAAAGCACCAGACTGAATGAGGTGTTTTCTCAAAAGACAGCCCTGTTTAAATAAAACATCAGTCTGTTGGGACGTTCACACAAACTGTCTGTGTGTATGATCATTTTGGAAACATTTTATTTGATTTTACTTGCTTAAAGTTATTCAAGGTCACAAGCACAGCTGAGTTGATCCCAGCATGCATTGGGCGAAAGGCAGAAGAAGCACCCAAGACAGGAGGTACGATTGTTGGTATCATTATTTATACAGGGCGATCTGTCTCAGTCGCAGGAAGTATAAACCAGTATAGTGTCTACAGATTAAAGGTCTGGTTTCAGTGAATGTCTCTGTAGTAACTGATGGACATTTTGGATCCCTATGGAGCAAAGTAGGAGCGTTAACTGCAAGTTGTAACGGCTGGTGGACTTTTTCACCAGATCTGAAATGGCAACACTGGAGCTGAAACACAAGAGAAGCTGTGTATTATCTGGAAGGGATCAGGTCTAATCCCTGGCTGACTTTCTTTCACTTTAAATGCTGCCGTGAGCACAAAACCCCTCATGAGTTTCATGTTTTAGTTTCATGTTTCTCAGAGGCAGTGCTGCTCTGGAGGTACAAATAATCTCACTGGAGGAATTAAAACCTGTTGCGAGTGTGCAACAATATTATATTGTCATAATCATGATATGAGACTGAATATCGTGATTTTGGATATTGTTATATGGTGATATGTTATAAGTGTTGTCTTTTCCTGGTTTTAAAGGCTGCATTACAGTAGAGTGATTTCAAAAACAAACAAACAATAAAAAAAAGGGCAATATTCAATCCCTTTACAGGGAGCATATTATAAAAACCCACTTTTCAGTGCTTGTGCACAAACATTATGGTATCTACCAACCCACCAATTGTGTTATTAAACATCTCAGCTTCTGTGGGCTCGTTCAGATTATGGCCTCATTTTAATTATACTGCCCCCACTCTGAGTATTTCCAGCAATGGCTTTAGAGCTACCTGTACAATCGACCACTAGTGCTAGCATTATATCAGCTGCTCTGTTGCTAGCTGCACAGTTTAATCAAGGGACCGCGGCATTTCAGCATTTGAAAGCGTGGAACAGCAGCATCCTTAACAAAACGAGGGCCTGTACAAAGCTAAAAGCTAAGAGCTGCTCTGTTGTTGGCTGCAAGAATCGACACAAACGTCTTCATCTAATGCCATCTGAGGATGTCACGACCCAGTGGATTAACTTTATTTTTATTGGAAATATAAAGAAAAACTCAAACTATGACAACAATTGGAAGGTATTAGAGAATCACTCACTGCCTAAGCTTTAGTGACAGAGCATGACACATCCCACACAATGAAAGCTGCGCTCATGATGGGTACAAACAAACTGAGCCACACCAAAGTTACCAAGCTACATAGAAAGATGACATCATATCATCATGTCACAGTACACCTGTTGTGAAGTACACCAACATAGTGACCACTGGAGGTTTAAAATAGTGTTGCTGTTCACTGCCAGCTTAATGAAATGATTCCACTAAGGAGGCCAATGTTTGGTACAGTATATGACATCTAACTATAATCATTCAAGTGACAGACAATACAATTCCACTTTTGCATCATTACGATGAACATCACAGTCATTTGAGCAACAGTTTACAGTAGTCCATGCAATACAAGAGCACTTTTACGAATGTGAGTATTGCATGAGGAAATAAATCCATTCTTAAAAAGGCTACTAGTGTACAGTATATCACAGCATATTCACCAAAGCATTAGCTAAACTTATTGTACAATCGTTGTCTAAAATATTGCAAAAGCCACCAGGACATAATCCAAACAGTATAGGTTTTTTTAAAAGCACACAAAAGGATTGTTCTCTGGAAACCTTGAAGTGGATGTAGGCCATGACAATGTGGAGGCATGCAGTGATTTTTCTATATTTTTAGAATTTTTTTCAAATCCAGTGACAGCTTACACTCACTCGGTGGAACACAAAGAATGGTTTCCCCCGGATACCAGCGTTTCTTTGTAATGCAGTGTCTGTGTTCTGGTTTGTTTGCCCACTAGAGGGCGCTTTAAGCACTGAAGATGTAAACCGATGCAAGGTTTTTCATCATGATCTTGTCCTCTGACTTTACAAAAGACATTAGAAAAGAGGCCTTGTGTCTTATATCTTAATACAATTAGTCTTGTTTTAAAATGTTTTTAATTATTTTAATCTATTTTCCTTTTGTTAATTTATTCTTTTTAATCTGAGACTTTCTCGATTTTCCGAGTATTAACAACAAAGACTTACAACTTCGTTAATGGGAGCTGATGGGAATTCTGTAAACAGTGTGGGGTAATACATGAGATTGGGATTAGAAAATCAGATTATAAAAAAGAAGCAAATGCAATCACCCCAGATTTCATTTGAAAAAAAGTATTAGATTATAAGAGTTCAGTTGCATTGTCAACGATTACTTGATTACTTTTTGATGTCTTTAAAATATGGCTACTTTTTTTACTTGATTTGATCAAATTTAAATACTAACTATGTAAAATGCATTTTATTGCCTTGAAAATGGTTTGAGATGTTTTATAAAAAACAATTACTAAGATTGAACTAAAAGTTTTTTTAAGACTTGAGAAATAAATGGGATATCGTTGATTCTAGCATGTAACTATGCTGTCGGGAAAGAAGAAGAAAGTAAGAACAGATATAGCAAAGAAAACAAAGAAAAAAATACGAAAAAATTAGAAACCTATGTTTCTGAGTTTAAGTTTAAGAGGTTTCATTCATCAATTCTTTACACGCAGCCACATTTCAGCCAAAAGTCATTTTCATCAGAGGCAGATAAAGACCTTTCGTTGGTGTTATTTTTCCAGCCCACTGAGGTTCAACTCAACAACTAAAACCACTTGTACCTCCAAAGCAGCGTTTACAATGTGATTCAATTGTAGTCACATTAAAAATGTCTTCATGTGAATCTGTCTAAATCTTGTTGCCTTGTGTTTCCTTTTGAACGCTCCCTTTGCACACTCTCGCTCTGTCTGACAAAAAAAACAACAACTAGATGTTAAGAATTCACCTCTCTTACCTGGTGTTGCCTCCACCCGTCTGTAAGCATTTGGTTTGACTCTTTTAGGGACACAAAACTGTAGCGACTGAAACAACCAGAGACGGTTCAGTCTCCGAGAGCACCAAAAACTTTAAAAGTGTTGTATTAAAGTGGCACCATTTGGACTGCCTGACCAGCACCGTGAGCGTTAACTGGTGTGTGTGTGTGTGTGTGTGTGTGTGTGTGTGTGTGTGTGTGTGTGTGTGTGTGTTTGTATACTTGTGTTCATTGCACTGTAATACACTGTCAGCACTTTCATTATGCATGAATACAGTTAGGGTTAGAGGGATCGTTGGTGTGTTGATGTATTCAGAGTTATTAAAAACAGAAAATCCGGGCATCTTTGTCGGTTTTGCGCCCCCTGGAGGTTTGGAACTCCAGCTGCTATGACACAGTAAAGCCAGAAGACACCAGTTTCAAGGTCGGACAGGAAGTTTGTGTGTGAACAAATACAGTACAGAGATCCTGCACCAGTGTGTGTGTATGTGTGTGTGTGTGTGTGTGTGTGTGTGTGTGTGTGTGTGTGTGTGTGTGTGTGTGTGTGTGTGTGTGTGTGTATGTGTGTGTGTAAATCAGCAAGGTAGCACCAGGGGGACTAAGGTCAGCCAGTGGTCTACACGGGATCTGGGGAAGCAGTCCTTTACAGCATGTGTGTGTTTATGTGTGTATGTCCGGTCATCTGTGTCATCCAACCTTCATGTACTCGCTGTATACTTTTGTAATGTGTGAGAATGCGTGTGTGTGTGTGAGACAGAGAGAGAGAGAGAGTTGGTGGTGTGTGTGACTAGTTGCAGGCGAAGTACTCCTTGAGCGGGGCGAAGAGGTGCCTGATGACGGGGACGCTCCAGGAACGTCCAAGCAGCCTTTGCCTGGCCAGACGACTCATGTTGGACACGTCGGTGTAGTGGACAGGGAAACCAAACACCCTGGAGATACACAGGACATTTATCAGAATTTTAGAATCACAATCAGAATCGGCTATATTGACCGAATATGTGTACACAGACAGGAAATCTGACTCTTTCTTTATCGCACTCACACAGGAGTAGACGTAATAGCTGAACAAATAAAGGGAAAAGAGTAGACAGGGCTGTGATGTACAAAAGTAAGTTGTAAAATTGGTGTACATGTGATACATCATATAAGACGTACAGACGAGAATTGGTGCCATTTATTTTACTTTGTAGATAAATTGTGCATGAAGTCAAGCTGAAACAACTAGTCAATTAATCAACAGCCGACTTAAAGGAAGTTAATCAGCAACTGTTATAATTAGGGGCTGACCAATGTGGCTTTTACAGGGCCGATACTCATTATTAGAAATCAAGGAAACTAAAAAATTGTGATGTTATATACAAAAGTACAATTTACTCAAGTACTATTTTCCTTTCTATTCAAATAAAATTTTGAGGTACTTTATTTGAGTATTCCATATTCTGCTGCTTTACTCTTCATCTCCACTACATATTTGATACATTTTGTCACTAGTTACTCTGCAGGTTCAGATTATTTAGTGTTTATAGGCTGTTAATTGAGACGTGTTACCAGTCAGACATTGTTGCGGTGGGAAATTGTGTGAGAGGAGGATGCACCAGAGTCAAAGTAGCACATTTTGAAATGACTTTATCAGCAATCTGACAGAAAAAATAACTGATAACGATCAACAGAAAATGCTGAATATCAACCCAATAATTGTCCAGCGCCAACTGCCATTTATATTTCAAGCAGAAATGTCAAATACTTTCAAATATGAGGATTCACTGTGTTTCTCTGTCTTATCATTGTACATGTTTTGTGTATTTTCAGGATGTCTTCAAAAAGCAATCTGATGACATCATTTTGGACGGTAGAATTGTGACAGGAATTCCTAACTATTTTCTGATGTCTTATAGAGGTGTCTTATCAGTTATTTCATTAATGAAAAACATAAAAGGGTTTGTAGAGGGACTGAGGTAGCACACACAGAAGAAGGACTCACTGGGAAAACATACATATAACAAACTGTCACCTAATTAACAGGTGTAAATATACAGACATAACTAAGTACTACAATGTCATGCAAACAGAGTAGCTGTGGTAGATTAGAGACACAAATAAACTTTACAAAACAAGCCAGAAATACACTCAAATTCATCAGTTTCTTTTGTGAACATGCACACAAAATCAAATTAGAAGGACACACACACAAGAGCAGACACACACACACACACACACACACACACACACACACACACCACTGTACCTTTCCATCTCAGTACACCAGAGGATGTCCTCCTTGTTGTCCATGAAGACGGGGAAATGCTCGTCTTTCCCCTGCTTCACAGAGTTGGAGCGTGTCGTTATCGTACGCAACTTCTCAAACTGGAATTAACATCCAGAACCAAGCACACGCACAAAAAACACACAAACACAGACAGACACACACACACAAATCCTTATTTAATCCTACAGCTAGCCTCCTTTTTGTACAGCAGCTTTCTATGATACAATTGCAGTAAGACTAAAGTCATCGTTTAAAGAGTTGACTGACTTTTTCTCTCGTTTGTAGAGCAAAAGTTTAACAATAGATGCAGGAAAATGCAGTGAAAATGGACGTTAAAGACAGTATATACCTGCAGATTTTGAAGGAAATGCCTCTGTTATATAGTGTAAATCTATACTCAGAGGAGAAATACATAGTTCAGACCTCCTATTTTCCAATTGACATACATCCCAGACATTAACTTTTAGATACTGCATGCTCATCCGTTCATTATTTGACACCACTGACAGTAATCGTTGGCCATTCTCCAAACTTCAAAACGTCCGTCCTTTTCTATCCATCACATACTGTAGAAAGTAACATTAAATTCTTTCCACATTTGGCTTTACTTTTCAAACTTGTGTCCAACCCTCACCACTAATCATGAAGTAAGAAACCACATGATAATAAGCACAGACACACACAAACATACACGCACTCACAGGGGTGGATACCTTGGCTGTACGTCCGTGCTCAAGGCACTCTTGTAGGTCAAGTTTGTCATTCGTCATGGGAGTCAAAGGTCTGGAATTAATAAAAGGAAATAAAAAAAGTTAGAATAATGAAATAAACGGAAAGTGAACTGATCGTAACAATGGTGTTTGTGTGTTTGTTTCACCTCGACATTCCTGGCAGGTTTCCCCAGAAATAACGAGCGCGATGGGCAGCAGAGACCTCCTTGGCATCGATCATCACTGGGTTACACTGAAGAGGAACAGCAGGGTCACTTCCTGTTTATCTTAATATGAACATCTATCTGAGAAAGAGACTCATACTGTACCGTAGGTCTGTGCAAATCATACTTTATGTTACTGATGTAAAACCCTGCAAGTTGAATCAAAGACTAAAATACATCAGGGCTGTACTGATTGTCGTTTAATTAAACACTTGAAGCTTCTATTCTAGGTTTATGAATGAAGCTTGAAATATCTGTTGTCAAATTCTTTGACGTCATCAACCAAAAATCCTCAAGCACAAACCTGAATTTGACTTAGGTAAGTCATTTCTTTTGGTCTCTAACTGCTTAAGTAATTTACTAAAATAGCGTTGAAGCAGAAATAGCTTTTCTGTTATTTTGGTTGCATACAGTAAATGTAATTTATGGTGCTGTTAGATTGCTGCTATGCCAACCTGTTAATACAGATGTGTGGCTCCCTTTGTTTGTTTTGGCAAACAGAGCATCAGCAAAGCTGCGGTGAAAAAGTTGTATTTGAAAGGCTAAACACCAATAAATATAGATTAAAGCTGATTACAGGTGCTTAACGTTGTACATTTTGGAGCTTTATTCAATCAATTTCTAATTCTGGATTTTACAACTCAGTGTACTCAGAAATGTTTGAATCACACGAGTCAGGAACAATTCGACGCAGCCAGCTACCAGTCTAATCCTACAGTATTGCTAATTTTGCAACTGAAAAAAGACCCATGCAGCATTCAAATGTTGATTTTTAATTTGAATGTCAACTTTTTTATGGAGCTTTGAATCTAAACTATTCGGAACAACCCTAAAATACATTATACTACAGTGCTATCTTGCTATCTGTGTCGCTTGCTGTTTGTACTCTTTAGGTTGCTCTAGAGAGCATCTTAAGTATTTAAAGCAAACAATCTACTGTATAGTCAACACGTACTTTAAATTGGGAGGTTAATCTTTCCTGACACAACATTAAATCTTCCCCTGCGTCAGTCAACCCTCACTGGATAAATGTATGTAAATGAATGGAATCTGTATTTATGTGTATGTGTTTTGGAACTATATTTAGCCGGTGTGTTCATGGTACCTCTAGAAAGCGGGAGATGTCCCGTTTGTCGCTGACTCCCATGGCGACCACGTTCTCAAACAGCCAGAAGAACGGCCGATCGTCACCCGGCTTCGGTCGAGCCTCGTGCAGCAGGCGGTAAAACTCGAAAAACAACCGGCCGGTTCCCTCTGCGGGAGGAGAAATCAGTGACGCTCAGCATTTCTGATCTTTAACATTCAAAGGGATATATCTCTTGTACTTCTAGTTAACTATTTTGTTTTGATTTATTTATTTTCTAACTCTTTACCGTAAAGGCCTTTTCTTGCAGGGTTGACTATGGAAAGGTCGTTGCAGGGACTTCCTCCTATCACCAGGTCAAAGGGTCCCCACTCTTCGATCTAACAGTCACAACACAGCGTGAGTTAACTTAAGCACCAGGAGGACGGGTTAGGGAGTAGTTTGGTGAAGAAATAAGAATTAGTGCAAATATTCTGCAAAGAGGAGTGTCACTTACATGTTTGTGTGTTACGTTGCGAACGTCGCCCACGTACATGATGCGGCCTTGGTGCCGAACCATGCCGACAGTGATGGAGTCTTCACACACCTCTGAGGCCACGTACTTGTCGACCTGGATGCCCAAATCCTTCAGCACCAACAGACCTGAGTGCGTGAACACATACTTATTAGTCATTACAGCTGTGTTGTAGTGACAGCCTACACATCTGTGAAAACCTTCACGCCAATCTATCAAGTGAGTGATGAGAACAAAATACCAGGCCAACTGTGTACCTGTGGCAATGCCATCAAACAGGGAGAGAACTCTGATTGGTTTCCTCTTCTCTGCTGCCACTGGAGTATACAGCTTGGCTGGCTCCTAAAAGAGAGTTAGAAGAAAAAGGGGACATCGATGAGAACATGACAGAGCGCAGAGGGAACAGCAGCACATAATGCACCAGCTTCATTTACAATGATGAGCCGGTGTTTCTGGTGATTCTGGCTGAAAAGCATCAATAATTGACTGTGATTGTGGTCTGTTATGATGTCTTTTAGCTTCATGGATCATTTAAATGCGACAAGCCCCGGAGCAGAAGTCTCACTAAACACCAGACACTGATGTTTAACTGTGATGAATTTTTCTAGCAGGGTTAGAATTTGATATTAGACGGTCAACATATCAAATTTACTGCACCTAATTGACTTACAGTGTGTTGTCTGGACTGAGGTGGAATGAATTTCGGATAGCTGTTACAGCGATCAGTGTTGATGTCATGGATAGTTGTAGAAGGAGTAGGAGTGTAGTTCAGTACAGAAGGACAGGTAGATAGAGAAGTTGTAGAGTCTGCAATGTGTCACCAGAGATGTGAGGTGGAGAATAATGGACAGACATATTAACAAATGAATAAAATGACAGTTTCTAATCCTTAGTTCACTTGAATATCAAAATTCTATGCTACTTTATAAGTCTACTACATTTGGATGGAAATATTGGACATTGTACTTCACTTTGTTTATTTGACAGCTTCATGTAAATGATTCTTAAATCAACTAATAAATTAGCCTATATTACAGAAAGTTCTACCCAGTATTATATAAATTAACTGAAATTAGCTCCATAATCCCGTAATATCACATATATGATTCTGAAATGGGCCATTCTGCATGAGTGCTTTTTGAGGTGTTACTGGTGGCTTGTTACTGGTGGAAAAATGCCTGGGAACCATCCTTTACTTCTTTTATTAGTTTATTTTTAATCTATTTATTATCGTTTTTTATTTTTACTGCCCATAATCTCTTTATCTGTTCTTACTTCTTCTGAAGTGATGCCGTCTATA
Organism: Diplodus puntazzo; assembly: GCA_963678695.2. Lineage (NCBI taxonomy): Eukaryota > Metazoa > Chordata > Actinopteri > Spariformes > Sparidae > Diplodus > Diplodus puntazzo. Next base: position 11,549,896 of record OZ023172.1, read on the forward strand.
TGTCGCCCGTTAGTGATTTTATTCTTTTATTTATCTCTATTTTTTCATTGATTTTCCTCTCTCAATCTGTTTCTGTGATTCTGTTCCTGTTTTGACTCATATTGTCCTTTTGTGTTTTTACGTTTTCTGTTCCGCCTGATTGTTTTAACTCAGCTTAGATTCGACTTCCTTGTGTTTGGCTTGACTGTTGACTGTTTATTCTGTAATATTGCTTTCCTGAGTTTCCTGCTGTTGCTTGTTTGGCAAAGCCCTTTGTAAACTGTGTTTTTAAAGGTGCTATATAAAAAAATATAATGAAAAAAATGCCTCTTCAGGGAAAAAAATGTATTTCTGCCACCCTTTACCCCCCTTTTAAGTTTTCAATGAAATGAAATGGAAAACAAATGTAAGGTGTATAAAGGGGCCTGGGTGTTGAGGGGTTCAGTGAGAATGAAAGAAACCTGAATGTTCCATGGCTGTTGTGAGGCCAGCCATTCTCTTGCACAAATAGCACTGTGCACGTCCTCGATACAGGAAGCCTAGCTTAACGTTGACTTTTAATAATCACTCTACAAGACTGCAGAATTCTAAGATCTTCCCTCACCCAGAAAAAAAAGACATGAAAGAAATCCAAACAAGCACAGACAAACTAGAGTTTCTGGTTGGATGAGGTCGGCAGAGTGTCAGAACGAGCTGGTTGTGCGATTCTCCACCTCTCTTAAGCATTCACACAAGGGTGTCTTTACACTCTGATTGGCTAAAAGGGAGAATTCCCCAAACTGCTCTCACTCATGAATTGGGGGCCAGTCTCCACTACCTGTACAAAAGGTGATCTGAATTTTCTGCAATCAATCCAAATCAAGAGGAATTTTGACAGTCAGCTAAAAAGAAAGAAAGCACCAAACACTGGGACTGCTACACTATAAATGTTGGTACTTTTATAGACAGTAGTTTGATGCTCCTGTGCTTTTACTTAAAAAAGATTTTGGACATAAGAGAGTATGTAGTAATGCTACTTTACATACTTTATACAAAAGATCTGAATACTTCCTCCACCACTTGAATTCCGACTCTACCTGTTTGTCTTTTTAAACACTCATTTTTTTCATATATTAGCTCATGTGGTGTCGGAAAAATCGGAAAATGAGTTATAACTGCTTAAATTCACTCAGACAAAGTCGGAATGTTGGCGAAAAACGAGCTACACGACCCACTGACTTTGACGCCATTTACTGTACACAGAAACATGGAGGAGGAAAGTAAATGCTTAGCTGATGTCAAAAACAGATACGCCGTATACATTTTATGCTGAAATGTAGTTTGTAATATGGTATTAAGTTGTCATGGTTAGTAGCTGTCCAGATGTGTTAAAAATGTGTTGGCATTAATTCTAATAACAAGTCATGTAAGGCATTATTTTAGTAGTTTAAAGGTGCACTATGTTGTTTTGAGGAAGACATCTTAATCAGAAAACAATCTTCACTGACTGATTTTTTTTTTCATGCCTATTGAAACTAGGTTCACAAACTCTATTTTTACGACTGAATAAACTGAATAAAGAAACATCAATTGTGATGTATGAACAGTGTTGTCCTTAAAATTGTGAGTTTGAATTTCTTCTCACATAGTGCCCCTTTAAGGGAATTCATTGGTGGAGGAACAAGTCTGGGATGAAATCACTCTGTGATATAACAAAAATAGTACTCTTATAATCATCATCATTATTAATTCTGTATTATGTATTAGGAACAGAAATAAACAAATGGAAACGCTTACAAATTCTTGTTCATGGTTGTTGGCGAAGAAGTGCTGTAGTCTGCAGGGCCAGTCGTCCCGTCGCCGCAGTAACCCGTAGGTGCTCCGGGGGCCACACATGTAGCAGTTCCAGGGGTCTTCTTTGATGGCTGCCGCCGCAGAGCCGGCTCCTACCAACAGATCGACACACTCCACGCAGAAACACCTGCACGCACACATACAAAAGTCTAATTTTAAGGTAACTGAAACACCATTCTTAGTTTCAGGTGATTATAAACTAATAAAAAGAATAACGTTTGAATCATTAACAATTCCGAATATTATACTGCATTTCTGCTGACAGATTGCCCTAAATTCTACAAACTGGACCCAGGACTAACCCTGGACGCATTGTATTTTTACACTGTGGTAGTGTGGTCAGATCTGAATTTTCTTTTCACCACTGCATGACTCCCAGTATCTGCTGTGCTGAGCTGGTGTATGTTTGCACTGATTAAGAGTCTGGATGCCAAAAATTAACTCTATATTCAAATAAATAAATCTGCTCCACGTGAGTTGGCTGACCCAGTCACCAATAAAATGAGCCATAAATTATGTTTGACATTTATGGGTAAATTGTTTCTGTTTATGTGAAATCCAAAACCTTGTCCTGGCCACACAAAGAAAGAACTGCTGCTTGCCAGTCCCAAAAAACTTGACAGTGTCTATATAAAGTATTGTACTGACCTACAGCAGTTGTTGTTGCCGCACATGAGCACTTCCCTGCCTCCACAGCAGATGGTGCAGTAGGACTGGTAGCCGTCATCGTCATACTGATAGGCGCACTCCAGGAACGAATTCTGCCAGAGCACAGGACAGAATCAGGAGGAGGCACAGAGGGAGGCTGTCAAAGATTAAATCTGTTTTTCATGTTGTATCTCATTAATGATATTCAACCAATGTTCACAATATTTTCACTGCTTTCAAAACAGTGAAAGTGCATTTTGTGTATTCAGCCCACTTGAGAAATGCAACTTCAACAGATATTAGTTGGACTAATTTGATATTTAATAATTCACCAAGCTAAAATGTCAAACATGCTCTGCTTCAAGTCTTCTCTCTGTTTGTATCTGTGTGTGAATTGAATATATTTGGACAGTTTGTTGAACAAATTGAGCGATCTTAAGGCGTCTCCTCAGGCTCTGGGGAAGTTTTGTTGTAGGTTTTTCACAGTTTTTTCATATTTTATACACAAAATGAACAGTCATAGAATTAAAAAAACAATGATGAAATCGTCAGAGCTGACACCTTGAAGGCCAATCTCTACTGAGACACGTCGCTAGAAATGCGTCGCCAGCAAAACAATTGTTTCCCTCCGTTTTTCTAGTGGTTTTCAGAAGTGGAAATAGGTTCAACTTTCAGCATATGGTGGAAAAATGCACTACATTCACCATTAAATACATATAAAGGCTGTCATGATATCAGATTTTAACTGCACAATTATAGTGGCCAAACACATTCATGATAACAATAGTCACGCACACAATTACAATCAACTACTCAAGTTGTGACAAGGCTACGAGATGAACTCAAACACAAGATTCACAAGGCAGAACATCCTCACCAATATTTCATCTTCACAGGCGAGGCGCTTTAACGCAACCAAACCTGTGGCGACCGACTCTGTGTGATCGTGGCCTAAGCCTGTATTTAAAAGTGTTTGGTACTGGTGGTGTTATGGTATTTACATTCATCTACATATTGTATGTTTGATTAATAAATTCACTGTTAAGAAGAAAATGTTTCCTGAATATAAAATAACCAAACTGATGATGAACTGTGCAAATGAACAAAATACAGTAAAATGACATCATGAGGTCATCATCATCCCCAATACCAACATTAGAGTGTCGTTTAACCCACAGAAAGTTTCTCTGAACGGTTTCTTACTTTGCAACCCTGGCACATCGCTCCTACGAAGAGAGGATGCTCCAGAGAGACATTGAGGCTTCCGCAGGAGATGCAGATATCTGAACAAACACATTATTATATTAGACAACACAGATTAATGCTGAAATTTAAAGGTACAACAAGTGAGACTTAATGACAAAGACTGAATAATTACTTGGCCGGTTGGCGTGATTTATAACTTTACATTAACATTCCAGCTCATAATCTATTTTGGATGCCTTCACTCCAGTCCACCGGTGAAATATTACTGTAGGTCTTGCTGCTTAAATGAATCAGCTAAATGCCAAGAATGTAAATAAGAGGAAGAATTGGACGCCAGAGATGTTTCGTTCCAAGCTTTATAAACACTTTTTTTTTTAAATAGTTTTTTAGTCAAAGCTAGACTTCATTTAGGATATATGCAATTTAATTTAGGTGTCACTGATTTCATATTTACCCTAACGGACCGAATTGACATTGTTTCTGGTTTAAACAAGAAAAAATACACTAATAATGTACAAACAGCCTGATAAACAGTATGATAATGTTTCAATATGAATCCAAAGTTACTTTCATTATCAAAAACATCTGTTTGTATTGTAAAGGCAGATAAAGATAAGAAAAACCTAACAAGTTATCTTCAGAAGAATGCTTTACTAAATAATGATGTGGGTTTTAAATGTAATGGTTTGTCACCTTTCCAACCCACTTAGAAGGATATTTTATTGGGCATGATTGTTAACACTGTTCAGCAACAGTTAAAGTGCGACTTGCTGAAAGGGGCAGGTGATAAAAACGAGCTAAAGTCAACTCTTTACCGAGGGTTATGCAAAGTGTATAAAACACTTCTGTAAGCCAGAGGAATTATACGACCCAGCCCTTAAAGGAGACTGAACGAAAGCATCACTTCATTTTAAATCTACATTTAAGAATGATGCTTGAAAAAAATTTAAACTTTTACCCTCTATGTTCCTGGTCTTCTTTTTGATCTCATGTATGAGTCTCTCTGGAACAAAAAATAGAAACAAAACATATCAACACACTATTTTGTACTGTGTAGTCAATATTTTGCAAAAGATACCTCCAAACGGAAATTAATACATTTTCAGTTTTCCAAGTAGAAATTGTTTATTTTCTGATACAACATTCTGGGTGTTTCTTTGTAATAACACAGTGAAGTAAACATTGACAGAAACATGTATGATTGAGAAGATCAGGCCTCTGTGAAGCTGTATAATTCAGTTTGGTGCTGGTCAACTAGTGACTCAGCTCTTCATAAACTTGAAAGCTTGTTGTATTTATTTCAACATTTTCCTCTGAGTGGAGGAGAACGCTCACTCGCTCACTCACTCCTCCACTTGCAGTAACTTTTGAAAATAAACACACAGAGAGGTTGTAGGTTCATTTATGAAAATAAGCAGCTTCAGCTGAAATTGTATGTTTGCACGTTTACCTCTGGTCCCTTCGTCGATCACCTCTCTGATCTTTGTTTTTTCAGCTGCGTTCTTGCGCGGCTTCTTGGCAGGTGGAGGCGTGTACGCCGCCTCAGGTTCCGCCCACATCTCTGGGTATACTTCCTTATATGGATTCTGCTCGCCTGTGGGGATGATTAACTTTGTCTTTAGTGGTTATGGGTGTATCATCTAGAGTGAGTCAGGTTACTTTGGAGAAACAGTACACTGGGACTGGTTTAAAGATGTGGAGTCACTAGTTAAAGCTTTTGTAGACTTTCAGACTAAGATGTCGAAGTTTTTCCTTCTTCCCAAGAATTCCTTGGTAAATTTTTGTGTGACCAGTGCAACACTTTTAAAAGTGCACTATGTAGTTGGGTTGAAGACATTTTAATCAGATTAATTTAAGAGAAAGATTTTCATAAGCTAAATTAAGAAATATATTTGTTTTCATGACTGAATTGAATAAATACACAGACCTTACATGACAACACAATTTCATTTTGTTTTACTAAACAACGGTTTATGTGGCTGATCCTGCCACCTTTCTGGTGCTTCAAACAGTGCTCTGGGGACCTTATTTTCCTCTGAAGTAGAAGATAGAAGTAATTAATAGATGAAACTTTACCAGCCTGATTTCCTCAGGCCGGCTATTCCAAAGCACAGGCACCCAAACTGAGAAGGCGCAATCACCTTTGGTCTCGAGCCTCGACTGATGGTCGACCAAGAGGACCTGAAGGAGTTTTAAGAGTCAGTATTGTAGGTGGTGGTTATCCCTTTCTGTCCTTTAGAAGCAAGTAATAAAATCTTAAAATCAATTTGAAAACGTCTTGGCGGTCGGTGCAGATGTGCTAACACTGGGGTAATATGGTCTCCACATTTAGTGCCAGTTAAAGTTGTAGCTGCAGCATTTTGAAAGAACTGGAGTCCAGAAATTGATTTTTGACTGCAACAGGTAGAGTCTAGCCTGTCAGGCATGAATTACCTTCTCTAAGTCAGCACATGATAAAAAAGACTTTATTTGAAGGAAACAGTTCCACGAAACTCTCTTTTTCTTGCTCCTCAAAGGTCATGTCACCGTCAAAAATCTGCAGTTCTGGCCACAGGCTTTATGTTAGATGACAATTCATCTAAATCCTGTAAGATCAGATTTCTTCCTTCAGTTTGCCCAAATAAGATTAATGAAGGGAAATATAACACCTACAATCATGTTTGGTTAATCAGAACATCTATAAACACTTTTCGCCTTCACAAACTTTGGGCAAACTTGTACGTTTCAAGGATATACCAGCGACCACTGACCAACCAACCAACAGAGTGAGCTATACAGCTAAAAAAATAATGTACATTGTGTATTTTTAACAACCACTCCCATGAATAACATATCAATTAATGTGTGTTTACCCTCTGGAGGGTCAAGTGATGAAGGACCACTGGGCAGGAAGCCGGTCATGGCCCACTCTATCATCTGTCTGGTTTGAATCTCTACCCCGTCTGCATCATCGCTCGCATCACAGGAAGGAACTGGCCTCCCCGCCCGTACACTGGCCACCTACACACAGAATAAACACTCACACTCAAACACACACAGCGTGGCTCATACACAGGACACAAAGAACGTGTCGAGAACAAAAGCTATGTGCAGGTCAAAGTGTACAAATCCTTCACTGATTGTTTATAATTTTACCGAAGTTCGACTGAAAGATAAGAGGATAGAAGAAGGAAATGACCATGTAGGAAATGACCACCTGTAATAATAACCCGTGAAAATATGAGACTGACACTAACGTACCCACATGTTGCCACTTATAAAATGTGGGCAAAGAGAGAATAGAACAACTCCTCCACAAATGCAAAATATCCTTCCAGTTTCAATGCAAATCTGCAGATCTTGTTACATAAGAAAGGAATGAGTAACATATGACCTTTAGTCTCGCACAGTTATATTTCGGTCTTTCAGATGTTGGATTTCATCCATAGAGAAATACAATGAGAGAAGCAACAAAAAAAACAAAAAAAATCAGTCATCAGAAATGACACACTCTCCCTGACGTTAACAGCAGAGATCAAACGTCCGCTTTGTTACCTGCAGAGCCTCAAAGATGGCTTTCCGGTACATGGACTGTTTGTTGTAGGTGGGCTGGTGGAAGGCAGAGGAGAAAGAGCTCAGAGGCATCAGCTTCTCCACACAAACCTGCAAAACAAAGGAATTTAATAAATGTTATCAAGATTAAAAGGAAAACACAGGTGGAAATTAACAAAGCCTTGAAAACCTTAATTAAACAGGAACTTTGCAGATTTCCAACCAGCTTTGTATCACTACAATGTTGGTATTATACTCCTGTGAACAATGTCAAACTTCTCTCCATCTTGCCTGCTCCTAGAGCCCACCCACTCTTTGGCCCACAAAAAATTCCTCTTACGGTACAAACACATCATCTGGCAGATTTTAGGGCTGTTGTATTGACTACACATTGGTAATTTGCATTTTCGTTTTGCCTGCATCCAAGGACATAAAGAGAATACTTGGATCCAGAGAGAGAGAGATGTTGTATGAAGTGAGGGGGTGTCTCACCAAACTCTGATCAAACTGTCAAAACTAGGCAGCGCTGATAAACTACAAGCCACGATTCTGTTACCAAACTGCAGGGATGGGACCATAAAATACTTTTTATCAGGATGATCATGAATATCCTCACAAGAATTATCGGAAATAGCCTAGCCCACTGACCTGATTTATTTTGAATTGCCTAAGCCTGCCACGACGGTTGAAGGTTTGACTTGCAAATTGTAAAAACAAGGTAAATACTATGGATTCCCAACTAAAAAACTTCAGGGAGATGAGGTTACAATCATTTATTTATTTTTTTAAAATCTATGATTAGTTATTAAAGATTCTTTGTTAGTTTTTCCACAAAAGAATACATTTAAAATGTAATGAAATTAAAATATATGTTTGTCCCATGCCTACAACACTACATTTTTTTTGACGGAAATGCTTAAAGAAACATATTTTAACATACTGTTTAGCTGAAACACAGAACGCTGGTGAACCAGAAGTGGTGACTGTTTCTGTACATAACTCTGATCAAAGAAATGTGAACCATAATCCTGTTTATTGTCTTTTTCTCACCTAAAATGCTTTCAGAAACATATTTTAGCAGATTGTTTCCAGAGGTGCAATACTTCTTGCCATTGTGAGCAGATCTATTCGAAGGAAAGATGGCTCAGAGGGTGAGGGGCAAGATATCTGTCTGATTAAATTCTGAATTTAAATAAGTCAGTTGGAAAAAGGTTAAAATTGAGGTAATGATTTATCTGATCAAAGTAAAAGACTACATTAATTTAAGTGTCTGCTAAGTGCAAAGCAAATGTTGAATTAAGACTGACAAATCTGTGGAGCTGTGAAGAGTACATCTTATTTGAAAAAGGTTATCATTGTATTTACTGGGACAGTATTTTGGCGTCTATAAAAGCATGAAATTAGAAGACTGGGGTATTAAATACTCTGGGTGTTAAAGACATACAGCTACTGCCTGAAGGCCAAATTGATTCCCTAAAAAAAATAACAACAGACTTTCTTTCTTTCTCTCTTTGTATGGACTTTATGTCCCCTTACTAATTATCCGGTGTGTCTCTGCTAGGGATTAAAACCCAATTCATCTATGTACTTGATCCTCGATAAAACTACTCACCACAGAGAACTTGCCATCTCCGAACCACATCACCCAGCGAGTTCCGTCTGCAGCTCGACTTCGGCCGCTCATCCACCAGGAAACAATGCGGCCAGGCCACCAGGAGAAACCTCGCAGCTTCCCAAACACCAGCGTGCCAATGACAAAACCCCGGCCATCCTGTAAATATCACAGTGAAAGCAAGACGGCCGTCAGGACAGTAAAGAGTTCTGACAAATCATCTGTTCTACAAGATGAAAAGTATGGTACATGTGTTTGTTTGATGTAATAAAGTAAAATCTTTAAGAAAAGGCACTAATTGAAAAAAAAGACTCACTTGTGAATTTACCTGGTACTCTATCTCATTAGGTGTGGCCTGTTCTCCCCTGGCAACCGGCTCCGGAGTCACGGCGACTATCGGAGAGGCAGGGTCTGTGTGTTGTTGTGATGGGGGAGGGGCCGGGCTCGGCGGCTCCTCGTCTTTGTGAGAGTCAGCCTCTGATAGGTCGTCCATCATGCTGATCTCTGCCTCTCTGTACGCCCGTCGCTCTGCCTGTGGAGGAAGAAGAGACTCAGGCGATGAGCAACGATCATAGAGAAAATTGACAAGTCTCACAACAAGTACCAATTTCAGTCAGGTGGAATAAAGCTGATATTTTTCCACATAATTTAATTTTGGGGAGTTGAGAAAACAGTATGATGCAGCTTAAATCACATTGCAGTGTAAAAATGTGGTTGGAGAACTTGAACAAGTAGGGTCACATCCAAGCAACACATATAATGAGAAGAAAATACATGTTAAAGTTAGATTTTCTGAGCTCTTCATATTGGCTAATGATTCACTTTATGCATTTATAAAGAACAATATAAGTGGCTTGACTTTATAAATCCCTCCGGGGCAACATAACAGCTAGCCTTGCACACACACCAGAAAATACAATAACATGCGACACAAAAATAGATAATAAATACATGAAATAATAATAAAATACAATAAAAAAATCCAAATCAAATATGCAAATAAGTTGAGTGGATTAAATTAACCTATAATAAATGGAAAGCGTTAATAAATAGTTTGATCATCAATTAATACAATAAAAAAACAGTAAACTCAATAAAAACATTTACAGGGAATTTAAAAGACAAATCACAGAGGGAATGAGATTTCAAGAAGCGATTAGTTTCACGTAACGATGCCCTGATGGTTACAGAGAAGATTCACCAACAAGGACATGTCCAGAGGAAGCTAAAATACTTTCTTAAGGATTTGTTGATTGCAAAAAGAGGTCACGTCCCTTCTGTGATCTTAGAACACATTTTAATAATGCTGCTCATTGAAAATTAAAATAATGAACTTTATACCATATGACATTTTGACTGCTGTTGTCAAAGGGGTTTCAATAAAAAAATTTTAATGCATTTTAAAGCATGCATGTTGATTATTACGTTACAATAAGAAAGCTTGTTTTCTCGTGATAACAAGTTTTGTGAGAGAAAACAAAAGGTTGTTCCCGCTTTTTACGTATCATTTAAAGTTGATTTAATCAGCAGTGCCATACATACATGGTATCATGAGTGTAATGAAATATCAGATCAAGGAGTACCTATTATCGATTAATGCATCAGACTGTACTTCAATCTTTTTTTATCATTTACATCCTTGTCCCAGGGCCAACTCGAGGTTGTAGCCTACTATACAGTAACACAGCTGATCACAGTATGTAAGATTGTTGTTCCATAGTGTCTCACTCTGAAATGTTTGTGTGGAAACAAGTACTACATTATATTACTATGATAATACCATTGTTCTACCTTCCTATCTCTTACAGTAGCACGTTGTAAATATTCTGCTTTCAAATGAATGGAGGAAATATTCAAATGGCAAAATTTCATTAAAGTTCATATGGTTTGCTTTCAGACTCACAGACCCACATCACAGAGCAGTCTGCATGCAGTCATCCACTCTTATGGATCTCATGACGTCGCCTTCTCGTAATGATGATAATCTTGTTGTCTCGAGAATAATGACAACGAAGTTTGTTTTCTCGAGATCTCAATACAATTATTCTGTTACCTCGAGTATCTCAGTGACAATGACATAAATAACTTGTGATCTCAAGAAAACGGACAACATTTGTTATCACCGGAAACTTGAGGAAATAATATGTTTGACCCATGTTTGTTTAGGGCTTCCATAAAGTAATACTTGACCCTAACTTACCTAAAAAACCTTATCAGTCTCTGAATTGCAACTATTGTTTTATTGTCATCTATTGTTTGCTTTATGACTGGACTTGTGCTGTAAATTTCAAACCTGGTTAAGTACAGCACAAAGAGGCTGCACGAGCAGGGCTTCTGTGGGACGAGCACTCAAGTTTAATAGGCAATAATTCCTCATAAATCCACCACGAGCTAATTGAAAATTCACACAAGAAGAAAGCAACAAACAAATAGAACGTACAGCAGAGTGACACACTGACTTTAAATGATGTTTCACTTTCATTTGAGGGAGCGATTATTTTTTTTGGTACTGGGGAAATGCTTTCCTTAATAAATTATTTCTGTGAGAACAATCCTCTGGCATTTTCACATAATTACAAAGCAAACAAATTTCCCTGTTATTCTTCCAACAGCACCCGCACCAAGTCAACAGGATTCACCATTTATGGCTGAATATTTGTCAAATTTCCCTTCAGGGAAAATGCCTCCACATACTCTCTATAGCCTCCTCCACTAGTGCTGATACGATTAGATAACAGATTACTCACTAAGCTCTTTTATCAAGTAAAAATATAACTTTTTCTTACAGCAGCCAACCTTTTAAGTACATCTGTCGACTATCATATCATCCATTATATAAGCCTTTCTTTGTACTTGGACATCATAAGTCCTTGTCACTGATCATGTCTCACTGTCCAGCACCTTCTGAGAGGATCATCCCCCTCGCCAGGGTTTCCTCAAAAGTTCCCAATCTGTCATAACCTTCATGTTTTATTCTTGTTGGGTCTACAGGAAAACACTGCCCTTCAAGGAGGCCCTGTAATTGATGTTTCATGTGGGTCTTTCCAGCTGATGTGACGGCTGCTCCAGATCAAGGCCTTGGTGCCCCAGGCCGTAGGAACAATCCTTTAATTGTTCCTCTAAACAGGAAGTGAGTGGGGAGAAAGGGTGCGGTGGGGAGGCAGTTCAGCGGGTTCAGAGAGACAGAGTGAGGAGAGCGAGAGAGAGTAAATAGGATTATATTATAAAACTGAGGAATATAATAGGGACAGAGAGAAAGTGGAGCATGTTGAGCAGAAGACTGAGGGAAGACAGAGTGCAGTAGGTTAGGTTTTAAAGTCAGTTTTCCAAAATGATTACTCGTCATCATATTACAATAATGATTTAACCAAAAGGGTATCAAGTTTCTGAAAGTGTTAAGATTTTTTGCTCAATAACAAAAACACACCATAACAAGTAAAAGTCCTGCATTTATAACTTTATTTGAGCTGCAGTGTAAAGTGTAGCAATAGCACCAAGGTGAACTTTGGGAAGTTTGGGAAATACCTTTATTCACTTTCTTACATGAAGTTACGTGATACCCCTCTGACATCCGTCCATTATATCTAAGGCTACATCCAGCGGCTAGTTAGAAGTGTAAAAGCAAAAACGTCATTAAAACGTTTATATGTGGAACTTTTTCTTGGCGGGGAGCAGAGATTTCCCACATCCCCTCCAGATGAAACTGCAACCTCACCTGATTTTCACAGCTTTGGACTGAGCCAGGCTAGCTGTTTCCCTTTGATTTCAGTCCTTATGCTAAGATAAGCTGGATTCTGACTCTAGCTCCATATTTAAATGGACAGACATGAGAGTGGTATCGATCCTCCCATCGAACATTCAGTGTGAAAGTGAACAAGTGTAAATCCCAAACTGGCAGTCTTTAAAGGATGACAGTATCAAAGTATTTTAGTCAAGTATTTTAATGTTTTCGCTCATTAAAGTGGAGCTATTTTTAAGTAGTCTATATCAATTAATTTTTTTTGCATCATGCATACGTTTTAGAAGTTGCTCATGTGTCTTTTGTGTCAAATCTTGACCTTTAAGGCACATACTTTCCAAGTATGATATGAAACAACAAAGTGTCTCTACATTCTGTTTAAGTTTGGTACCACTCTAACCTCATTTAAGAAATAATGGCCAAACAGAAGCTAAAAAAATGCTAAAAGTCGTAGTAATGCTTACACTAGCTACGTTCACACAGATCCTAAATCTGAACATTAACCGAATCTGAACAAAATGCCTCATGTAACCACCTCACTTGGAAGAGACTGGCCCATTCTGTATCAATGGGTTTCTGATGGGTGGTATATTGTTTATCTGCATGTTTGCAGCATGAGGATAACATTAGGTGATGTGTACAAGTTTCTATACGGTGTAACAAAACAAGATCACTGTAAGACCTTTAAAAATGACCTGGAGCTAAAGACAACTACAGCTTTATAAATATCAATTTTTGCATTCAGTCCGCCTGTTGCCAGGGCCTCTTAAGCAGTTGCACTTGGTACGAAGCGGTAGGTCGTAAAGCCAATATGAAAGTTTGTCCAGATAACTAAAGCTTTGTCAAAAGAGTTTATATCAATATTTACTGATAAGCAAACATTTGTTAAAGACTTTAGGCATTTTGCACTCTTCTGTCACCGTGTTGGTTTGGAGGCTGGAGATGCCACAACCTGCTCTGTCGTCCTCCTTGATCCACATTCTTCCCATATATTTTTTAGAATCTACTTGTATCAGATACTCTGTCAATTAAATGTGTATACTCTGTGATTTTGTACTTCTGCACTGTACATGCAACATCTATTGCATAGATCCATCCTGGGGCAGGGATCCCTCCTCTGTGGCTCCCCCTGAGGTTTCTTCCATCACTGTCAAAGGGTTGTTTTTTTATTTGGGAAGTTTCTCCTTACTCGAATTGAGGGTCTGAGGACAGAGGAAGTCATTCACTGTACATAATGCAAAGTCCAATGAGTCAAAGTTATTGTGATTTTGCGCTGCGTGCATACAACTGATTTGATTTGATTTGATATGATCCAGCTGGCTCCACAAAGAACAAATCAAGGCAAATTCCATTCAGAAATCTGTCACTTTCCCGCGTTATTTGGGGTCATCGAGTCAGCTAGAGTGAAGGACAGGTATGAAGCCCGGGCCATCGGTCTATCCACACTACTGATTTATCTGATTTATCATGTCAAATACCGTTGGCGCTATTTCAATGGTGTGGCAGTTTACCTGTGTTTTGGTGTCCTTAGTGTTTGTTATTTTCTTTTTCTTGCATTTGTTATTTGTAAGTTTGTCCCGTTGTATTTCTGTAGCACTTTTCAAAAATCTATAAATAGATGGTAAAATATAAAAAATCTGTCACTTTATAGGTGCCTGTGCCTCATGGGCCAAGGTATATTGACTGATTAGAAGTGGAAACACTTTACGCATATCATGATATCTCTTATCAGAATGATTTCAATCAGGTTGAAGAAACATTGTCAGTGTTAACGCAGCTATTTTTTGATTGTAGGGGATGTAACCGGGGAGTACATGGAAAGACAGGGCATCGGCTAACACTTGGCATCAAAAGAGACACATCTAAAAATATTCATGACCTCACTGCTTTCTAAACTGCACAAATCTCACTGGCCCAGATGTAAAGTCCCACGACTCCCACGAGAGCCTTTCCATGACCTAAACAACATTCTTCCTTTTTGGTTTTCTAACACTGGAGAGAACAATTTGGTTTCCACTTTAGCTGGGCTGAGAAACCACCATCTAATACAATGAACGTGTGATAGAATTTGGTGGGAACTCATTCTGCTAAATTCCTTGAGAAAAAAAGAGAAAATATACAGAGAGGAAGAAACACACGGGAAGAAGGGTAGGGATGTCGGCATAAATCCACGTGGAGGAGACAGTAAAAGTGAGAGTGTCGGGTCGTGACAGTTCTCTCCTCTGTTTGACCCCGAGGCCACAGGGTCACTCTTCCCAGCTCCTGTTGACCTGCGACCTCATAAAATCCTAATCAGCCTGTTACATGGATCGTAGACAGACCACACACACAAACACACTGACACAACACTCACACATATATGTGCGCTGTAAGGGAAACTCCATATGTCGTCACCGGCTTCTAAAACATCTGGAACGCCTGAGAAAAAATGCGTGGACTTTAACTTCCTACGACGACACTTAAAAGTATCAGAGAGGCCCACAACAATACTACAAACAGTCCCTGAGACGAGGAAGAAGAATATTTTGATGATGTGCTGCAGAACTGACAAAATGAAGTATGCTCAAACTAGACTTATAAACAAAATGTGTTTAAGCGTGCTGTCGATGAACACTATTCTGACACAAAGCAGTGCACAGAGGAAATGGAGGAGCTGCTCACAGCTGGAACAAATTTAAATTAATTGTGGGTGGTGAGAACCTCAAAACATCTTAGGGAAAAAAAGTATTAAATCTTCAAGACATGTGCTGTTTATTTATCTAGTTTGATGGACAGTGACATACCAAAGTTTGATTGATTTTGTACCATTGCCTTTAAGTACAAAATAGTGTTTAAAAGATAAGATGATAAGATAATGGAGACGTATCTTTATTGATCCCCCATATGAGAAATTCAGTACTGTTAAGAGAGTTTACTGTGAGGATTAGTACGTCCAATATGCTTAATAGAATGAGTGATATAGTATAGATTTGGTACTGACTGAAAAAGGTTTCGTTTGAGTGTATTCTGCTGCTTTAAACTCATGTAACTTTGCCATTTTCAAGCTTGGATGTTTCACATTTTTGGGAACTCTGTGATGTAGGTCGCATCAATATGGCCTTAAAATAACAGAAGACACATGATATCTCAAAAGTCTCCTCAAAAGCACTTCATTCAATAAATGCCAGGACTGAGCAGCAAAATCAAATATCACAATATTTTCAACCAAAAATATAAGTTGTGACAATTGTGTAGGACTGACTGTCACAAAATATAGATATAATGACATTTCTGATAATCAGTAATCATCAGTAATGTGATTATAATGATGAAGTGTGTAGAAGCAAGTATCAGAACAGGTAGAACAGTCAGAAAATATCAAAATCATTAATATTTAGAAATTAATGTTAATTTTAGAATATATTTTAATGTTAAGTAAAGGATTAAAGTGATATCAGTGTGTCTGTACCTTTTATGTTTCATTTATTAATCTGTATTTTTTTTCTTGCTTGTGTTAATAAATCATCTACTTTTGTACAGCTTATTTGTTGTATGTTTGGTTTTTAAGATATTTATATTATTTATTAGAGCCTGATTGATCTACCTTGCTGATATTATCAGGACATCCGTACCCGTATCGGTATCAGCACACTTGGTGTATGCAAACTTTCCCTTTTTAGTGGTTTCAATGCAGAGAAATTTGCTGTGGGGTGATTTATAATCATTAAATTCCCATGGAAGTTCACTGTTTCAGTGCACTGGTTTCATTTTAGACAGACAAGTTTATAGTTAAATGGTAAAATGTCCTGTCGCCGTTAAATATCTTTGTGTTTGATAATCACATTTGATGATCGTTGCAAAAAATGTGCATACCAAAAAATCTGAATCTTTTGACACAAAAAGCTCCATTATTTATTAATTCAATACCAATTCACATGTCTTTTGTCGGCATTTTTTTACATTCATTTCTTGTGTTTTTGTCAGCCTTGCTGCACACAATGCCTTTGCAGGGATAAATGAAGTTGTATTGAACTCAGCTAACCTGAACAAATCTCATTCTCATTTGTACTTTCAAGTATTAGTAATCTAGTATCACTATTTTCTTCATTAAGGAGAAAATCTTCCTGCAGCAGTCATTTCTGCACGTTGCTGTTGTTGCTGTTGTTGTGAAGAAAACTTGATAATTTCTGTCAGCATCTGGACCGGATCAGCTCGTTAGAGGACTTGGACCTGACTCGTGTTGCTGTGAGACATCAGCCAAAATCCTGCTCACTTGGATGAAACTGCGTTTGTTGCCTGGCAACATTCGTTGATTGAACACCCCATCAGGAAGCTCTGCTGCTTCCAGGGATGCAGATGAGTCATTGATGTATTCATCTGCTCAGGTTTAAAAGCAACACTCTGGTCTGAAACAGGTCAGCGTCATACAGCCACAGAGTGGGCCCAAAAAAGACAAGAGCCTGCAGCTCTGATGATTGACTGCGCCATAAAAGTTTAATTCTTCAGTGCTTGTAACACAATCTAAATGCCTACATCTACAGAAAATGGTGTGTATGATAAAGTGTAACTTGCTCTTTGAAAGGTTTGATGTTTTGTTAAATACTGAGAGTCTGCTTCCCCAACGATTCTGTATACTGAGCTGAAGAATGGAGCAAATTCACAGCAACACGTGTGATTTTAAATTACCTACTAACCCATAAAAAGTACAACAAATAGGTCAGTTGACAGCATTTAGACTGGGAGGCTTCCACTCTGCAGGGCCTCATTCAAAGCTTCAACAATGAGCACCATGTCTATTCATGAAGTCTGAGAAACTTTCTAGACTTTGTGAAACTCTCTGTGAAAAATTCTGAATTTTTTGGGTGTTCTTGTAAATTTGGCAGATGTGTACTAAGTTATGTTTTTTCTTTGTATAAAAAAACATAGTGTCTGTTTGTCTCAGTGATGTACTTTTTTGTTTATTAGCATATAAAGCGATGAGGCGTGATCCGATCCCAAGTGGTCACTCAAGATGCATGTCGAGACGCCTAATTCCAGGTGTGGACTGCAGAACTGTCAACCTTGTGAAGCATGTTAACACCCGCGAAAACAGCCACATGGTTTATAATAATAATGCAGCTCTTCCTCCCTCACAGCTGATAGTAATAAGCGGGTTCTGCAGCTTGCCTGCTGCAGTTCCTGCATCCATGCTCGAACTTGCACCACACCACCATTAAAATGCAGATTGTGTGAAACATGTATGTGTATATTAGAGTTTGTGTTATGTAATGATTGTTGATGTCATGTTAGAATAAAAATGATCTATAGAACGTCTCGGTATTGTTACACGAAATGAAACCATGCAGGCATGTGTGTTTTCACGTGAGGGACGAATAAAGGTGGAGAGAGGTTGTAACATTGTGAGTTACAACTTTGAACTTTGGCGAACCCCGTGGCCTGGTCAGAGATTTCACTCTTAACGCCGCCCCCCTTGACTTCCGACCCCTCACCCCACGACCTCGCCAGTGGGCCATTTCTCAAACCACGCCCCCTTTATGAGCGTGACTGACCCTGACCTCGAGATGAACCCTACGTTGCCCAACAAACACACAGAGTACAATCATGAGAGCGGTAAAGACCCCCTCTTACATCAATAGTCAACACACCAAGTGACTATGCGTTCATTAGCATCGATCGCAGCCGTGGGACATGTTAAAGGAAACAATCAGTGGTTTTCCATGAAGCTCTCCCGAGGTCTCTTATAATGAAATGCACCAAAGAACATCTGTGTGAATGTTTAACGACAACACTGAAATGTCTGACCTGATAGCGGGGCAATAATCTGGTGGCTTTGTGTTGTTTTCCAATTGTTAACATATTAGAAATCACTTTGCATGTCGTTCAAGACCGAGGAAAACTGGGAACTGCTTCAAGATTCAAGATTCAATTTAAAAGTCATTATGCAACACAAGACTGTAAAATTAAATCATAGTTGTAGTCCCTTTATCCTACTTATGAAAATCAAAAGTTGTACAAATGGGTGAATAGATGTTTAAATCATGAAGATAAAGGTTTTATCAAACTGGTAATCCAACCAAAGTGGATTAAAGTATATTTATTTTCTCGATTAAATTGATCAAATAACGTCAGTCTAAATCCTGATGCAGTGTAATAGGCTGGTGATTTGGTCTAATTTTCCAATTATTAACATATTTGGAAACTATTTGCACAGCTTTTATGGTGAGAGGAAAAGTGGAGAAAGCTTTTAATTTGAACCTTGCTCTTAACAAAACCAACAAACAAGTACATCTGACTAAACAAGTCAGATGTACTTGTTTGTTGGTACATGTTTGTTGGTACATGTACAAGTGTCTGTTTAAGGACAATTCCAACTCTGATCTTAACCCTGCAGCACGATAATTTGGTGGCTTACTGATGTTTGAAATTCTTAACATACAACTTCTACTTTGGTTCAATATCATTCTATTTTTTTTCTGCCTTCTCTTGATCCATTTTGACCTATCATTTGCTCCTTCCAATCTTTTCTTTTCCCAGCAAATAACTGAACATCTTGGTTTCTTTGTGACTCTAAAAGAAGGGAAAAAGAAAAGTCTTTGTTGACGGCAGTCACAATTGTGACATACTGTTTGCAATCGATGATGATGGGTCACAAGTAGAGGTTGTTTTGTTTTGTCACAATAGCAAGGAAGGTTGGGAACCGCCGTCTGACACTGTGATTTGCCCAGCTTGATCGTGTTACATCCAGAGAAAACTGTAATGTACCAACTGTGAATATCCCCCTCACAGATTCTTTCATTATATACTATCATATAGTTATATAGTAATTTTGTTTTTCTACATAAGCTTCCATCTTCATTCAAACAAACATTAAGCTACACCGCGAAAATTCAAAATCTTACCGAATAGAATCGTCTGATCACAATCACCTGGAAGGTAACATTTCAGATATAATATTGTTTTTTTTTAAGACCATTTGCATTTGTTCCATTGGCAATCTTTTTTCGTTATTGAAAGTAGGAAACATCTTGTGCACATTATCCTTTTCCCTTATTTTTAAAGTGGCAATTCTTCAGGTGAAGTAAAGGGAAAGTAAAGAAAATAAGGTCTGTTCAGTCCAATCACAGTCTCCTCTAAATGTGTTTCTGCACCAGAAAACACAAAAAAACTAAATTACACAGTATTTTAGTTCAGCTAACAAAAGGAAACCCTGCCTGCAAACAACAACTTGCCATGAATTAACGTCTTGATAGCAGCTTGTGACATGTCTTATTTAAAAACACAACCTTAACGCATTTCACATGTTTTGCATACTCTGCAACACATGGAGAAGAAGAAAAAGGATGAAATCACTTACAGACCGGACATGGCAGCTCTGTATCTGCAACCCTTCCTCCCTGGCTCTCTTTCTGTCTGTCATTTTCTTCTCTCACCTCCTCCTCCTCCTCTTTCTCCTACACTTTCCTCTCTGTGTGTCTCCTCGGACACACTCGAGTCGTCTTTACCCTCTCGCTCCATGCTGATTGGCCAGCGGTGAAGTGTGTGATTTACTGGCTCCTTCACCTAACAGATGTTAGGTGGACTTCAACAAAACACACACACACGCACAGCGAGCGGTGGTGTGGAGTTATGTCTGGTAGCCCCGGGGGTTAAAGGTGATGATGACACACATATACACACACAAAGCCAAGCTAGTGTTTACATGTGTGTGTGTCAGTTGTGTGTATGTGCACTGAGGTCAAAGGTTAGGTAAGCTTCAGAGTTGACAAGGCGACGGGATGTGTTAGGGTCAGGACCTAACATACACACACAGGCCTACACAAAATATGTACACATTACGAGTCACATGCAACGGTTTAGGGTTAGAGGAAGGAAAGTAAAGACATGTAAAACAATAACATATACAGGTCATTACGGTGAAGGTGCTAGCAAATAATTGCCTTTTAACTATGGATCAACCGATGTGGCTTTCTCAGGGCTGACACGATTATTACAAATCAAGGAGACTGAAAAGCGATATTCAGATCAGATATTAACTTGCAGTAAAAATTATACTCTTTTCTCTGTTCTTTCGATCAACCAGTGACGGAATAAACCATGTAGAATTTATAAAGTATTGTTCTTTAGTACGATCTAGATTATTAGTGATTTTTGTAGCTTTAAAGATGAGTTTAAGAGTTTCACAGCATGAGGAATTAAGCTGCTCTGTAGTCTGTTGATATGGCAGGGGTTACTTCTGTATCTTTTGCCAGAAGGTAGCAGGGTGAAGAGACTGTGTGAGAGTTTGTTGCATCAGAGCCAAAGCAGCACATTTTAAATGAGTTTATTTGATCAGCAGTCTGACAGCAAAATCACAGATCATCAGAAAAATGATGAGTATCAGCCCCAATAATCGACCAGGGATGATTAAGAAGCTGGAAGCAGCAAATGTTTGATATCTTTGCTCAAAAAATGTCAGAACATATCTGACTTTACATACAAATATTTGCGTGCTCAGTGTGATGCACTTAACAAATGCCAGCGCTCTTGAAGAGAGAAGGATGAAATTTTCAAACATGTCCAAATGAATCAAATCAAAGCGTTCAAGCATAGAGGAAATTAGCTTGTCAGCTTGTTGTATAAATGTTGTTGCATAAATGTTTTGACATTAGATGAATAATTTTTCTTTTCAAGCAAAAATGTTTTGGTGGTATTTAGATATCAACTAAACTCTGAGAAAAATTAATAGGCATGCTTCTCTATATTTTTTAACATTTTATTGACATAATTGATTATTAAATCAGCACATTAATCAGTTGGCTGCAGCACTACAAGTAAGCCACAAAACACTCAACAGATGGTGGTGGTAACAAGCGCCCGCAGAAGATTGAAAAGAAGACTGCCAGCTGATGTAAACAAGGATGTAAACAATGAAGGTATTAAAATAATCAGAACAATCAGCTTTACAAATGTTTTAAGAGGAGGCAAATAGACTTCACACATTTGTTATGCCTGAAGAATAACACAATGCATTCAGATAGTTTGCTTTTGCTCATTTGAAAGTCTTCAATCGTATCTATTATGTCGTCTATCAGTCATCATTTACCAGATTGTTATAGAAAGTTTCAGATTATGTCTCTGCGGTCCTGCACATCACGTCGAGTGGTTAGAGGTCAAAATAGAGGCACAGCTGAGTGTGTGTTTGGCGTGTGACTCACTAAATCAAATCAGCACAAAATGAGGGTAAGGCAAGGGTTTCTATTCTAAAGGGGGAAAAAACTACACTCTTAAATATATTACAGTGCATCGTACCCCGACTCAGTGTTTATTTTCTTGGCTGAAACTTTAGACGTGAAGTGGAAAAGATGCCAAAATGGAAAAGTCTTTTGCGGAGTTACCAGGTTTCCTTCAGACAGCAGCAATGTGGGATATTGATGGGGGTGTTAACAGCTGGCTGCAGTTCAGCTGACTGACAGAGCAAACCTGTGCACACACACACACACACACGTGCGCGCGCACACACATACACACGCACACACACGCACACACACATATCCACACATATGCAGAAACCTGGAACTGGTTAACCTCTGTCTCTGTCACTGATTTCACCTCTCTCTGTCAAACACACACACACACACATACACTCTTAGTTTTTCTCTCTTCTTTCTCCCCCAACAATTTGTCAATATCTGTCTCTGTCCTCGCTTTACATCGCAGTTAAGTCTCTATTTTTCTTGTCTTTCTTGTCTGCCCATTCTTTTCTTTCTCTCTGCACTCTTTCATCTTTCTCCCTTCTATTCATTCCTTCTTCCATCTGTTCTGTAGCACTTCTGCTTTCCTTTTAAATCCCTCTCGATTTATTCATCCTCCATAATTTCCTTGCTCGGTTTCCCTCCTCTGTCAGTGGAAAGTAGATAAGATCATTTCACAAGAATTGCACTTTTGCACACTTCTGAGGTACTAAACTTTGAGTATCTCCATTTTATGGTGCTTTACGCTTCTAATTCACAACATTCAAGAGGGAAATATGCACTTTTGACCTCTTGACATCTACTGAACAGCTGCTGATTTTGGTTACGATTAAGGTTTTTTAAAACAAATGAAAAGAATGTAAGATACAATGCATTGTTACAGATTAAACCAGTTGATCCCAATCTTTCTGACTACTGACATCATACAAACAGTGTGTCATTAGAGCTCCTTGTCAGGTTTCTGATGTCTATGAGTTGACAGCAGCTCTACCAAATGTGGGAAATCTCTTACAGGCAGCTGGAGGCCAGGAGGAATTAGTTACACAACATTTGATTGATTATGAAACTGATTATATTAGACCATCAGTGAAAATATATCATTAATGGCTGTCAGATTCCCACTTATCCAGGTGTGATAAGGCACAAAAATAAAACAGTTTTTTTGTGGCAGAGTGCTGAAGATGAAGGGATATTAGAGAGTAAAAAAATCCTGATATTGATATATTGGCTGATGTACACACATGTTTTGCAGCGATTCCTCAAATATGGATATTAAACACTTAAATATGTAGTGGAGACAGGATATCTTACAGGTTATAAATACCCTTAAATGACATCAGTAAACTGAAACACTAAACCTCACTCATTGCACTGATTTCTTTGAATCCAAAAAGTTTTTATATGGACCGATGTGGACAACATAAACGCCAATACGGATATACAGTATGTATTATAGCTATTTGGTCGGGTCCATGTGTACTAATGTATGATCCTGTTACTTTATAGGAAAAGGATTGAAATACTTTTTCTTTTTCTGCATTTCCATCCATTATTCCCATCAAAGAATTGTTTATTTGTTCGTCTTTTACTTTTTGTTGAATGTCATTCACCATATTGTTAAACTCTATCATCCTTCTTTCCATTCAAATAAATATAAAGTTATGACGAGAGCCGATCCTTTAGTCTCAGTTTATTACACTCCACTCACGCCACACCAAAAAAACATCGCTTATGCTCATGGAGAGTAGATGATGAGTCAGTAAGTGAGAAGAAAGTGTTGACGGGAAGTCACACATTCATTACCTCCCTCTATGGTACCTCTCTCTCTCTCTCTCTCTCTCTCTCTCTCCAGCTGTCGCATTCTCATGCAACAGTCTGCAGGCATCAGTTCAACCAACTAGCGTCTGGGTGTGTTTTTACATATTGTTCAATTATGCATGAAAGATGTTTATTTTCTAAACCATCCTCTTCATAACTTTTGCAGACCTCCTCTCCTCCTGCTCTCACACACTCTGGGCTGTACTTCACACACACTCACATCCTTGTGTGTTACCGCCAGCCTGTCTGTCAATCAACCTGAATGACTTTCTCTGTGCCACTCATAACCACATCCTGTCTCTCTTAGCCATTCTCTCTTTAATGTCTTCTTCAGACACACTTTCTCAGACACTCTCCCTCTCTAGGTTACAGCATAACAGCACTGTATCTTCCCAAGTGTATTGTAGTGTCTTCTCTGTACACTGGTGCCAGATATTAATACTGTATGAGTGCATGCATGTGATAAAATCTGTTTCTTTTTGGGCACTTAAGGGCAGCAGAATAAGTTGTAAAAACAAAACATATTCTCAACCTTTTAAGTTATAGTCAACAGCTGCTTATTTATACATGCGGGAGACATGCATGAGCATTAGCAATAGGGATATGTATCTCTGGCAACATAGTGAATATACATCCAATGTTTACTCTTCTTTTAGCTCTGTTTTTGGTCACCTCCACTTTCTGACATCATTTTTTGTGACTCTTTAGATGCTAAATGCTCCAGCATGTTGATCGACTTGTCGATGGCTTTGCCACTGTCTGCTGTCTGGTGCTAGGAAGGTGAAGTGCTGTGCTTTTTCATTGACAACACTTACCTTTTTCGGCCAAATGACCATGTTGTTGAGAGTGATGAGAGATAGACAGAAAGACAGTTAAGTTGTGGGCAGAAAACAAAACAAGCAACCACTCTCCCCCTTTTTCATACAAGTTGTTGATGTTAATATTAATTTAGATTTTAGCTGATTTAAATTGAGTGTTGTGTTTTGTCAGACCTTCGTTTTCATAATATGGTTGACAAAACTTGAGGTTTCACCATCTGTCTAAGTAACTCCCTTAATTTAACTTTTTTTTTTTTTAATTACCACTTATTATTTGTTTTAGGTCAATAGTTTGTGTTTGGGAGGGAAAAACAAACCAAATAGGAATTCAAATTGGGCTGATAAACTATGTGTCAAAATGTCAAGTAACATTCAAGCAACCGCAGGTCGGCTACACAACATGGCTCAGTTTCCCACATACCTGAGTCAGCTGTAACATCTTAACAGCACATGACGCAATTGAGAGTGTACAAAAATGAGTTACCAACAGAGCCAGCAGCAAGATTTTTTTTGAAATACTGCAGTCATGAGTCTAAATTCCTCCAGTAGAGCACCACCCACTTAAGAAACTTTTCTCCAGCCAGCAATCTATACAATTATGCAGTTCTGGTAGAGAGTACTAAATCCCTAAATAACTAAAAAATATTTTTAAAAAGACATTTAGTCATAAATATCCAAATGAGTATGAAAGTACATATGAGAATGCAGAATCCTCCTGACATCATTTAATCCATCAGATTTTAAGAAATAGACATGACCATGTTGGATTTAATGGTATGTCTTTTGTTATCAAGCAGGCAGAAAAGTAAAAATAAGTGAAAGTAAAGGACAAATGGTTCACACCAAGCTTCTGCCACTCCATGTGGTAGTACTGCAAAAGCAAAGTTGAACCTAAACATCAACAATTTGAGGCTCACTATCTTTTATACGAATTCAAATGCTATCATCCACCACAGCCACTGCGTCTCTCTGCAGTTAAAATCAAACAGTTCAGTAGAAGACTATGAACCCATCTGACAGGGCTGTGTGAGACAAAAAAGGCTGGAAACCATTGTTGTATGGGTGTGCTGAAAGCTGAAATGGTGTCTACCACTGCTGCACTTTCAGGCAATTCATGTCAAAATCAACCACAGCTGAATTCTTCTAAAAAACCAATGATGCCTGACAGGGATTTGCAGCCACTGAAAGGCGAAGCACCATTTTCACTTTCAATGGCACATCATCACTTTGTCAACGGTTGAAAAAAGGCAATGAAATCGAAGGAACACAGTTGCTGTTTTACCAGCCAACTGTGTGTTTGTATAGAAGGGAAGTCCACTCCCTTCCAGTGTAAACAAATACACACAACAGAGTGGAGACGGGCAGAAAGACTGCAAAACAGAGTATGATGGATGCTGGAGAAAATTTGAATGCAATGTGCAAATTCAACTAAGGACAACTAATAACAATGCTGACAAAAAAAATATTTGAATGTCAGTGGTTTGGCTTTGGCAAAGTATTTACATTTGGATCAGAACAGACAATTGTCCAGCTGAGGATGCGCTCCAGCAAAAATATGGGCTTCTCATTAGTCGTGAATATCTTTAAGGACTATAAAGTGCTCTGAAACAATACTTGGTCATGTTCAGTTACATGTAACTGTCTAAAAATGAACTGTATTTCAGTGTGCAGGATTTCTGGAGACACTTTAAAGACCTCTTTGATAGCTGTTTTGCAATCACAGTGGCCACAACATGATAGTCACTGTTTTCTAACATTTTCCCTCTAGTTTCTAGGTGTATAACAATAATTACTAATGGTATAATTAGTTTAATTACCATGACCTGGACCCAGGCAAGCAGATTAAAATCGATATATGGATTAAGTAATTAAAATTATTTAATTGAAGTCATTTAAAGGTCCAGAGTGGATTTAGGGCAGCAATGGAATATAATATGTCTAATTGTGTTTTCATCAGTGTATAATCACCTGAAATTAGGAACTGAATGAGCCTTTCAGATCTAGAGAAAGGGTGGGTCTTCTCTCACAGAGTTATGTTGCATCTCCATGTTTCTACAGTAGCCCAGTGTGGAAAAACCAAACACTGACACTAAAGAGACATTGATGTATTTTGGGGACCACTGTAGGGAGGTTGCGGTGAGAGGCAGTCAGTGAGCTGTAATCTGGAATCACACCACCATATGCCACTAAATCCTACACAATGGCCTTCAAAGGTTTTGCTGAAATTGACACTTGCCTAATTGAACCTTCCTGGGTCACTCTGTGGTCCAATAACAGTCGAACAAGCTAGGGACCCTGACAAAACTCAGAAAACTTTCCTGTTTCCTGTTAAACTTGTACGTACTAGGTTTATCTTTACTGAAAAGAAAAACAAGATGGCCAAAAGATATTTCTGGGGGGCCTCTAGCACGCTAGACCATAGATCTATATAGAAAACTAGATAGCAGATGCAAGCCAGCTTATTAGTTGTTGTACAAATTTAAAACCTCCATAGATCAAACATTCATAATAGAAAGAGTCACAAGTGACCTTGTTTGCAATTCTTGATGTCCTGTCAGCAGTGTTACAGATGTCCCTTTTATAACGGTGATCTATGGGGAAAATGCTTTTTGGGCCGCATGGTAATTCTTTTGCTGCAATACCAAGAGTGGCCACCAGGCCAGACTGGAAGCAAGACTGAGCGGCATCATCTTGTGCCCTGACCATGTGGAATGTGTTGTATTTATTGCGTTGCCAGAACCAAAGACAACTTTTGTCAGATGTAAAGAGTGGATGTGGATTGTGGTCAAGCCAGCCACCTTTCGTTTTAATGTGGTCAAACTAGCAGCAACAACAACTTCACCGAAGACACCTACGTGTGTTCAGACTTAACATAACAATAATTATGCTGATGCCACAACCTTCACCGACATGTCACGTTGTGTACATCTTAGGTCAGTGCGATGTTTAGCCATGTTCAAAAAAAATATCATCATGAATATCCATCGCGTCCTGTAGTCCTTGCTGTCAAATTCTTTAAGCTACATTGCCTGACTCCTGGAAAGAATCTAACACATACTGCTGCAGCCGGCTGGAGGGGACCGGCGTTGCCATGTTTCTTATTGTCAAGCTTGTCCGACCTTTTAACAGTAACTAATGGGGGCGAACTGAGGATGGGTCAATTATTAGAGGATGAGCTCCCAAGCTACTTTGAAATGCCTTATGAAGTGTAGCAGTGGTTGCAGCAGAAGCAGCAAATGACAGCATCGCTTTAAGGTGAGCAGCGTGGGAGCCGGCATGCAGCATGAGTGAACATAAAGTTACGACTATGATTAGATGTGTGGATTAGATAAATGCAGCAGTGAGAGGGGTATGTCATGTAAGCAAAATGAACTAGCTTCATTCATTTTTTAAAAAGTAAAAAATAACCTTCAATAGTTAATTGTTATGAGTCCTCTCTCATTTTATTTGAGTTAAATCAACATTTAACAAAAAAACAGCAGTGTTAATATCCCTGACACATAAAATTTAACTGCTAATCATTAACATTTTTAGCAGAATCACCCAGTACTGAGCACACTGCACTTCAGTTGTGGAGGTGGATTTGACTTCTTACAGGGATTTCCCCTTTACTTGACGAGTCATTTCTGCACAAAGAAAACCACAGAAGACTTCTGCTGTAGTTGCTTTACAATAC
This sequence comes from Diplodus puntazzo, assembly GCA_963678695.2. Classification (NCBI taxonomy): domain Eukaryota; kingdom Metazoa; phylum Chordata; class Actinopteri; order Spariformes; family Sparidae; genus Diplodus; species Diplodus puntazzo. The sequence goes on from OZ023172.1 coordinate 11,577,965, forward strand.
AAAGCGACCGTCTACAGGTCCAATTCAAAAGAATACAAATCTCTCTCAAGCAGAAATGTCAGCCAGTTAAATTAAAAATGTAATTCAGTGGAGTGTTTACATGAAAAATGATAGTCTGTCAAAAAAGCGTTTGATTGAGGCATCAACATGAGGCGTTTTATTCTAGAGGAAATAAAAGCCTCCATGTTACTGTAGCTCTAAATTCACACAGACAGAGACCTGTTTCTCTCCCACCTCCATCTTCCAGCGGCTGAGCCATTCTTCTCTCTGTCTCCTGCTGATGTAGTACGGATCTCCAGCCTGGAAAGTCACTCTGGGGACCGGCCTCCTCCGCAGCCTCCCAGTCTCAACCTGCACATACACACACACGCGTGCCCATGCGCGCACGCACGCACACACACACACACACAAAGCTTGTCACATGCCTACTCTTAAATCTGCGTGTACTATGAGAGTCATTTTTCTCCTTCTTTTTTAAATGTAAAAACCATCAGAAGCAGGGCAGAGGCTGGTTTTCTCACCTCTCTGGGGGAGTCACAGTTTCTGTCATCTGGCTCGTCTGCAGGAGGAGAAAAAGGAAACAGGAAATGGGCCATTTGTACAGATTTAACAAGAGCCTTAATGAGGAGGTAAAGTCATGGTTTTCATCACTTTGCCATGACATCCATATCTGAAATGTAAATGCCTTCAAACTATGCAATCTGGAATTTATTTGACTATTAAAATATCCATTAAACTGACAGGTACTTAAGACTTGACCGTAACTTTTATCATCCTTTAAGCATCAACTTATTGCATATATGTGTAAGAATAACATGACTTTGTATTAAATCTATACCCTTATTTTTCTCATTTTGCTCTAGTTTCCGACGCCCACGCTTCTTGCGAGGGGAGGGGGAGGGCTCCGGCTCCTCTGGCGGGGTTGGAGGGGCGTTTGCACAGGGGTCAGAGGTCGCCATCTCCTGGGAAACAGACGGAGAACAGTCTAGGTCTGAGAAAACTGCTGCTGGTCCTTGTCTAGACTCATCAAAGGACTGCACAGACATTATAACTATACACACACAAGTACAGACCTTATACAGACACACACACACACACACACACACATAAAAAGCATGCATACACACACACGCAAAGAGCTACATACCTATTAGTCTGCCCCAGCAGAATGTGTCTGCATAGGATCAGTATAATAAACACCTCCAGCTCCCATTAACACACACACAAACACAAACACACACAAGAATGGGAGCAGCTTCGATATCGTTAACAGTGCTGATGATTAATGAGCACATGTGGGAGGAGCTCCTTGTGTTAAATGATGCTAACCCCTCATATAATTAGCTTTAAATTACATATACAGTAGAATAATCTAAAAAAATACTTGAAATTTCTCACCTTTCAAAACACAGTAATTACACTGCAAAAGATTAAGAGGACAGTACCTGGTTTGTCTAATTGTGCACTCAACCAATCTCCCGTGTATATAATCCTGTCTTTAATTCAATGGCTTATCCATTAGCTCTGCTGCATTAATGATACTAAACTCTGTGTCCCTCTAAAATGCCAGCAGGATTTTTATGTGTGTGTGTCGCTAACAGGCGGATGGATTTTATAGATTTGTACTTAGAAAATGGAGAGCAGGGGTGAATGTCAAGCTCAAAGGCTACGCTAACGCTAGCTAGGGCTAACAAGCCCACAAAGGCTGTAATGAGCAGGTGAGAAGGCCTGTAAAAGGCTGAGAACACAAAAGGTGACTAAAAGGGCCTCAGGGCAAATTTAACTACACCAGCACGCTCAAACAGGAACAAGGCTTTAAAACATAGGTGGATTTTTGGAGGCTCAAAGGCTTTATGCACCCAAATGATCTATACGCAAAAAATATATTTTGCATTAATGTGCACCTTCCTGTTTTTAAACAAATTGCAAAAAGCTATGTGTGTGACCTGCATGAGGCCATTTATTTCCCACTCATCAACATGTTTTTTGTTTAACGATCACGCTCTAAAAGGCAGCAGGATTATGATGTCTCCAGTCTCAATATAGACGACAGTACAGCCATTCAGCTCTAAATTTTAATTTTGTGTTTTTTGTTGACAATAATGCACCACTGGAGTTGTCAACAGATAGTAAGACAAATAAATCTCCAACAACTCATTAAGAGTGTGTTTTCACTGTGTAAAAATGATTTAGTCATTTTTATTTTAAAATCTTTAGCGACATGTTTAACTGAAATTGGGACAAAACACTTGGAAATGTTCTGTTCAAACAAAAGTGAAGTGACTGAAAAGATAACATTTCAAGGACTCTGTATATCAATAAATTGCAGGAAGCATAAAAGACAAAAACACATTCATGCTATATAACTCAAAGCAGTCAACTACACTTGAGTCAAGTGGTTGACATCAGCATAAAACTTGCTAGATAAAAATAAACAGGGTGGTCTGTTAAAAATTAGCTCACATGTATATTAAAACTGTGCGCAAAACAATCAAAATCATGACAAGACAAAAGTAATAAGCTTCTTTAAAACTAAATAAAATGAGTGCAAAGCATCTATTGTGCGCACACGTGCCCTTGATGTGAACACATGGCCTTAGCATTTATTGTACTATAAACCCAAACTGAAGTTAAAGCTGCATTAAGCAATTTTTAACATTAGGAGGCAAAATAATCTTTAATTCAGCTCCTACATCTAACTTTTAAGCAAACAACTGACTACTTACACATTCAGCAGAAACAGAGGAATCTGGACTTGCAGTCATCTTTTTGGTCACATGTCGCATGTAAATCCAATTCAGCCCTGGTTTGGTCCAACAAATCCTGAGAAAAATATCTGGATGTCTTTGGATTACTAAATGTTTCGACGTTCTTCAGCCACTTCGCCTCTCCGCCATTTTGAGCTCAACAGGAAGTGTACAATCGGCTTATGCGAGCTGGTTGTACACATCCTTTTTTCAGAGCTTTGGTTGGGTTTCGTTTAGGCCGGTAAACCAAAACTATGACCTCAATGCGGCTGCAGACTACAAAGTCGACTCACAGAGATTCAATCTGACTATATTGCTTAATGCAGCTTTAAAGTAGTATTGCATGAATCTGAAGACATCTTCAAGCATGACTACCGTTACCTGTAGTCATATTGAGGATTAAACTCACAGACACAGACAGACAGAACCTCCTAACTGTAAACTAATGGTTTTTGTTGTCTTTCATCTTTTCAAACCACTCCTTGCTGACCTGCACTTCCTCTTCTCTCAGCATCTAGCCTTGATCTTTACAGACAGACATTGTGGAAAGTACCTGACTTCACTGACTCTAACCTAAGCTGTGTGTTGCACAATATAGCAATCTAACCAAAGGCAGTTTTTAGGGTTGGATGAAACTCTGACGATACCCGAGGGGAGGCTGAAGAGAGAACAGGATGCAGCAAACAATAAAACAATAGTGCACCCAAAATAATAAAATTAGCAGTCACACTGAGCTAATATTGCAAATCAATGATGACAGGCCAAAATGTATTGTAGCTGTTTCCAATATCAGTGTGACAGATGGAGGTATGTGCAGAAATATGTGCACAGCAGGCACTTATTATTAGCAGTACACATCACAGTGGCTGTGAATCTCATCCAGATTATGTTTTGGACGTGACATGATTTGGAGAACAGCCCAAACTCTCTCAGATATCTGCCCTATTGCAGCCTCTAGAAGGAATAACTTCTGCAGCTATTGTGCTCTTAATCTTCAAGCTCAATACTTCTTATCTGTTATTATCTGTTATCTGTTGTATTCTATTCTATCTATTGTTTTTAGTTTAGCTGGCTAACAGTTGTCATTATTAGAGATAGCTATTGTGGCTATGTTGGCCAAAATAGCTATCTCTAGTTGCTGGATTAACTGAGTTTTCAAACAATCTAACAAAGTTGTTAAGGTTGTCGTCGCAAACCTTACAGTAGCTAGGAATCACAAATAAGTTGATTCCTTTACATTTACCTACACATTTTTATCTCAAATTATTATTATTCATTTATCATTGTCTTCTATTAACTTGTGTAGTCTACTGAGGTATGATTACTTTCAAAAAGTGAAAGACAGAAGTGGGATAAATGGAGCAAATTCACGCACTCAGTTGATTTGATACTTCAACAGCACCAAACTGTCAGTTTATTAGGAACACCTAGCTGACATTATATGCAATCTAATGCAACAGTTATACATGAAATCCTATCAGATCCTTCTTTCACGTTAGTTTCTGTTGAAAACCTTTCATACAGGTGTCGATTCAACTTCATGGTCATTTTAGAGGCTGCAATTTGTGATGATGTTTAACTTTAGAGTGTTAAACTGATGGAGCTGCAACTAACAATCATTTCAATGATCTATTAATCCCCAGGCTCATAAAATGCCAGACAATCGTTAGTGCTTTCAGTAATCACTACAGCCCAAGGTACGGCCTTCAACGTTCATCTTTTTCTCTGACCAACAGTCCAAAACCAAAGACATTCAGTTTACTATCATGTGTGACTAAGAAAAAGGAAAATCTCACATTTGCTGAGCCTGAACCATCAAATGTTGGGCATTTTTTTGTCATAATAGTTGCAGGCTATTTCCCATTTATATGAAAGATGTTTAAAAACCTCTTTTTATAATTTAATATACAACAACAACACTAAAATATTGATCTCTGCTGACACTTAAAAAGCCAGTTTATGAAAGAGAATAGGTTTGACAGATTTTCTTCATCGTATAACCCACAAGATCAAATGTTATTCAACTACTCTTGTAGTAGATTTCCCAGTTAAATGACTGTGAAAATTCTGATTAACCTAATAAGACCCAATAGACCTATCATAAATGCATACTAAAGAACCTGTGGTAATGTTTGAAAACACCTCCTAAAATCTGACGATTTTCTGAAAAACTTGACAGAATTGACAACCTTAACCCTCTGGAGCAGATTCTAAATAAAAAAACATTTAAGAGCTTAAGATTACTACCCTTGCTTGAATGTTCATTAACAAATCACAACATTTCTTCAGTCACGCATCTTGAACGTGACAACTTCATTTAAAACACACTCACGTCACTTCAGGTTTAAAAGTGAGAAACATTGCTAACGTCGCAATCTGTCTTAAAGGTAAATACATGCAAACATTGTATCTAGTCTTAATGGGTTAAGAAAACGATTTATTAAAAGTTTTTATATTGTTTGCAGCATTTAGACTTCCACAACAACCTGAGTTTATATGATTTGCAAGAAAAGTTAATCAGTGTGATTGTTAACACTATAGAGGACATATAAGTTAATCAATATAGGACCTTGACTTAGTTGTAACATAAAGACTTTTTCACTTTTGGCCCAAGCAAGTTTATTTTGTGTTTTTTATTAACCAGCCGTAAATCATGACACTTTTAACCACACACAAGTTATCCACAATACCTCTGTGACCTTTGTGGTTTTGGTGCAAAACGGAAACACTGAAAGAAACCTGAATAAGCCGCATAGATGCCAACATCAAATGGTTATCAAGTCACCCTTAGTCCAAGTAAGACTTTGGGTTTTACATGACGCTTCCAGTAATTATAGTTTGTCCTTCCTCTGGATAATATCTAGTTATTAGTGTGCATGAAAAGTTTCATTATTCATACCGGTTGACATCACATCTGACTGTGGCTGTGAGGGGATTTTCATGTAAAAACATAACACAAATGTTGGGAAACGTACCAATATGTCTCTTAGGTCTTACTGTAATTTAAAATACTCGAAAGATTCAAGCAAAAGCCACACACACATGCATCAGCTGCATCGCACATGGGAGAGGAAAGAAGAGAGAGGAAGCGATCCACACCCTTGCCAACTTATAGCCTCTCGAGCATACAAAAAAAGCCTGAAGACTAGCCGGAAAAAATAAGAGAGAAAATCACTGTAAAAGTACAAGACCAGAGATAGAGGCCTGAAATATTTAAGGCTCATTTGGTTAATCCACTTATCCATGACACTATCATCTCTAGTGTGTGTGTTCAGAGCAGTGTACTTGTGTAAATGTGTGTGTGTGGTTGCTTGTAATGGAGGTGAACGAGTGAGTGAAGTAGACAGAGGAGAGAAAGAGAGGCTCCGTCCCTCTCTGCTCTCTATAGTTAGTGTCGCTGACAGCTCCACCCTGAGCTCCACACAATGGCTCTATTCCTGGAGACACTGTGTGTGTGTGTGTGTGTGTGTGTGTGTGTGTGTGTGTGTGTGTGTGTGTGTGTGTGTGTGTGTGTGTGTGTGTGTGTTACAGAGAGAGAGAGAGAGAGAGAGAGAGAGAGGAGAGAGAGAGAGAGAGAGAAGGAGAGAGATAATGGGTAACATACTGTTGGCAGGGCAAGAGGATTCTGTTATGTATATTCCACGAATACTACACGTGATAGTACCACTATATCACCATCAGTAAGTTGGGTTAGACTGATTATTTAGGCTAATATTCAGCATTTTCAATTATCTGGATTGGTGATTTTTCTGTCAGATTGACGATAAAATAAACTCATTTTAAAATGTGCTACTTTGGCTCTGATGCAACATCCTCTCATGCAATGACTCGCACACAACAGTACCTGGTTGGTAAGACGTCACAATTCATAGCCTTTAACACAGAATAATCTGAATCTGTAACTGAATTCATCAAGCGAATGTAGTGGAGAGGAAGTATAAAGTAGCAGAAAATGGAAATATCCCCAGTACCTCAAATTTGTACTTAAATACAGTACCTGAGTTGTACTTGGATTCATGCTATCACTGGTTTAAAGTTTTATTTTTAATGCAAACGAATATCTGATCTAGATATCAGTTTTCAGTCTGCTTGATTTCTAATAGTCAGCATCAGTATCGGCCCTGAAAAAGCCATATCGGTCGACCCCTTATAAGTAAGTATCACCTTACTTCCTCCTAACCAGTTATTTTCTACTATTACTGCTACTGCTACTGCTACTATTATGCTGAACACGGCAACAACTGTTTTTTCTTATTTTACTATAGCCACTATGTTATCCTAATACCACTGCTACAATTACCAGTACTACTAGTATTATGCAACTACTGCCATTATTGCTCCTACATTTATAAGATAGAAGATAAGATCATCTATTGATCCCCATAGGGGAAATACAAATGTTGCAGCAGCACAAAGCCAAGAAGCAAGTAGAGACAAAGAAGCAAGCAGAACAAGTAAACCCAAATACAAATTGAAATATTATAGATAAACATAAATATACATACAAATAAAATAAAAATAAAAATAGGAGGCAACTACTATTTATATCACCACTTTGACTGGTGAGACTACTACTGTAATGGTTTTAGTGTTTTATTATGCTCCTATCAATAGTATACAATCACTACTGCAACTGCTGCTACTAAAACACATCACTAGAACAGCTAGTTGTAGTTTTAAGTATTGCTGCTACTAGTTCTTCTCCAAAAACTACTATGAGCGATATTGTACAATTCAACTATACTACTACTACTGCTAATACTATAGAACTACAACTACTGCTGCTACAATCTCTTCTACTACCATTGTTACAGAGCCATTATTACTACTAGTTCTATTCTGCTACTGCCACTACTATGAATACTGCTAGTGTGTGCTATACACCTAGCACTACTGCTGGTAACTACTAATATAAATATTACTAATTTTAATGCTGCTGCTATCAATCTTACTTTCAGCACTTCTATTACTACTTTTACTGCTACTACTACAAACATTAATACTACTTTGCTTCACTTACTTTAAAAGTACCACTACAGCCAGCTATACAATTACTTTGATCACCAAGTTTATTGTTTTAACCTTTTTACTGATACCATTACAAATACTACTCTTACTACCATTACCACTTATAAAGTAATTCTACAAATACTACTACTTTTACTACTGCTGCAAATACTACTACTACTGTGCTGTTGTGATTGGTTTTATTACAACTTTGAATTTACAGCGGCTGCATGTGTGTTATAAGTGTAGGTTTGTGTTCGTGTGTGTGTGCATGTATGCGTGTGTGTTCATCAGTGTGTGTGTTTGTGCATGTGGGCGCAGGCATGTACATGTTGATGTTCATCTCTCTGTGTCTTCATGACAGGACCCATATCAATCCTGCCTACCTTGACACAGCTCAGACATCAAAGCATGATCAGACTTGCTCTACTGCACACATGAATGCACACACACATAGATACATTCACCCATAACACACACACACACGCACACACACACTCTCTCTCATTGTAGTTCACTCAGTATTCCTTTTTGTCTAGGGTTGTTTGATCAGCTATATTGACTTGCTGATTTGACCACAGAGTTCACTGAGCAAAAAGATGCACTCTCTCTCTCTCTCTCTCTCTCTCTCTCTCTCTCTCTCTCTCTCTCTCTCACACACACACACACACACACACACACACACACACACACACACACACACACACACACACGCACACACACACACACACACACAAGGTGAGCGATAAGAGGATGAATGGAGAAAAAAATATAGAGGAGAGAAGCTTCCAAAGACCTGAAGTCACAGCGAGTAAAGAATTATACTGTTTGGTGTCATTACAGTCATAATGCCGCTCTCTAACACCACTCACAGATTATTACTGCTGGTGTAAAGGTGATTGGAAGGTTGCCAGTTCAAACCCCAGTCCAGTCAAGCCCACACATAAGAAGTGAATAACATGTTCACCTTGTGAAAAGTAACACAACTTAGTTCCCAACTGTCTCAGCAGAAGCAGTCACTGACCAAACTCCAAAACACAACTGACCTGGAAACATTTGCAAACTTTACAACATTTGCTCATAAACATGCATATTTTCATGGAACATCCAGCATATTACACCTTCTATACATTATAGTCCCTTTTAGTTTGTATACTATGTCCCGTGATCAGTGCTGGTTGTTTAAATGGACAGTTCATCCTAAAATGAAACCGCTCACAACAAAGTCTGTGGATTATGTTGAGCAACTGGATCATGATTTCTGGAAAGAGACCTTAGTGTTGAGGTTTTCAAGTGTTTTATTTTGGCCAGTGACATTATATTTGAGAGAAGACTCACCTCCCTCAAGAACTCTACAACTTAAACAAAACAATCTAGGTAAGAGGAAATAAGGTGAAATGTGAAGTAAACCCTTTAAAAAGCTTTGTGATGAGTACTCAATCATTGCCCTCACTATAGGCATTGTGCAACATCAACTCGATGAGCTATCTTTCTTTCTATCGTGCTATTTTATTTTGTTCTACAAATGAATTAGTGTTACATCTAGTTGGATTTGTTTTGTTTTTTCATTATTTTCTGTCAAGGTAAAGGACTGAAATACTCGATCATGATAAATAGGTATATAAATCCAGAACTTTGTCAATGGTGATCTCATTTGCTTTAAAGTCTGGCTCATAATGAGACTTATTAAAGCGAAACTAATTTAAAGGAGCCCTATTATGCTTTTTTGTTTGCTTCTTCTCCTCTAGCGTTTTATATATGTTTTTATGCATGTAAAAGATCTTGCCTCGTGACTTCATGACATCACATTACATCACAGAGTCATACATTTGCATAATTTATGCCTGGTGGTTAGTTTGGTACCTAAGAATTGATCTAGCAAAGCTGCTCTGTTGTTTTTAGCAGTGCCGGGTCTGCAGTGTGTGAGCTAACCAATCACAGCAGACTGGAAGTTTAGAATCAATCAAACAAAAGCACTGTAAAACATTTTTTTTTTAACTCAATTTTCTTCCAAAGCTATGGCCATCATCCCTAACAGTTAACAGAGTTAACAAGAGGTAAAATTTTGTTCACTAGAGTAATTGCAGAGACCTCAGGATGCGGCAACATCACCAAAAATAGTTTTGAAGGTTGAAATCAAGCCAGTAATTTTGCCAGATTAGCTCCCACATTGCTAATTACCCCTCACTACGCAGGAAAACCATGACGGTGCAAAACTACAGCAAGTATGATAGGTCACAGTTGAACCAGGAACTTTGCTGTTCACTTTGGAACTTTGCTGTTGCTGAATTTGTTTTCTCTCCTAAATACTTCTGCCTAACTGACTTATCTTTACTGTTGCCACATTCTGAGATCTTACTTTGGTGCGTGAAGAAACAAGGTAGAATGTTTATTTTAATTTCAACTGTAAGCAAACTGGTAACAACATGGAAAATGTGGTGGATGAAGGAAATTAAGCAAGCATTTCATGTTGAGGAAGAGAATATGCATTGACTGTGGGAATCCCTTTTCTTAAACACGTTGATTGGAAAAAATCTTAGATGTAAAAGCAGAAGAAAAGCAACAGAAGAAGCGGCTGTGAAGAGGCTTTGTCACATTATCTGTCAAACACACTCAAATGTGACATTTAATTAAAGCAGTATGTCTAGTGCTGTGTGTTTTATGACAAAAAGCTGAGCTAACAGCGTGTTGCCACTCAGCAGCTAGCAGGTGTGAATGCATAAATGTGAGGCAAAGTGTTCCTGGTAGCAGTGCATGGATGTTTAACATATCTTTTCAGACCAAGACAGGGGGACGTTGTATAGGTGAATAGATAATCAATCACTCGGCTGCAGTGTGGAGCATAAAAGGCCGACGACAGCCTGTAATTACAGTACTCACAGGAAGCAGCTGTTTGCGTTTCCTGCCAGGACGACCCACTCTGCGCTTGGTGCGGGGGCTCGCTGGCGTCCCCTCCTCTGGACCGTCCTGGTCTGCTCCATCTTCACTCTGGCCAATTATAGAGAGGAAACATCAAACACTGAGCCAATCCAACAACTGTATGAAGTTATAATTGATGTCAGGAGTGAGGTCGCATTAAAGCAACAGATATTCAAGGCAGTGTGGTTAGGAAACACTGCAGGGCAAAGACTGGAAATCAGGATTGACTGCCTAGCACACTCTCGACAACTGACATTTGCAGTTTTAAGAAAAGTGAAATTTTGCACTTTTTTTAAAAACTTTTTCAGCAGAAGACAAAAAGCTAAACTGATCATCGATTTCAAAACAAACAACTTTAAAACCAAAGGTCTCAAAAGCTTGGCCAAGTTCTGATTGAACAAAGCAGTTCTCAAACTAAAATGGACGAAATATGAAAGACAAAACCAGTATATTATATGTTTGCAGACATCAAATCCAGCTGTGTTTAGTCAAGCAAACAGAACGCATGTTGTGGTGCTTCTAAGCCTGCTGTGGATACACAGCTCAAAAAACCCCATAAGATGAATAACAACACTTTGAATTTGGATCATCATTCAAGGTCTTTTAGAAACCTTGATGAAATACTGCAATATATTTCAGCCCTGCCTCATATTGAGGCCGTTAGTGAAGCTTTGAACCTAAATGAATTTGTTTCAGCAGCTTGTTCCTCTACTCAGATCACAGCAGAGACAAAGTGCTACGGTACAGCAGAGCTGTAGAACAGAAGCAGTGTAATTGTAAAGTGATATATAGAATTAAAAATAGCCTGGAGCACCTGCGTGTCAGCTAGAGCGCCACGGGTCAAAAGCAAACACCTTCAAAAGGCTTCTAACCAGAAGAAATCCTGATGAGATCTCATTCTGCCTTCACCTTTACATCACGACGAACTGAGGAAGCTGTTTTTATTATGTTCTTAATCTCAGTGTTGTGACTTGATATCCTCCCCAAGCCCCAAAATTAAAATGAGAGGAAAAGCATGCTACAATTCAAATCCTTAATTTTCCTGTCAGCAGATTTACACTGAACCAATCTAACGGCTGCCCATGATGTTGTATGTGCTGGAGGGCAAGTTTCCCAATGCAACTAACAGACAAAAGATAAAATCTAAGGTTATGATATGTAAAAAAACTGACAGCAACATGGTGAACACTTGGGTTGGATACATACTCAGTTGTCAGGATGTTTTCTTTCCAAATACCAATTAACTAAGTTCCTCGGCACAGGGTATCTGATACCAAGTACAGATCTGATACCTGGTAAATGGTGATGAATAAAGCTCAATGTACATACAAAGAAACTGTTTTTAAAGTGAAACCGTCACAACTGGCTGATACTTGATCCACTTCATGGAGAAGTTCATCCAACAATTAATATTCAATACTCATGTTGTAGCATTCTCCTAAACACCTAAAGTAGATGAGGACTTGTTTATAATGTTCAAAAAAACAACTGAAAAAAAAATGGCTCGATATCACAGTGATTGGTTGGCCAATGTTGTCTGATACTGATACTGCTGATACTGGCCTGCGACAAATAGATGGGCATATATTTTGCCTGATATGAAAACTTTTTTTTACAGAATGTAGCGCTTGGGGTAATGTATGATTATTACATTTATTTCAGTGAAGTTTATCGTGTAGCTGATCTGATAAAGTTTATTGTTAAAATATCCTGCCGCCATTACATACGTACCTTTGTCCCAAGCGTTTCTTAACCACATTTGGGGGATCATAAATTGTGCAAAAATTGTGTGTTTATGAACTGTATGTATTCTTTGACTATGGGAAAATCAGCCAACATATCAATATCAGCATTTCTTTAAACCCTACTATTATATACTAGTATATGCCCAAAAAATCCAGTATCAGTCAGCTCAACTCCATATAGCTCATCCAGCTTAATTCATCTCTCTGGAAGCCCTCAGAGCCCATATTGATTTGAGAAGTCAATATTTACACCCTTGACATTTTGGCTAAAAAAAGGGTGCAAATAACATCTTCTCAAATCAACGCTGGACGAGCTGCATGGAGCCATTTTACGTTTTGTTATTTTTAAGTTGTTGCTTTTTTTCAAATCTGAAAACAAGTCCCCATCTACTTCAGCTGTTTAGGAGAACGCAGCAGCACTGTTTTGCCATGAAGCTCCAGAAATGTTTTGTAGACTACAAAACTGCTCCTGACTTTCTATCTGCATGTGGGTGTGTAGATAATGACTGAAATTTAACTTTTGAGAGAACTTTCCCTTTAATAAGGTCAGTATCTCTTTTTAAAAGTTTTAAAAGCTCAACTTAATCTCATTTTATTGACACCATGATAATTCAAGCAAGGAGTATTTATTTAAACATAGAAGAATAGACGCCCCCCCCTCCAACCTACCTCAGTCACTGTCACTGTTTGTTTGTCTCTTTTACTGTCAATACCCTCAAATATTCTCAGGTTCTGACCAAACTCAAGTCTGGTCATGAATTTCCATTTTTACATCGGCTCTGGGCTCTGACTGAGTTGCTGAGAGGTCTGTGCAAACATTTCATCGGGCCCATGGGACCATGTGAAAAAGGCCAAATAAAATAAGCAACACCTGCTGCATCTTTAGTTAAACACTCAAACCTTGAGTGTGGTTTCATTGCGTGTGGTGCCTGTTGCTTTAAGAGTATCATATTTTACCCAGGAGGTAGTAATTTGTCAGCTGCAATGATTTTCATCACTGACCTTTTTATTCATATTTGAGTTCTCTCTATGTGCATCGTTGCCTCAAGCAGAAATTAAATAAATGTCACTGTTACAAGGGAAAACCATTAGACTCTTGTAGTGCTGGAGTGAACAAGGTACTAACGTACCAGTTTGTAGGAATAATGTTTTAAAGGTTTGCTAAACTTGTTCAAAGCTGGGTTGAGATAACAGAGGCAAGTCATCTGTGCAGGATGAAAACAAATGGGAGGTGGCACATCGGTTGACTGTGAGTGTTAACTACGTTCTAAGTACACTGGAATTCTTTTTTTGGGTCTCTTTGAGATTTTGAAGTAATTGCTGTTGAGTCAGGGTTAGAGTTATTTTTTATGGACAGAGCCCTCTGAGGTTTGAGGGTCACTGGATATTGAACATACCTCAGGCAATGGCTTTCAAGCTAAAACTAAAACTAAAAGCGAAACATTTTTCAAACAATAAAAACTAAACTAAACTGACTGAAACTAAACTAAACTAAAATAAAAAATCAGAAACAAAACTACAGCAACAGCTGTGTGTGCTGCCTGCTGTCAGCCTTGTGTTTCCAATAATGTCTTCCTCTCTCTCCTTGGTGGACCGTCTGTTAGGGTGACAGTGGAGTGGTTGCTAAGGTGCAGAAACTGCTTAGCAACTGTCTCCGGCGGGGCCGCCGTGCTGACTAAACATTCTGATGTCACTTCCCTGACGATAAGCATAGCAACCAGCTAGAACGGGTAATGGCCCAGTGCCTGTCTGCCTGCTGTGCTCCTGTCCGTATGTCTGTGTCACGACGCACACTCACAGACATACACACACCTTTTAATGGTACAAGTGTACAAAAGTGAAAAAAGGAGAATAATTATGTCCAGATACAACCAAAAAAAAACATGTTTTTCCTATGCACTTTTGAGATGTTTGGCATTTTTGCTTCCATAACATGTCTTCTTTCATACTAGCGTAAAGAAGATGCCAAAAATGGACTTTAACGTGTTTATTTTAGTTCAGATTCCTGTTAAATATATGACACTTACTGGGAAAGTTTCATGGTTAAAATGTTATGAAATCGTGCAATACCTATCTTAAAGATCCTGTGTAGAAACCCAGCATCTCACCCTCACACAAAAGTCCCTCTCTAGAGCCAGTGTTTGTTTTGTCCGCTCTGGGCTACTGTAGAAACATGGCTTTGCAACATGGTGGACTCCTTGGACGATGACTCACTCCTTCTGTAGATTTAAACCCTTATTCTAAGAATGCATTGAAACTCTGCCCCTAAATCTGACACACTGGACCAGTGAGGCTGTTTTCTCAAAGTGATTTTTCTCTGAGCCAGAGATCTCCACTTCAGTAGCACCAAACTTTTTTTTCCCATTTTTTTTAATCTACAGTACATTCTGAAGGTTTTTAAAGAGGGGTTTGATCATTTATCATTCATAAGGCAATTTATATAACATTTTATTCCCCAAAACATGGCAACATTTTTTTAAGACTGTTGACAGTACTGTGATAAAAAGAGGCATCCAAAGTTTGTTCTGTAAAACCTTTCATTCTAAAACCTTGATTCCACTGAGCACGTGTCAGAAGTGGAGCATCCTGCCTGATATTGTTTAATTGCTAAGATCGTGTTTATTTCGTCTTTTTCCCTCGATTTTTGTGCCTCTGCCACAGGTGTGTAGGCTATGTAGTAAAATCATTTTTGTCTATTTTAAGTGTGTTATTGTTCATATTTTTGAGTCATGTTGTGCTGTAGAGAAGTCTGCACAGGCTGTTTTATTTTTTGATTTTGACCGGATGCACTATATCATTCCTGTGTCTGACTGCTGAATCTGGAACACTGCTGAAATGTGCCTTGGTGCAGCTGGTGGAAACACAAGCATGAAACGGCTGCAATAGGCTCTTGCTGTCTCACAGCAGTGTCGTGGCCGTAACACAACTTTAACGTGCTGTGTGTAATCTGGCGTAATACCACCTTTACACCAAAATCATCGTGTATATGCGAAATTTTAAATGTGGGTAAACCCACTAGAAATAAGTGATTGACTCAATTCCCAGTGCCAGGCGACTACTTTGCTATCTGTTTTTTTTTCTTTAGTGTCACGTTTGTCATGACAAATGTGCTGGTAAAAACAGGAAACAGTAGAAAATGACACCTCATATACCTACATTCAGAAAACTTGTTCAAAAAAGCCAATAACATTGTAAAGACACGTCGTTTTTGTCCAGAGTGCATGGTGGAACCAGCTAAGGAGTGAGGCGTCTTGCTTCTTTCTCATCTTTGTCGAGAGTTGCACATGTGCAGTACCAATCGGGCAGTCTGCAACGTAGGGTAGCAACACTGAAGCAATATCAACTTTAACAGTCATAGCATGGCGACTGACTAGGGGGGATATTAGCGTGACCGCCTGGGTGTTGTGTCTCCATTGCAGCCAATCAGAGCCAGAGATGATAAACACCAGTGATCACTGCAGAGTCATTTGAATTGGGAGTGCCGATTGTACCTATTTACATTACGCAAAAAGCCAGATGTCAGTGTTTCTTTTGTCATTTTGTGAAACAAGAACCTGGTTTAATCACCTGGAGATATTTCATGGTGACATCTATTAGTTAATAGTTTCACCCTATTCACCTGTAGTGCCAAACCAAATTTCAAACATTAACAGACAGAGCTTGAAAATCACTCAACCAAATCCCTTCAGAGGATAAGTCAACACCCACAAACACACTACACACACAAACACACACACACACACACACACACACACACACACACACACAACACACACACACACACACACACACACACACACTGTCCATATATCTTTGGTCTATTTCTGTCTCCCAGCAGGTTATTTTAGGCCACCGCAGTTGCTAAGCTACCAGACTGCAAACCAGGCGGGCAGAGGAGGATCCCATCGGCAGCAGACAGCTTGTCCTCTTTCTTTCTACCCCATTCCCTCGTCCTCCGCTCTGTCTCTCTCCTCGTTTCCTGTATCTCCCTCCTCTTCTGCCTTCACTTTGAATGTACTACTCAACCAATCATTGGTTAATAAAGCTGCCAACAGAACAAATACTAGATGTGATCTATTTGTTAGCCTCAGTACAGATTTACAACATTTAAACATCATTGGAACAGCACATTTCTCCAATCCTATCATTAACATAATCAATAATTACACAGTTAGGTATGTGTATTGCCAATAACACACTGCAATCGACTGAGAATACACAACAATGAACCAATCCTGGGCACTGTTCTCCAAGAGTTACTTTATAATACTGTGTGTGGTGACAGCTACGTCTTTGCTGGTTTTAGATATGGAATAAACAACCCCATCCACTCAGAACACAGAGTAATGCTATTAAATCCCCCAAGAACATCTTTTTACCATCTTCAGTGTGTCCTTGAAGTTTGAAGTACATGCTGTCTACATAGACACTTGGCAACCGAAGCATTCAGGCCTGATATGCTTTAAACATAGAGCTTGTCATGTGGGCTAACTCCATAATCATACTGTCTTTTACATACTGATAGGTGACATAGGAATCCTGAGCTATTGTAATAAGGTAATTTACTGTTCAGGGATCAATGAAATCTTATTTTATCTTATCTTAAAGTTAAATACATTTTGAGTGTACAATTTAGTGAAACACAGTATATCATCTTTAAAGAGAACTTGTACAATCAATTGGTTTTTGACAACTTATGCTCAAAGAGCAATCAAGAGAGCCGTTTCGATGGAGCTACAAGAACGCTTTGTTGTCAGGTGTTTTTGGCCCACCTTGAAGTGTTGCCATTCAGATTAGGAATAAAGACTTTTGCCTTTAGATTTGGTCAAACGCACTAGATTGTTTCAAGCGCACTGAAGCCTCAGGACTCAGGAGATGGGATAAAACAACATTGTCTACATGATCAGAATAATGACCAAGGTATAATGTAAATTTGGGCATTTTGCAATCAAAGAATGAGAGGAAAGATGACCAAAGTTGTCAGAGACTGTGCTTAGCTACAATTGTTGTGTTGAGGGAAGATGGCAGTGCTTACGACAATGTTGGAATTGTATTGTCTCAAATACAGATCAGGAAGGTTTTGAGCTTGTGGAGTAATATTCATAAACAATTTTACATTTAATAGGTGCAATATGTAAGAAAATCTTACTGACACAAAGAAATAGGGGGCAGCATATCAACAGAGTAACCACTGCAGTAACTGCTGCTAACTGTAGCTACTATTAGCTAGTGAGCTTAGTTAGCAGTGCAGGTTTTCAGGCCCAGGACGTAGGGGACCCAGCGAAAATGTTGGCAGGGTGCAGCGCCATAATATAATAGCATTGCCTCACATTCTGTTGATCATTTTAGTTATTGATTGTTTTAATCCACAATTTGCACATTTATTAATGAGACATATTTTGCTCTTTTTCAGGTAGATCATTTTATTTTGGGTTACTATTGGTCTGGAAAAACACATCAGTTTTCTTATAATGTCCAGCGCTGCAGCCCTGTATTCCCCCTCTGCATTTCATGCAGAGTTTTATTCATGTTACATTTAGTCATGCGGCTGACTTCCTTCCTCACTCTATGACAATGTTTTTCCCGACGTTATAGAAACAGATCAACAAAAAAAATTGCAGATTTTCTCTTACTTTGAACACACAAACCCAATTCAGCAGAATTTATAACAAAGTTCTCGTCATTTTAAGATATTCTAATGCAGGAAATGTTATACACTGAATCCTTAAACAACAATCTTAAAACTGAATCTCAGTTTATTTCTTTATCTTTAAACTTTCTTCACATTCAGTTAATGTGTCCTGCTATTGGAGCCCACAGAAATGTCTCTCTATCTTCAACATTTGAACTGTAGCGTCTGTCATGCGAAATCAATTCTAACTGGAATCCATCAAATCTCACACCTCTATTTTCTATCTCTTACAGTGCCTTGCCATGTCTTCCCCTCTGTCCTCAAGCTCTGGGACTCACTTGGGTTTCTCACCAGGCTTTTTTTCCCCTTAACTCTTTCACTGAGTTAAGCCTTAGGAAGTTAAAAAGAACAACAAACTATAGTAAAAAGAAACCTTTATAAGGGAAACTTTGTACTTGTTGGCTCTCTGCCAGTCTGTGAATGTGGAAGTAAGTGAGTAAGACGGCTCTTTATTTAGCAGCACTACAGAATGAACTTCAAACTTCTCACAGATTTACGAGGGTTGCCCTGGGCTCTGGGGGCGCAAATGAAAGGAGCCATTTTTCACCTTGTGTACGTCTGACTGTGTGTTTATGTGTGTGTTAGTGTGTGTGCTCGCCTAGGTTAAAAAAAACTGCTTGCGACTCGAAACCTTGTGCTTGTTTCACCTGCATGTGGTTGGGTGAGTGTGTGGAATGTAGAAAGGCCTAAAGTGAACGTAAATAAATAACTCTAAGTTTAATTATTGCATACACACACGGTCTTACTTGCCAGATTTTCAGTGTGTGTTGGCTAAAAAAGCTCTCAACTGCGGGCTTAGGAGCCAAAGTAGTAGTGGTAATGATAGCTGTAGTAAAAGTGGTTGTAATAATATCTGTGGCTGCAAAAATAACAGTTGTAGTAATGTAATGTTATAATAATAGAAGCAGCGATAATATCAGTAATGGGAGCAAGAGTCGTTAGAGTAGAAGTAGCTGAGATATTAGTACAGGTGGTGGAAAAATGTGTGTATTTATTTATGTGCTTGACTTAAATATAATATTTCAGTGATAGTACTTTAGTGAAAATAAGGTATATCACTCTGATGTACGCTGTTTACGTTTACTGTTCTTTGCTAATTACACCACTATATCACTCTTGTAACCTCGTTCTTGTATAGTTTATATCCTTATTTTTACATTCTCTACTTATCTGTACTTGTAGACACACTTGTGTACTTATGTACACACCTCTGGGGATCAATAAAAGCGTATCTTGTTTTATCTTATCTTTTTTGGTATTTCCATTTCCGCTTACAACACTATTTACAGACAGTATTATGTATGTTTTATGTGTGAACATTTATTTGACGGCTGCAGTTATTGCAATGAAAACAAATGATGTAGTGCAATAATGTAGCTGAACAGCTGAACAGTAATTAGTTTGAGACACCTGCATGTGCTGTACAGCACTGAAATACTGCTGATATGTTAATGCATCAGTAACAAAAGGAACCATCATTCTGACACTTTGTGCAACCATTGGTATGTACTGTATTTATAGACTTTGAAGAGTGCAACTAGAATAGGTATTACCATTTTCACTGTTTATTTATTATCACATATCATTGAATTAATTGATTTGCACTTCTGTGTTGTGCTGGAAGATTGTTGCTTGCATCGACAGACTCCATTTCAAAGCTGACGTTAGCTGCTGTTGTGCTCTGTTAGCAGAGCTGAGAGAGGCACACTGAGGTGAGGCACTCGGGAAAGTGCATAAAGTCACATCCTTTGGACTGTTGTGGAAAATCCGACCCAAGTCCTTCACAAAGAAATCCAAAGTCCAGCAGCATTAAACAGTTTAAACAAATAATCCACAGGCCAAGAGAGACGGGGAAGGTCTCATTATTCACATCCCATTACAACCCTTCATTCTTCACTGCAATAAAACAGCATAAAAATGTTTTGAAAAGATTAGGGGATTTTACAATTAGTAAATGTATTTCTGACCTGCTCCAATTGGAAGCAGGTGAATTACTGCAAATTGGCACTTTACAAATAAATTAAATTGACTTCTAGTTCTTTAGAGATTAATTATTGAATTTCAAAATCCAAAAATCTATTTTGAAAAGGCTTTTAAGTATTACTTTTTACTTTGACTTATTTTAGAAAGATATATTCCGTACATTTCCACGTCCCCAAAAATCTATACTCAATATGTATAGCAGATACATGGAATACATGCAGTTGAAACATCGTCATAAATGCACATCCACATATCTAGATCCCCACATATAATTTAGCAATGAGTTATTTGTTGCCCGACTTAACATTTATTGTTCATTTACAGCACTGTTTTGCACACTTCTGACTCCATACTTTACATCTTAAAACTTCTGCAGCGTAACAAAGATCTGGATCGCAGAACTCTTATGTTTAGTAGAGTATTATATCCATGAGTTTCCTGGGGAGGTTACTGAGATGATACTTCCAGTGCTCAGCAGATTGTGTGTAAGCAACAAAGTGACATAATAACTTACACAGTGGGGTCAGATTCAAGGCTTTAAAAGCATTACCTAAGTGGGATAAGCAATAATAACAGTGTTATTATTCCCCCGATAAAGTCACTAACTTAGATCATCATGAATGAAACCCTCTAAGAGAGAGGATTAGCATCCTGTTACCATGGAAAGCGTTGTTTTCGGTTAAGTGACAGAACACACAGGAAGTCATTTGTGCAACTGTAACTGTATAATCAGCAGCAGTAGTGCTACATTACTTCAAAATAATTTCATTTTGAGTTTGCAAAACAAACAAACAAAAAAGAATAAGCCAATTCTCTTACCACGTCATTGGCGGTGTCATTCTGAGGTGTCTGAGGCGGTTCGGCGGCAGCAGGACTGTTGGACGGCATGGCAGGAAGCGGCTCGGTGAAACGAGGTTTAGAGAGTAAAAAATGGAGCAAATCAAAACATGGGAAAGGCCCTCAGAAGCACCAGGTGCAGCTTCATTCAATCTGTCTGTCGGTCCGTCTGTTCCGACGATCACTTGCTCGCTCAGTCCTGACCCCTCTCCTGTGAGAAGAAAGACAAAGCAACCACACACAGAGTCAGACATGAGTGGATTTACAGTACAAGGAAATTTGTCACTTCTGAGTAAGAAATCATCCACAGTGAGTGGCTGACATCTTCCTATCTCTTCCTTCCTCTCTTCGCCCCAAGGTCAAGGCTCTACAACAGGTATGTGTATTATTGACGTGTACTGTACATGATTGATGAGACCCCACAAATATCACATATCAGAGTAGTAACAGGTTAAAACACGTTAACACAGATTAATGCACAGACACACAGACACACACACACATACAGGTGTCCTCAAAGGAATCCGATGGAATCAGGGTAGCTTTCAACATGGCTGTCAGAGTGTGATTGATGTGACATGATCAAACTGAACCGTTTTATTGGACAAAATGGCTGCCTTTGAACTGCAGGTAAACAGGGACAAAAATAAAAAAAAATTCTCCTCAAACATGATGCAGATCGTTTTTTAAATGACAGTTAAAATCGAAAAAATCATACTGGAGCTGAAATCTTCAAGCTTAATTTGGGTCACTTTCATTTTTGATCCTAACTCTGTTAATCACACTGATTAAAACATTATCTTTTGGGCTAATCATTCAATTGCATTCATGATGATTACAGTTTACCTGTCTAATTGTTTGTTGTTGTTAAGTTTATTTTTCTTTTTTGGGACAGCAGGTAGTGGAGACTGCCATACATACATTTCACTGCCAGTATCTACCAACATCAACCGTTTTATTATGTATTTCTTATGTTATCATTTATTGGAAAAAAGAATATATATATATATATAATATATATATATATATATATATATATATATATATATATATATATATATATATACACATATAATATACAACATATATTATATATATATATTTTCTCCCTGAATCTAAGGTGCATCTTTCAAATCTATGATGATATAAACAGAAGAAAAGCAGAATTTAAGAAGTCGAGAATTTAAGAAGTCGTACCAAGCAAATACATTTGATAAGTTTTACGTCACTTCAATTGGACATTTTTCATGACTCCTAGCAACCAAGCACAGACATCATTGGTAGAGCTAGTGCGGGAAAAAATGGACGTCAGCTGTAAAGGAGGAGCTCAGTGGAGAGTCGGCCATGTGTGACCTTCTAAGTACTGGGGCTCATCTCGGCTCTCTTCTGTCTCATCACCCTCATTACCATTAATTTATTGTATGGAAGTCAGTAAGTGAGGAAAGTATTGAGCAAGCACAGGAGAAAGTCGATCTTTAATCAATTGTCAAGGGGGCACAGGGACAGATTTGTAAGTGCTGGAGAAATTTGCAGTGTAAAACTCTGAGATTTGATTTATCTGTATGTTTTTCTCCAATTGTTTTGGTGACTTGTTAGAGACCGTTAAAGGACCTTTACCAAAGACAAACTTCAACAAAATGTTCCCATATCCGACTGTGAGGCTCTTGTGTGTTCACAGTATCAGACAAATTAACAAGCTGAGGAGCACAACGGGATGCCTGATGTTACTTAAACAGTAAAGAGGGAATACTGTTCACAGAAATCCAAAGAAATAACCCCTCTTGATTACTTAAAACAGTGCTCACCCCCATGATTCTGTTGCAGTTTCAACATATACTGTGACTCATTAGATTCCCTCACTTAGACTGGTTTTGTGCTCACACCTCTGACATGAAAAAAGAAAGAAATATATAAGACAATGTGGTCAAGTTTTGTCTGCTACTATATCAGGGCACAGCAAATCAAAAGCTAAATCACAAGTTTAAGTCTATTTAGGGAATCTTACTAACTGCTAATGAAGCATCAAATAGGGCCGGATTAAGCCACTTGGAGGGCTACATTAAACTGTGTGGCTCTATTGATACCAGCGATGACACTCAGTGGCTCAGTTGCATTGTGGGTAAGGTAGGCACCAAATTATGGAAAGGAAGAATAATGCGGGAGTGCAATGCTAGACCAGGTAGACTGATTTTCAAAACATGGCACCCACATTACCCACAATCAAACTTAACAAAAGGGACATTTCTCAGATGTCATGCAGCTTCCTCCAGAGCCACATAAGTCTTCAGACTACTATTTTACATATGCAGTAGTTCCCAAGACCTGTAAACAAATTAATGTGTGTATTGTGTGTAACTGGTGAAATTACCCTTGGATCTCAGTTTCCTTTAGTGGTGCATATTCTCCAAATTTGCCTTTTATCAAGTAAACACAGTGATTCTTAGCTTACATAATGTAAAATCAGGGTCGTCCAAAAATGGAGCCTGCAGGCCGAAGTTGACCTTGGCCAACAAAAATATTGATATCATTTTTGAAAGTAATTCTTAAAAAGACGATTTGCTGCTTTAAAGCAGTTATTTCTTAGCAAAAATACTCTTCGAGTGTAAAAAGGTCCCTAATTTTTTTTTTTTTTTTTTTCATAATCTGAGCATGTTACATCTTAACAAAAAAATGGTCGCTTTTGGCGGCCCAAGGGAAAAAGTTTGGGCATGATCTGGATCATGGGTCCAGATCGTCATTAAGATTTCAAGCGTGACTAATCATTTCCATTGACTGCACTGGTGCACCTGATAGTCAGGAGGACAGAATGAAAACATGTATTCAAATAATTTTGTTACTGACTTTTCTTGCAATGTGCAGTAATTTAAACTAAGAAAAACATTTATCTGCACCTTCAATCCTGTTAACAAGTATATAAATTATTTGCTATGAAACTCAACTACAGTGTGTTATTGGGTGTATCTAAATCTTATGCAGGTGCACCTAACTGAAAAAGTTAGGGCACACTAGTGCATAAAATTGACTAATATTCCATCACCACAGCTCAGCTGCACCTTAACATCCAAATTCCACCACTCGTGACGGCTTCAGTCAAGTGTGTGATTTGCGCGGACTGGTGTCAGATACTGATCACAATCTGAACACAAAAGCAGCTTGAAATGCAATCTTTGCATGTGCCTTAAAGAAAATTGGACCTCAGCAGTGATTTGGATCTGAGCACAGTGTGAGTGCAGCCAATATGTCTGGCTTTCCTCAAGACGTACTGTACAGTATGTCACTCCGCACGCTGTGGCCTTACATCACCTACTGTGAAGACAACAGGCAGCCGGCCAGGGTTACCAGCGGAAAGACAAGGGTGGAAACTTTGCAGAAATGGGTGTACAGTATCCACCCCACACCCTCGGGGGCTCCCTGCACGAGCTCCAGGCCCCAGGCCAACCAACTCCTCCAAGTTCTGCGTATTTAGGTCACCCACACACCTCATACTCCTAAAGCAAGTCTGTACACACTGATTTAAATTGTTTAAGTCCTAATACAGCAGTGGTTTGAATTAGACTATAGCCAAAAGGCCCCAGCAGAAGCCTGTACTGGTGGGAGGAGAAATAGTTGCGCAGAGAAAAAGCTTTAGAGGTATGTCAAGGTAGAACGAGTTAGGCAGTGATAAGATAGGGAAGTAGGTGATTTGTCTCCACAATAAAAGCATAAAATATGTAATTTTCTTTATTGTCCTCTTTAATTTGTTAATTTTGAGAGCTCTTTGTCATTTAATTTCCTCTTGTCCTGTCTTGTGTGCAGATGCAACTTTGTTAATTTCCTCTGGTGATGATCAGTTTTCTTTTACTAGCAGAGCTTAAGAGACTTCTGAATTAAGTGGAAATCATGTTACCTCATGAAAGGTACACAGGTGAACAAAGTCACAATTTCTTAAAGGCAGGGAACTCTTATTTTTCAAATGAAACATCTGACTTTTAACACTTTCAAGATGTCCTTCATCATAGAAATCCAAGTGGGCCGGGATTCAGAGATAAGAGGTCATCCGAGGTCAGGAGTCCAGTTCATCTTCAGGCTTCTTCAGTTCTAACTAACTGGAGGGGAGTTGCAGGCCTTAAAGTCTCCCCTCCAGTTAGTAAGAAATGAAGAAGCCTCTTGGATGAGAGGTGAAACGTCTTCAAGAAACTGAAATAAGTCCAGTTGCTTACGATGATGCAGCATTCAGAAGTTTCACTTGATTATTTATTCTGTGACATATCAGATTTTTGGTCACCAAAATTAATAATACACATTCGGTTTGACTTTTATTGCATATCTATGGACATGCATAGATGCACCCATATCTCAATATCCCTAGTGTATTTTTAGTAGTGTAACTTGATAAATAAAAAAAGAAATGATGATGGAAGTGACAGTCAGTTGCAGCAGTATATTCTGGCTAAAATACAATTGATTTACAGAAAATGATGCTGTTGAACAACTTGTCTATTTGATCAAACAGTTCGAAAGATTTAGTAATAAAACGACTTTGTTTACGTTCGTAAATGGTGCTTTTATTTTTAAAGTGTATGTCGGAAATGTGGTAGTGATTCTCGCGAGCTTGACGCAGCCCAGCTTTATGACAATTAATACTGGGAGCGACCTCACGCGGCCTTTACCGGACGGCCTCTCACAAACGCCGTATAATCCCGGCGGGGGTGTGTGCGGGGCGGGCAGCCGGTGAGAGACACGTGTCTGAGTGTGTAGCGACGATAAGCTTTACTGGGTCAGGTAAAAAACACACGCGGGGGCGCGTTTCAGACCGAATGCACTCAGTAACCTCTGCATGCGCGCTCCCGCCCGCTCGCTCGCTCTCCGCGGACGCGACGGTTCCGCGCGCTGATGTGTCTGTCTGCATCTGGTGTGTGAAGAGGACGGTGCGCTCCGGTTTAACGTTACCTGCTGGTGTCAGAGGGGAGGGAGGAGAGCTGGGAGACGGGCTGTACGCTGCACCGGAGACACACGGTCGTTAAATCACGGTTTGTACGGTTGCCGTGATTTCCCTCTAAATAACTCACCAAGTTCACTCGCCCCGTGTACGAACCCGCTCCGTCTTCACGCGCACATCATCCGCTGAAACGGAACCAACGGTTTGGCTCTGGAGCGCGCGAGCGATGACTTTAGGAGATGACTGTAGCTAACTTAACGGCTGCCGGCGTGCGTTCACGAGCCAAAATGTAATGTTTATATTTACCGTGTCGTCCGTCCCTCAGGCACACGGACCCTGATGGTCGCCGCTCTCTCTCCCCTCTCGTTCACTCTCGATCTCTCTCTCTCTCTCTCTCTCTCTCTCTCTCACTCTCTCTCTCTCCCTCCTCGCGCTCTACCGGGTCTTCTCTCTCCGCGGCTGGCTCGCGCTCCCCCGCCTGCTCCTCTCTCGCTCTCTCTCTCTTTCTCACCGGCCTGCTCTCTCGCTCTTTCGCTCGTTCTCTCTCTCTCACGAGCCGCAGAGGCTGCCGCACCGGAGAGAAAGTTTCCGCGAGGTCCTAAAGTCTACAGATACACACGGCACGCACATGCGCGCGCGCACAGACGTATGCACGCAAGCAGATGAAGACAGGTGTAGAGTGAACAAAGCGACAGCTCTTTAGATGAAGTAAGCATCGGTCAGATCTGACTTTGCAGAGTTCTGGCTGGACTTTCACATGATTTACACACATTGAAAATATTCCAGAGCAAAGTTACATCCAGTGATGGAATGTAATCAAGTATATTTACTCAAGTGCTGTACTTGGTTACAATCTTGAGGTTCATGTACTTATTTCTGCTACTTTTTACTTTCACTCTATTACATTTTGGAGGCAAGTATTGTTCTTCTTACTCCCCCACAGTTATTTTATAACTTTAGTTACGAGTTACTTTGTAGATTACACCTTTGCTTGAGTATTCCAAAGACTCAAAGTTGTGTGATTTGTATGCCACTCATCATGGATGTAATGTAACTAAGTACATCTACTCAAGTAGTGTACATAAGCATGGCTCATCTGGACCTTCCATATGTTATTGGACCGAATTGCTTAAATTATGATAGTCAAAGAAGTCATTTTGCAGGGGGTGGGGACGCTCAGAATAATTTATCAACCATTTTACAGATGCTACTCTCATAATGGGTGTATTGTTGTTTTCTCTTCTGTTACAGCTGCTTCCAGCACATTCGTGGTGTGAAACATGACGTCAGCGACGTACAAAGTAACGCTTCAAATAAAAATCACAGATGGGCTGCCTTGCTTCCAGGTGGTGGAAATGGGGATGCGGGTTGACCAGTGTTTAAAAATCCTGTGTAGACCCATTTATTTTGGTGGAAAAGCGGTATAAGCAATTCTGAGTCCACACTTCAGTATGAGTTAATGGAATATCCACTCATCAGTGGTGGAATGTAACTAAGTACATTTACTCAAGTCCTTTGTTTAACACATTATTTTTATCATATGGTGCATTGCTGCAGCATCCATTTTCTCACTGTGTCTTGAACACTCTGTTTAAGACATCACCTTGCTGTTCAATCTTTGGTCAGAGTTGCACTGCATCAGATGTAGCCAATCAGAGAAAGGTAGTGTAATCAAAAATAACGCTGCTGCAGCTGGTAACCATGGCTGTGGTAAAGCCATACATATTTTATCATATATTAATATATAAATTTATATTTATGTAATGGCTGTTACATAGGTGACAAAATAATTTCCAACTCTGGCATCAATAAAGTAATTCCTACATAAACCTACAGCCTTGAACAAGGACAACAACGTTGAGCAAACATACAGTGTCTATACAAGTCAAGTGTTCAGGTTGAATCATATTAGAATATAAGTAGACAACATAAGCTAGCATTGTGTATTGTTCTGTAGTCCATTTAAAGTGTATATTTTGAAGTTAGTGAGCCCTAATACTTTTAGGCTAAAAGTATTAGGAAAGCACTGCTCACCCTATAGGAGTTTCTGACGGCTCTTGTATCGTGTTTCCCTGCCACAGAGGAAATAAATGAAACACGCCAAAGTATCTACCGACGTCTTTTCCTGCGGAAACAAAAATGAGACTTGAATCATCTGTCAAACAGCCTATTACTGCTGGTTTCACAGATGATGAGGAGCTCAAAAAGTCAGTGTGAAAAATGCTAAGTGCCAGAGAAAATCATTCCCCACCTTTTCCAGGAGCCTGACAGGAAAGTGTGTGAGCTTCTGACTGATAGACACAAATGTGGGATTTAATGATTTATTGGAGGTATTTCATGTTTTACTTTGAGGGATGA
The DNA here is from genome assembly GCA_963678695.2 of Diplodus puntazzo. NCBI lineage: Eukaryota > Metazoa > Chordata > Actinopteri > Spariformes > Sparidae > Diplodus > Diplodus puntazzo. The sequence goes on from OZ023172.1 coordinate 11,606,171, forward strand.
CAGGTTTATTCTCTGTGCAATTGCTCAGTCTGGAACTGAGTATATCACATGACGACTCGATGTGTGAAAAACTTGAGAATCAACATCTGTAATTAGCGACTTCCCCCGAGCCACAAGACCCTAAGGAGGCCTGAAGGCTTCAGATTCACTGTGCGGTGTTTGTCATAATTGAACAAATTGCAAATTGATTTGTTAGAACTGTATGTACCACTTAAAGTAAATCACAGCAGCATTACTTCATAATCTCGTAAAAGAGGGACTCAAATTAAAAACTAGATTTAAAGCCTTAATTATTTCTGTTAACTTGCACTTAGATGGAATATATTCTGAACTAAATTGTGTGCCTGATTAAGCTGCCACAAGCTAATTGCTGACAAACGCATTGAGAATGCTCATAGTAGAGTGGGAGACAGCTAATTTTCGCTCTTGGCTGAATAATAAGAAACAGAGGATTAATTCCACCCCTAAGGTCTTAAAACTTTAAGGTGTGTGTAATTCATAAATGTGCAGAAATACAAGCAGAGGGATCCAATATCAAAATCTTTATACAAAAAAATCAGGCTGTTTTGATGGGTTGTTTCTAACAGAGATGTAAGTAAAGTAATTTACAATTACAATAGAACTTGGACTTGTTATTTTGCGTTTAATCAAAGTAACCAACCAGCCCAGTTCCCATGATACAACGGACACCTGGGGATATTTCCATCTGTTTTTGTGACGACAAAAAATGGGTGTTTTCCTAACGAGGGGCATTTCCAAAGTTCCATTTGTGTAGCAGATACACATTGTTTTTTGTTATTTCCTATCTTTTAATCATTTCATGATCCTTTAGATTTATCAGGTTGGGAAACCACACTGTAAAACTTTTTCACTTTAGAAACAACGGCTGTTCATGCACAAAGGTTCGTTTTTCTTTTTATCATGTTTTCTCGAGGTGACTTGTCTCCACCCACAACCCACAAGCGAATGCAATACCTTTACTCATTTTCTGGTTTGGTGGGTTACTTTCTTGTTCTTTAACTCCTTTCTCCTCCTGTCCCTCAACAGGTGAAGCTGAAGCCTGCTGCAACATGTTGAAACCTGCTCTCTAACTGCTGTGGACACGCTATTCTAGGAAAGAAGAAAAACAGTACATGCATGAGTGAATTAGGCAGATTCTAGTTATTTACAAAGTAATTTGTGGTTTGCACTGAATATTACAGCAGATACAGAGAAGTATCAGCTGCCATTCCACAAGACTATGGAGCAGCTTTATTTCTCAGGCTGTGAGACGCTTTTGAAGTAGCATGAAGGGACTTTTTTTTTGTCCTTTTTATTCATACCAGTATGAATTGGATGCATAACTGACAGTGCTGTTAAAAAAAACACTACAAAAGTAATTCTTAAGTAAAAGTAAAGATATCATTACAATATTACTTTGGTAAAAGTGAAAGTCGCCCAAACTAGTGCTTAACTAAAAGTCATGAATTTTAAATTATATTAAATGCACTTAAGTATCAAAAGTACAGGGAAAATATAATAAAGTACAGTATATATTAACATGCATGTCTTTATCATATACTATGTCAATTACACACAATTTGTGATCTAATAATTATTAGAATCAAGGTTTTTTAATCTGCTTGCCAATCAACTATTTATAAAATGGTACCTTGACTCTGATACAGCATGCAGTCTGCAAAGTAGTGTAATTATCACATTTAAGTAAAGTGCTTGTTAAATTCCATCACTGATTAGTGTTATTTTCCAATACCTCATATTAACCAATATATTCAGAATTTCTAAGTCCATAAAATGTAATAAAATAGTAAAAATCAACCAACTTGATGTCTTTAAATTGCTTTTCCTTTTTTTTTTGTCAGTCAAAAAACAAAAAAAATACTCTATTTACATTGAAAAGTGACAAGTATCTTAAGTTAAGTGGAGTAAAAAGTGGAGAAATTGAAAATTGTACTCAAGCGCAGTGCCTGAGTAAATATACTTAGTTACATTCCATCACTGATTTTCCGCTTACTCATACTGAAGTTAGTCCATCAAATAGTAAATTTGAAGATTTGAGGATTTAAAATTGCTTCGTTTGTCCAACCAACAGTTCAAAACCCCAAATTGCCTCATTCACAATAATATAAACAGAGAAACACAGCAAATGATGATCCTCATATTAAAATACATTTGAACCAACTAATATGTTGAAAGGTGCACTATGCAACTTTTTTGACAACAAACAAAGAGACAGGGCTGTTGATACATGGAATAGCATGTGTATAGTGCGTACAGAGTTTTAGATGTACTTAGTACATGATGTGCCATTTGTTTACATTTGTATTTGTAGACATCAGAGCAACTGCTTGTATTTTGAGATATGGTAGGTTGTATTTTGAGATATGGTAGGTTGTATTTTGAGATATGGTAGGTTAAGAACAAAGACAGCACACGACCCATTTAGAACTATATGACCAAAAGTTACATAATGCACCTCTAATAAATGATTGAAACGTTTAGTTGATCGACATCATTCACTTTTGACTTACTGTTAACCACTAATCGATAACTTAATTCAAAAGTGAAAGTTACTTCTACTGCCATTCAGACCAAATGGACCTTTATTGCAGTACAACTAGTTGATTTTTGCCAGTCGCTGCTCCAGAAGAGAGGGTTAGACTCAGTGTGACCCCCGAGGAGAACAAAGTGTTTAGATCCACACTAAACAGGGTCATAACTGCGCTGGGTGTTGTGAGTGAATATAGGAGGTGTTGGGTGGGAAGGGTTATTTATAGCAGTCAGTGAGGTCACCAACAACAGACAACCTCAATGAGCCTTATTCAGTCTATAATTTACACCCCCTCCACTCATACACACTCACATACACGCACATACAACACACACACACACACACATTCATGACCTCTGGGGGAAGCTCATGGGAAAGGCGCAAACTGCTCATCCATACTAATGAGGACACTAAATCAGGGAGAAAGTTAAAACACGCAGGAGAAAACTTGGGTGTATTTTTGGAGTCCATGCTGGGGTGTTTATTTATAGAAACTGGGTTATGACCAAAAACACTCGCTCAGAGGAAGGAGTAAGATAAAAGTGCCTCTCCCCGGATTACTGTGATCAGTTCTTGCACTACCTCTACATTCCTAAAACGTTTGAATTTTTGTTCGACAGTGCTGGACTTAAATCCAACTCTGAGGCACTTCTACTGACCATTTCCTGCTATTTTAAACATCTACACCACTACAATTCATGAGCAAACACTGTATTGGTAACACTTAAATAAACGTATAGTTAATTTCACTAATGTTATTTCACTAAAATGTTTTATAATCCATTTGTTAGGGGAATTTGTTTTGTGTTATTGTTAATTGCAACAAGTTAATAATACTTTGTAAATGGTTTATAAACATAATGTAGTTCATCTATAAATATCATTTGGATTGCCATTATAAAGGTACAACTTATGTTTATACATTTTTACTGCTTTAGCTGCGTAACAGATTGTTCATAAAGCATTTCATTGGTTGTTAGCGGTGAAATAACTGAAGGAACTACTAACTAATGGTGGTTATTTAGAGTGTTACCTCTAAATATATTTTCAGTTGTTAAATTTGATGCATGGCTGATGATTAAAATACCTGAATAGTATATAAAGTTGTTAAAATTAGGTCAGACAGATTTTCAGTGCAGTACTTCTTTCACAGTGACATAAACCAACTGTGACAGCTTTTAGAAATGTTTCATATACAGTGTTTTGTTCTTATCAATCGTATTGTCTTTACCTCCTCCATGCTCGTGTCCCCTGTCTGCAGCAAAACCCCTAAATGTATAGAATTAAGCAACAGTGCTTTACTTATTTAATGGAGTTTGACTTTTAATTTTAGAGTAAGAATTTCTTTTCTCATACACAAAGTGTAACAATGTGATTTTACCTGTGATGTAATGAATATTCGTATTATTCAAGGACTGCACTCAAATGCAAACTGAGGTAAATGAGGTACATTTAACGCTACTTTCTACTTTTACTCCATTAGATTTCAGACAAAATAACTCTGAATTTTAATATTTACAATATTAATGAGTCCCCAGAACACTGTTTGATGCGAGAAAGGTGACAGGGTCCGCCACATATAAACAAAGTAAAACAGTATGAAACTGTGTTGTCCTTCAAGGTACGTATTTAGTATTAGCATTTAGTTTGTTTAGGCATAAAAAGATCAGTCAGTCTTCTTCTGATTAAAATGTCTTCCCATAACCTAATAGCGCATCTTTAAGTAACACTGTCCATGAAGGAGTTCTACTGGTAATACAGAACTTTTACTTATACTTCAACCAGTTGCTTTTTGTGTCCTAGCTTTTCTCAAACTACTGAACAATATTTTGTTGCCTGGTACATTTTATGGTCTAAAAATAGGTGACATGTGGTGCAACTTTTTTTCCATATTGATCCCAAACTTCATGTAAATCATTCAAACCATCTCCTTTAAGCCATACTCTTATCTTTTTTAATTCTCTTGCCTCTAGTTTATTTTCTCCGTTCACAGTAGTTTTGGAGTTGCTGCAATATCAGGGGATTTGGAAAAGATTATTCCAGACGACTTTACAAATGGGTCACTGTAGTTTCCAGCTTGTTCCACCGGTTTACTACATTACATATTGTTTTGCCAAACTGAAGTGCAAAGCAAAGCTTTTAGGGAACACGGACATAAACAAACCAGGAGGGACTAAAATGTTGAGGTCATAGGAAAGCTATGACATACTAGTGGAAAGTCATGGAGAAGTTATTGAATTATACATGACATATACTTGTTTTATGTTCCTTCACAGCCTTGTGTGTCCTGGGTATGAGGAACAACAGTCATGGATAGAGACTAAACTCAGGGTTTGACGTTAAATATCATTTATTGCAGATGAAACACAGATCAACACTTTTCACACACTGTCAGCTCCAGCAACCTCAGAGCTGAAGGTGTTTACAGTTTCATGTCAGGACACGTCTGACCTGTCACTTTCTCTCACTCTCTCTTTCAGACATATACACTAAAAATGAGCTCATCCATTTATTAAATCACTCATACCGTCCATTAATCATTAAACAGTCTGAAAATATGATAATCTCAGTCACAAGCAGTCAGTCAAACTATTTGGAGGGCTGGTAAATTGGAACAACAAAACAAGCTGTCCAACAGATCCAAAACTGTACAAAACAGATCATTACAGCTTCCTGTGAGCACAGACGTGCGCTGTAATGCTTAAAACATCTTTTTGATCAATTATCTCACATCTGTTACATGAAAATAAAACAACCTGACCTGATGCAAGCTCAGTAAGTCACTTTGGGTCATGTTGATTGATTTGCATAAATATATAAGTCTGAAGGTTTTTGGAGAGCTGTGTGCAATTTGACATCCACAGAGAACATTTTTTTTTTTTTTTGAAAGACTAAGACAGAGAGTAGCAAAGTGTGAGGAGTTACTGTGGGCAGGCACTCCTTTCATATATATATATATATATATATATATATATATATATATATATATATATATATATATATATATACATACATAAATAAAAGAAAAGTCTGATTCTGTTCTTTTGCATAGATCATTTTAGGTAACGCCCACTTGGAACTTCTTATTCTGCATGCAAGTCTAGCAGGAACAAACAGGATTTTTCAGAGTTTGTATAATTATATTCAGGAGTTGTCGTGTTTCTATGTTGAGAAATACTGAGGTTCATTAAAGGACCAGTTCACCCAAATGACAAAATATTAGATTTTTTTGTGACTACAGTATTTCTTCAAGAAAAAGAAGTCCACCGAAAAGTGTTCCTTATGGGTTTGTGTGTTCCTATAGATTTTTTCTTAAATGCTGTGTTTGTATGATAAGACCGCCACCATTCACCTATGTTAAATATGTGTGCAGGAAATAAAACACAGGACACAGATATTTTAAAATGTGTCCAAATAAAGCCAGGACTAAGACATGTAAGTTCCCAAACTTGAGCTGTGATTCTAACTAATCGACTGATCAATTAATCACTGGCGCGTTCTATTGGAGACTGACTATCTAAATGCAATAAATAATTAGTCACACGAAATATTTGATTTGATTTTGATTTAGTCAGAAAAAGCAAGAAGTCAAAAAAATTCAGAGAAAATAATTTGAGTATTTTTTAAAAATAATTCTGTGAGTCATAATGTTTCGTCTCCTTCTTATTTCTATAACTGTCATATTTGTAGTGTGGGCAAACTGATTTTAAAAAAGTTTTTATTTTTATTTGGATTAGTAATTCAGTAGTCCCTGCCCAAGGACTACGGGTGGAAAATAAAACCTGGTGCAATGCATCTCTCTTTGTTATATACAGGGTTAATGTTTTATTGTGCACTGTCCCTGTTGAAATAAAAGAAATAATAATAATAATAAGCAGAGCCCAGTTCTCACACACTTTTCTACTCTGTTGCTACAGCGATCGTGTTGAAGCAAATGGTCTTATATTGTCTCTCTCTCTCTCTCTCACACGCACAGACACACAAACACACAAAGTAATCAGATATCTCCTCTTTGACTGGAGTCCCACTGCAGTACCGAGATACAAAGAGGCCTGGACAACCTGAGCTGCTATCATACAAGCACCCATGGCACTAATTTCATCCAGGTTTCAGACACCTGGACCAGGACCAGGACCTCAACTTTCCACCTCCTATCGCCACCACAGCCAGAAAGGGCTGGGCTCGATCCAGCAGGAAACGTCCCATTAAAGCTTATCGTCTCAGCAGGGCCTGACCACACTAACGCACATAAACACTCAAACTGAATGAATAAATGTCAAAAATCAAATCAAAAGCAATAAATACTAAGCACACAGTGCCGAAACTTGAAACGTTACAACTCACTTCTCTTCATCTTTTTCACTTTCTATTCTTAAATCCTATATCTCCATCCCAAAACTTTCCGGCACTTGTATCCCTCACAAATCTCCCACAGGCATCTTTCTGTCTCCATCACACTTACTCGACCCTCCCGTACCTCAAAAATGCAGAGCGCACACACAAACACATGCAGGCTACAGTACAAATCAGTAGGTTTCAGATTCCTCGTTTAGCTACACATGATCAAATCAAAACAAAAGTAAAACCACAGTGACAAGACACACACAGAATCACAGCTATACATCAGTAGGGACCCAGCGGCCATTTGGTGTCCAGCATCGTGATTGGTTGGCGGTGGAGGTCTAATCCCCACTGGCTAACGATGAATATAAGAAGATATATTTTAATCCCAGCAAGGTCAGTCTTCTTTGGCCGTGACGATTCATCACTGTCTGAGGAGAGAGCGACACGACAGTCAGACAACCAATCAGAAGTTCAGCTTCTTTTATATTCTGTCATTAAAGGAATTAAAGGAAAAGTTTTTTTCTTGTCAAGAGTTAGGTGAGAAGATTGATACCACTCTTGTGATTGTTGGTTACATATGAAGCTAGAGTCGGTAGCCAGTTGGCTTCACTTCGCATGAAGACCGGAAACATATAAAAAGTGCTAGTTTGGCTCTGTCCAGAGGTAAAAAAAATAGACCTACCCACACCTCAAAACCACGTTCATGAACAGAGTGTATCTTTTTTGTTTATTCTTATACTAATCATGTTGACAACAAGACTAAAAGATGGCAAAGAAAACCTGGCACATAACAATCCAATAAAACCACATTATGTTGTGTTTATGCTTTGGTTTTTGCACAAATTAAACAAATGAGGGTCTCATTTTCACATAGCTTTGTTTTTTGTCCATAACTACGGATAAATGCCTTAAATGTGAAACACTGAATAGACTTTAGGGTTGACTTGCATATGTACACAAAGCTACTGTATGTGGAAAAAAGGCTTAGGCTAAATCTTAAGGCTAAGATAAGCTAACAAACTGTGGCTTCATATTTACAGTACAGGCATGAAAATTGCATCAATCTATTCATCTAACTCCTGGGAGAAAAGAGATTCAAAATATTTAACAAAGGCTACAAAAAGTACCACGAGAAATCATCATCAGTTCAAATTTGATAAATATTATTTGAAATACAGTTTCTAGTGAGACAATACGTTTTTTGACCAGCATGACAAGAACATGTGTCATCTAATAAAGAAATGTACTGCAACTCCCTCCTCACTGGCATCACCTCTCATTCCCTCCACAGACTCCAAACGGTCCAAAACTCTGCTGCTCGCCTCCATACTCACACCCGGACCCGTGAACACATCACCCCCATTCTCTACACCCTCCACTGGCTCCCTATCAAACAACACACTGACTTCAAAATACTCCTCCTGACCTTCAAAGCTCTCCATCACCTGGTCCTACCCTACCTGTCTGACCTCCTTATCCCCCATCGCCCCTCCCGAGCCCTCCGATCCTCCTCCACTCTCACTCTGACTATACCACCATCCAGACTCAAAACCTTCGGAGACAGAGCCTTCTCCAGAACTGCACCCCGACTTTGGAACTCTCTCGCCCAACCAGTCCGTGACTCTCCCTCACTTACCACATTTAAATCCCGCCTAAAAACCTACCTCTTCTCACAAGCCTACGATCTCCCCTACCCATAACCACCTTCACTCCTGCCCTCTCCCCCTGACCCCCCCCCCTACGCTCTCCTTCCACTCTTCTCACTCATCAGCCCCCCACCGCTCTTCAATCCATCCCTGCCACCTCTTGACTACTTGACTACTGTTTTACCTGTTTTGTCCATTTGTCTGTACCAGTTTTATTTACTCCACGCCCCACCATTGCTTTTGCTCCCCATTGTGCTTTGTGTTCTGTTATCTGTTTCCTATTTGTGTATTATCTTTGTCTGCTACTTGTGTACCTATCTCTGTTAGCGACTTTGGGTCCTTGAAAAGCGCTATATAAATTAAATAAATTATTATTATTATTATTAAATGTATGCTTTTATTTTAAATAAAAACAACAAAAACAGAAACCATGAAACTACATTGACAGTGCAATGCTTAGTTTGTGCATGAATTGAAATAAAAGATCACAAAGTGCTAATCAGACGGAATCAAAACCGGACTGTTCGGAGGCCTGTGCAAACAAGTCCAAACATAAACAAGGTGTTGCTTTGAGTCATAAAATCGTTTTTCCCATAAAACATGAATGCAGCCTTTTTGCTGTAGAGCGGAAACATTTTTTACAGCCCGCTAAGCGATAATTAATTTTTGATTTTATTTTTAATTTTATGATTAAATCACGAAAGAAAGTTATCTTAACATTTTCATGCACTTTGACACATCATAGTTTAGAGCTAGAGTGTGCTAAAAATCAGTCTTAAGGCACTGACACAAACTAAATTTAGTTATTTTTGGTTTTATTATCATGCAATTAAAAAAGGACGTACTTACTGTTTTTGTTTGTCCTGCGATCATTTTAACCTGCTAAAGAGAGAAACGAGGTTTGTTAGCAATTTGCAGAGGATGGTGCAGTCTAAAGCTAAAACAAATGCTCCAGGCTTCTGCCTGAAATTGTCATAAAAACCAGACCAGTACTTAGCATAGAATCATAAAACATGACTTTTCTCGGCAGGTGCTAAACAAAACCACAGAAAAAAACCCTCTATTTTGAACAGCCTAACACAGTTTTTTAAAGGGTTAAGACTCAACTGTGCCGAACACGGGGCTGAACCCTGGCCTTCTGTCTGTCTGGCTGTTCAGGGGTCGCTGGGTTAGTACTGCAGGTTAGTATTCTAATAACGATTTAGTCTGAGCCTGGAGAGCAGACCAGGAAGTAGTTTCACCACTTGGTCTCTGCAGGCGGTCCTCTTGTAAAGAGGAGGGGCTCCATAAAGCATGGGTAATGAGATGGCATGTTAATGAAGCTTGCTGCAGTACAGACGAGAGCACCTGGAGAATAAGTGGAGTTGTACAGAGTGTGTGCACGTGGTCACACAGCACACACACAGAATCACATGCAAAAAAAGCTGCAAGAACACTTGCATTAGTAGATACTTCAAGTAGCTCATGATATCATTCAGAGTGACATGTATGTGTGCAAAAGAAAAATTAAGACTCAGTTAAATAATCTCCAAACAACTGAAGAAACTATACAAGGGATCATATAGTACAGGATGTTAAGATATCTTATTTAAAGGAGGCTAACTGATGTTTTCTGATTATGAACGATTGTTCTATGCAGCCACAGTCCTTTATTATTATTACTATTTACTTATGATAATTTCCCTTCAATATTTTCCGTTAGTTGTAAAATCTGCAAACACATCAGTATCTCTCTTCAGTTGCTGACCCCACCAGCAGAATTCCACTCTTTAATACAGCTAGAAATGTGTATTTATTTAAGTGCTGTACCACGGTACACTTTGTATTTACTTGTACATGCTACTTTATGTCTCGATTTAACAACATTTCAGAGGGGAAACTTTAAACTTTTAACTGCACTACATTTATCTGCCAACTATACTCACTTGATTTTACATATGATCAGCTTATAAATAAGATTAATTATTGTCAATTAAAGAAGCTGCACACAGATGTTTTCAGTTATGCAGCTGTTGAGACTAGAGTTTGTTCAAAGCCCTGCTGGAATTTACCTGAAGTCACCAATAAGAATGATAAAGTTGTAACTCCTGCAACTTAACCAACTGTAGCTTTCCTGGCGTTCCGAGAAATGTCTATTTTTAATCTTGTTTTCTACGATAGCAACCTGTGCAAACAAAACATTATCTTTCAGAGCCTTTGGGGCACCGTATTCTAACACTCTGAAAAGGGCCATCTGCTAAATTAGTTATTTTACCCTTGGATAATTCAAGTTCATTGATGCTGTTGGCTGTATTTGAGACATTTGCTAGATATAATAAAGTCCTCCACAAGTGTCTTGTAACAGTTCATTATTCATGATCAATTGCGGGTTTACTGGGGGAATTTCTGCCTTAATTTTTAGAGAGTAACTGCTAAAGAGAGACAGGAAAGGCAGGAGAGAGAAAGGGGAGGGCATGCAGCAATAGGCTCAGCTGGAATCAAACCGAGGCTGCTGCAGTCAGGACTCAGCCTCGATACCAGACACATGGTACATGTTCCACCAGGTGAACTACCAGGGCACCTGGGTTTATGATTGAAATAAATAAAAATGAAGTTCATTCATATCCTAGAGAGCTGAGAGACATGATCAACTCAGCTGATGTGTGGATGGTCTTATTAAGTGAAAGAAAAAAACAGATTTAAAGTTGATTTCAGTCATGAAAAGCTCACCAGTGGTGAAGTTTTTATTGAGAGGTTATTTCATGTATTCACTATGTTATTTTGCTGTGTGGTATTGGTTTTGCATAAAAAGTAAACCTATAAGGCACAAATTACTAGCTTCTCACTGTAGATGTGTTAATTAAGCAATACTGAAATCCATCTCAAGCAACCCATGTTAGTCACAGTGCAAAGATTAAGCATTATAATGACCAGGTTAGTGTGAAGTTGTGTCAGTAAAATGAAAGAGGATAATGATTTGGGAATAGATAATGTGAGATGTTGAGGAGATTAATTTACCTCTGTCCTTCCCATTCAGCAATCTCTCCTCCTCCTCCCGAACATCATCTGAAAAGAGATGAAAACATATGAGCACGTCTTGGACAGACAGACACAACAAACCTAATCTTTTGCCTCATTGAAAAATAGATAAACTGGAAGCTACACAGATGTCAAAAGAGCATCTGCAGGATTTTTACCAGAGTGGAGCTCTTTGACCAGTGAGGACACGGTGTTGGTGATGGAGTCGGCTGCTACCAGAAGGTCATTCCTCAGGTTCCTTCTCGGGCCTGAGAAGAAGAGATGCGACAAAAATAAAACAACGATCGTGTAATGTTGCACATCAGAGAACAAAGATTACATTTACACAAATCGAACACTCGTCACGTTTTTAACTGTTGCACCGACAATTACAACAAAATCATAAACCAACTGATGTCCTACTGATATTATGTAAGTTTAAGTAATAACATATAACTCATCACTTTTAAAATCAGTGCACCTCCTTTCCCCTTTCTTACACATGACACATTTATTCAAGAGTATATTTAAAGCATCGTGAGATTCATTAAACACACGCTGTACATCTTGGAGAATCACTTAATTCCCATCTTTCAAGCCCTCTGAGGCAAATTTTTGATTTGAGACTTTGATCCGTGTGAATGAAATCTATCTTGATCTGACTAAAGGTTCCACACCAATCTCTTGATATTCTTGTTAACCATAACATTTGACTTTCACACAGCATTTCCATCACAAGTGGGCTACTTGTTGAATTATTCATTCCTGTCAAGTGGTTTGTAGTACAGGATGAAGGATCTACAGTGCACCATGAACTGTTAATAAGGTGAGAATGACCTGAAACACTGACTGGGAACTTTAGCTGGGTAGAGATTTAATAAAACATGTGGGAAAAAGCTCAAGTTAACATACAAAAACATTTTTTCAGATGAGCATTAAAATACTTATATCTTTTTTTAGGATAGATAAAATTCAGATTTTTTATCTAGAAACCTGAATTATAGAACTTTATTTAAATTCACTTTCACTTTAAATTCACAAAAGCAGTTTTTCCATGAACATGATGACCACCCAGGTTTAAAAAATAACGTAATTCACCTTTAATGGTGAAACAGTTAGGTGGAGCAACACTACAACCTTGTTGACTAGATCCTTCAAGAAAACACCTCTCTTGTGCGCCGCAAAAAAGCATAAAAAGGGCAAATGAGGCCAAACTTAATAAGTCAAAATGATACCTTTCCCTCAGAGATATAACTAAACCAAACCCATCAGATCTATCTGTTACTTGTTTCTGGCTCTAATTTAAGTTCCACTATACCTTGAGCGAATGCTTCTTGTACGTCACCACCCACCCCCGCGAGTGAATCTTGAGGAGGGTACATGTAAGCCGGGGGAGACACAGCACCTACAGAGCGGACGGTTGACGGGCTCGGTCGAGAAGGGGAGGCGTGAGAAGAGCCAGCTGCCTGCGCCTGAGAGATGGATTTATTAGTGCTGTTACATCATTCTCATTATTCAAGACGTACAGAAACATCGAACTTGTGATTTTTGTTGCAGCTGACATCATCGCCACTACGTAGCAAACATTGTGGTTACTGCTGGGAAAAGCCGAGCCATTATTTGGCTCCCAATTGGAAAAATGAAGCAGTTGCTTGTAAAGCTGACTAATTTTGACATTTAAAGTTTCTGAATGATGTTAGAGCTGAGTCTCACATTTACACCACTGTGAGTCCAACATAAGGGGGGTAGACTTACTGCCTGTCGCTGTTCCTCATCCTACATGGGCGGTCAGAAACACAAGAGGAGAAAAAAAGGATTGAAAAGAAGAGGTCAGAGACAGTCAGAGCTAGAAAAGGTGCAGTGGGAAAAGTGAGGCTTGTTACTGCGAGGACAGACACAAGGAGGTGTGAAGGAAAAAAGGGAAACTTTGCCCTCATGTGTGACCACGCTGAAAACAATGAGCAGTCTGTGTGTGTGTGTGTGTCACCTTGAGCAGCTTCATCAGTCCCTCCAGCTGTACCATCAGCTCCCTCCTGCTCTCTTGCAGAGATGACATCCTCTGCTCCAGCTCATCTTTCCTTTGTCTGCAAACGCGCGCGCGCGCGCACACACACACACACACACACACACACACACACACACACACACACACACACACACACACACACACACACCCTCCATTACTGTCATATAACAGAGTGTCAGGGGCAGCAATAAAGGAACTCAAGGACTCACAGTAGGCAGAAGACACTTTTAAACTAAAAAGATTTGAGGCTACACGGGTATGGAAATATAGACAGGCAACAGCACAGCAAGCTGGAAAATGTCACACTTTTTATGTAATTCATCTCCAGAGTTGATTTAGTACACATTTATTTTGACTTCGCCATGAAACTGGGGTGGACTGATCTATTGATCTGGATCAATAAATCAACGCATGATCTACAATCCAATAAAATCAATGAAACATGAAAACATCAATCCACAACATCATCTTTGAGATATGCCTTTGGCACTGTGTCACCTTTGCTGTCGAAGCACACAGTGTTAGCACCAGGCAGGTAATGGCAAGCAGCCAAGAAAAGATGATGAGGCTATTTACTCCCCTGTCGGAAATAAATCAGCACTGTTGATATATTTGGGATATTGGAGAAAAGACGGGCCAACAGACAAACAGGACATCTCACTCAGCAGTCTGCTTACCGTACTTGCTCTCACTATGACAATATTAACTGCTCTGTTTCATCAATGTTAGGCCTTTAAAAAGTGCATGCATGGTGTTCTATATTCTTTGATGCTAAAAACATAACACATAACACATGTTTTCACATACTGTCCAGTGCTGCAGCAGAGTTTTAACCCTGTCTGAATTGCTGTTTTAGCTCCTGTCTCCTCCTGAATACCCATTCTGCTCTGATTGGTCAGCTCACACACGCCTCATACAATACCGCTCACATGTTTTCAGTTTCAAGTTAGTGGAAACTTAAAATGTGAATGTGGGTATAAATTATGGAAATATTTGACATGGTGATGTAGTGTGATGTCAAGAAATCTCAGGTGGGACGACTGACGAGGTGTTTCAGGAGCAGTGTGTTCTGTGGGAGAAAGTAGCTTCCATTGGCCTGGTTTTGGGCTTTTTAACCTTCAAGATCTTTTAAATGCACAAGGACCTACTTAATACACTGAAGGTAAGGAAAAAAATCAAAAAGCAAAATATGTCCCCTTCAAACCATCACTAAGTAAGAAAAAGTCTAATTTAAACATGTAATTTGTAAAGCCATGAGCAGAGGAAAAGTCTGCTAAGCTGAACACTATGAGTATGAATACACTGACAGATGTAAAGTTGAGGGATGTTTGTTTAGTTGATGTGATGTTGTTTTTGTTTCAAATCCTGTGAATATGTTTGTGTTCATATTTTCCAGGGTGAGACAAGAGATCATTTTCCTGCGCTGGCTGGATGATAAAGTTATTCTATTCTTTTCCGGCCAATAGTCAAAAAAGTGGCAACAGCTTCTTTTGTAAGTGACTGCGTTAAATGGGCAGATGACAAATTGCATTGAATCAAAATTGCATTCTGGCAAAATTTGTGATATCAGCAAATATTGTATCGCTGTCAAAATAATCGGTATAAACTGCATTTACTGTGAATGCTAACACACTCCAGTATGTTGGATGAGGTTTAAGAATAGACACAAAATAATCCAGAACCTCCCAAAACTCCTGTTTCACTCTTACACTTACGCAGAAAGTCATCTGACTAGCATAATAAAAGATTGATGGTACTCAGATCATCATCCTCAAAAACTCCCAGGTCATCACTGCTCCAACAGCAGATGCCAAGTGAGAGCCAGAGAAAAAAGTAAATTGTATTGTGTGTATTGTGTGGTCAGAAATCATTGACATTTTCCTGGGTGATTCTTTTGTTTCGGGGCTGGGAGAGGTGATGCAGAGCTTGCTGACGTGGAACATGAGAGCGTCATGAACTTTTGAGACGGACCACAAAACTATGAAACCGAACTTTAAAAAATTTTGAAAGCACAATCAAGACAGGTTTATACTGATGGCAGAAGCAGTAGGGATGTTCATCATGGAGACCACCAAGGCATTCAAACTGCAATAGAACTGAACTGTCAAATGATAAATCCTTACTACTTACAAGATTTAAGAGTCAGCATACGTTACTAACAGAGTAACAAACATACAGAGGTGTTTACAATCTTTGTTCCCAAACAGTATGTGGTCTGGATGGGACATTAAAGCAGCTCTTCTCTTTCCTTCTTGGCTCCCCAATACATGGTAGGATAAATGAGTAAATAAACAAGTAAAACGAGTCTGAGTCACACAGTAACTCCAGATTTAAGTCATTATGATTCGAAAGTAAAGCTCCAACAGTGGGACCACTTAATCTGTATCATTTAACATACTTCCCAGAGGTTCTCTCAAATAATGCTGTCTCATCATGAATCCGTACTCCTTAGAGACTGTCCTGCACATGTACACAGGCACTGTTGAGAGAACAAACGTCATAATACTTTTGTGGTATGGAAGCAAATAATTATAAAGGAATGACTGCAATGAGCTGCAAGAGGTAACATCATTGGATAACTCCAGATAGCAATTTTATGGGTAATGGCGGTAAATTACACATGGGATGAGTAGTTACAGCATCAGCTGTTAAGATGAGAAGATGGAGGGGAGAGTTGGTCATTTCAGGGTAGTCACCATCAAACTGTGTATTTACAGGGAGTTGTGTGATGTGTGTCAATAAGGTTGTGTTAGTTTTTACTACATGCGCATGTAATTTTGTCAGATAACAGAAAAGTCATTCATCACAGTGTAGTTAAAAAGTCCAGTGAACACCATTTACAAAGGTCTAACCAGTGCATTTTGTGAGTTGCATGACTTAAAGGCACCAAGTGCAGAATTTGAAACTTTTGAATCTGGCACCACCTAGTTGCGCCATCTAAAAAGACACTGACAGCAATGCATACTGCTCAGTTTAAAGGAGGGATAGCATGACAGCAAATTGTACCTCCAGTTAATAAACTTGTGACAACACCACTGTTAAAGATTACACTGGACATTTTACAAGAAAAGACACTCAGTATTTGAAGAGCGCTGTGTTAGTTAACTGCTAAGGCAAACTGAACATTTCCTACTGCTGCAGTTTCAGATTAAAAGCATTTAACATCTAAAACATGAGTTGACTTCTGAAGTAGTCACAGGATGTACAAGGTGTTTGCCAGTGAATTTAGCACTTACTGCTATCGTTGATCAAAAATGCATCTACAAAACAAGACAATTTTTCGCAGCATTCGCTGATAGCAGATCAGTTTGAAGAATTCTAAGAGGAGCAGTTTTATACACTATTCAAGTAATACAACAAGAAGAAGCAGACACAGTGAGCTGTTTAATGAAGACATTAGGCTTTGGGCGATATAAGATATTATCAAATGATATTTGGGCGGGACAATATTGTGATATAAGCCCCTAGAAGGCATTTAACAGACTACATATCTACAACTTCTTAGTGAAGTAACCAGCTTCTTTTCCCTCAACAACGTTGTCACATTCACTATTTTAAATCTGAAATACTGCCAAAAAAGCACTTTTGCTTTTTTCTTTGACTAGAAATCCTCCTCCATCGTCTTGTTGATTAACTCTTGTTTCATGATAAATTAATCTGAATCTGTTGCTGTACAGCTGTTCAGTTTGTAGTTAGTGGCCATCGTCTGAATTTTGGTTACTATAATTATTGATTAAAAACACCAACAAAACAACAGTCGGCCAGTAATGTTATTGCTGTATGTCCGAATGCCACTGTTTACCGCAGCAGGTTTAAAGAATGTTATGATCACAAAGTAGAGTAAAAGTTGCTCTGTTGCACTTTAAACCACCACAATTCCACCAGAACACTGCAACTCTCTCCTTCTCAGATTATTTATATCAAGTCTCCCTCCTCTTCCTTTAGAGTTTTTGTGTTTACCAAAAAAGCATAAACACATCGGATTTATATTGGCTTTCACTTAATCCACCATCTGTCACCACCATCTGCCATAACGCACTCTCCCTCTGTGCTGCGAAGCAAAACGGCAGATTTCCCGCCAAATCTGACACTGTGGCACACAATGCCGGAAATGCGGGGTAAGGGCCTGACAACCTTTGATGGTTTTTGAAAAGTTGGTTTTGGCATAATTTCAGTGGGTATGAGACACGAGGTTGAAAACAAAGAAAACAATCATTGTTGTATGAGTCCGAGCAGTAGGAGACCACATTGCCGAGCTCCTGGTATTTTCTCGTCTATGGTGGAGTGTTTGTTTACCTGAGCAGGCGAAGCTCGGCCAGCAGGGTTGGGTTGGTGCTGCCCTTCTCCGGGCTGGACTGGCACGCTGCGTCATGCTCTGCACGGAGACGCTTAATCTCTGCCAAGATCTCTCTGGGAAATGAAAAACATACTCGTCAGCTGAGGCTGGGGGAGCGTTACATGACTGAACAGACTGCGAAAAGACAACAACAAGCACATGCTTCTGCAGACTTCTGAAAGAACATGTTGGATTTACAAAACACAAACTCAAACATTTGACATACGCAAATATACACACAAGGCACTTTAACTGTGAAGGAATGTACCTTTTTTTTTGCCAAAGGAACTAACATGTTGACAGTGTTTCATACCACAAAAAAGGCGAAAGTTTATGTTTTGTGCATGACAAACTTTACATCCATTGTTAGTGCACATCTGTTTTTTTGCCCTCATTATCAAACAATATCATTTTGTAAACACTGACACGCTGCATGATTTCAAGTCTTCTATAAACATGAAGGAAAACTGGGCATGGACACCAGTACAAGAACCAGTGCAGGGACAACTGAAATCCTACTGCAGTAGCACCTCAGTCTGCACATCTATATACATTCCCAAACACAACTACAAAGTTACAGACTTAAAAAGAGCAGTAGTCACACTAAAAGGGGATGAATTAAAATGAAAATGTCATCCACTATTCACACATTTCTACCTGTTTTTGCACTCCAGCTGAGCGATGAGCTCTCTCTTTTGTTTGTTAACATCAAAGTTGATGCTCCGGTTTGGTATCACCTGAAAAACACACAAATTTAGTGGAGCTTGGTGGATTTGCACAGACTGTGAGTTGATAAATTGTCATCTAAAAGACTTTAGTTTAGAGCTTTAAGATCAGAGAGAATCAGCCTACAACTGTGTGTCAGAGCTCTGTGTATATGTGTGTATTTATGTATTTGCAGTTTGTGAGAAAACAAGGTGTTATTGACTCACCCCCGTGCCGTCAGTCTCTGCTAGTCTGGACGTGTAGCGGGCGATCAGTTTGTGCTCCTCATCTTGCCTGCTGGGACTGTTAACACTACTGTAACACACAGAGGAGAGACATTGAAGTAAATCTAACTGAAAGCAACATTTACTCATGGTCAGTTATATTTTCTTAAGTTGTCAAAGATTCATTCACAGTATGAATATGTCAGAATGTGAGAAATGGGGGCTTATATGCTGTTGCCACTATGCGGTCAGCATTAGGAAAACATACCAACCCTGTATAACCCACTGCAAGACTGGACTGCTTTCAGGCGAAAAGGATGTTATTGGATGGTATTGTGAAACTGTCTAAAAGGATGCTGGACACATCAATGACGTTGAAAGACTAGTTGGGAAGTTTTACTGAAACACATGACCCGGAGGCTGATTGTGGACAGTGGTTTTCAATCATTGGTTCACAATAGACAGCAAAATATGAGTTCAGTTTGCCATGTATAACATTATTTACATGTTGATTGTATGTTTTTGCTTGATCTTTGCTCTTCACTATGATGAAACAAGATCAAATATGGAAGTCTGACTAAGATTAGGCTTAACTGTGCTCCTGCACATTGTTCTTCTCTTTTAGTTAGTGCTTTCAACTTGAGTCTGTTTTTGTGTGTGTCATAGTGGCAAAACGTGGTCCTAATGTGGACACAGAAGCAGTTTGAGTACTGCTGTTAATTTTGCACTATATCATGTAAATATGTAAATATGTATATATGTCTATTCTATTTCTTCCCTTTTTAATTTTATTGCTTATTTTTGCTATTGGTTTCTGCTCTTGTAATATGCTGTCGCTGCTGTGACAAACAAATTTCCCCGTTTGAGGGACATTAAAGGATTTCTGATTCTTATTCTGATTCTGATACTTGGTCAAGTGTTAATATGTCTGAGTGTGTGTCTGTTTGTGGACAGGTTTTGTTAACACAACTGCATCACAAGCCTGCAAGATACAGTCACAAAACTTTACAGGTGTCTAGTCTCGATTGAAATAAAGGGTGAGTTTGAAGAGGAGTGCAGTCTGACCCATACATACTGAGTTCTTAATGTAATGATGTAGTAATGACTTCTAAGAAGTGATGGTCAGAGCATTAAACATGTAAACATGTGTCATGGCTGGTGTGATGCAATTGCAAGACGGTCTCTTGTTCCCTTTTGTAACCCCCTGCTGTGTCACCTCTCTCACCTCGGACTGCTCTGGAGGCGATTCACATACGCAGCGATCAGAGCGTGTTCTTCGTTCATACGTTGAGCAGCTGACAAACTGGATGAGAGAAAAACAGACAGGACAGGATATAAACATAAATATTCAGATTAAATTATATTCTCATTAACTATGGATCAAACTATTTTACCTATATTCCAACAATAAAATGCTATCACATGTTTTCATGATGTTTTTTGGTCTGTCTTAGTAAATCACTGTTATTTTGCGATTTACTCTGCATACAGCAAAAATGATCATGTTTCTTTGATTTGGTAATATAATGCAATGTATTTATATCAGACTTTATCAGAAAAGAAAAAATAAAATCTTGGACTTATTTCTATCATTAGCAGTGGTGTTTTCTATGTTTCTCAAGATGAAAAGACAAATTCAATGAATAACTTCAAAATAGCAGGAAATAGGGACTAAAATTTGAGTTGCAGCATGATGCGCTCTCTTAGCCTCCATAGAAAAAGGTCAATTTATAGCCAAAGATATTCTTCAAATGTCTTGTTTGGTGTTCAAAACCAAACAACATTCAACTCACAATCACATAAAACGAAAATGCAGCAAATACAAACAAATCAAAAGCTAAAACTGTTTAGAACATGTAAATAGATAAATAACTTATCTGACTATTAAAATAGTTGCCAGTTCACTTAAATTCTACTTTCCTTGACTCATATTGTTACTTATTCCTGCATAACACACCCAATTTTCATTTTCTTCAAATGGAATCAGTGAAATGAAACTGGCAATGGGTGAAAGCTACAATATAGAAATAGTAAATTATTATAGGAAAAAGGGACTCAAGGAAGCTAAGAAACATCTTTTATGTTGACTCAAGCAATTCATGACCAATGTAACCTATTATTTCTAATCTCCAGAAAACTGCAAACTTCTAATAAGAACACACACACGAAACTGGTATTTTTCCGTAGGGGTCTGTACCTCTTGGAGGACTCGGGCGCTGATGAGGACAGCAACATGGCCTCACTGGTGTTCCTAATAGGACGAGAAGGGCTGCGCACACAAACAAAGAATGTATCAGACTCGTATTATTAAAAGTGTGAAACCAGAGAAAGAATATCAACATTAAAACAATACACCACGAAGCCCTGCCTATCAGAAAACACATTCTCTCACTGACATGCTAACACGCTCTCACATGCTTTTGAGTGCAATCATGCAACAGTGATTGTACTAGTCTGAGCAAACACAGACAGGGCAAAGATCAGCAGAGAGAGCGAAAGACAGAAGAAGAGCACAAGAGTCAGAATGCAGACTGAAGGGAAGTGAAACACAGAAAATAAACCTGACCCTGAATCATTTTAAACATACTCACGACTGTGCTAAGTGCAGTCTCTGTGTGCTGGCCTGAATATGTGCCCAGTGTTTGGAGGTTTGTATTGACCCAGTCTGCCGTGGTTGGGAAAATCAAACAAGGTTGATCCACCAGAGGGGGCGGAGCAACCAAAGTAGTTGGCGATAGAGGTGGGACTTTTGAGGTCTCGTGTTATCCGAACTTTGTGTGAACATGTAACTCTACCAGTGATAACGGACCAAATGTTATTTTAGAGTTTGCTCCTCAGGAGTAACTGTTTCACTTTCTGTAACGCCGTTTTCTGTGTTGAGTGTTGTGAACATTCACATGAAGTGTTGCCTGGCTAAACATTAACTAGTGTCTTATGCAGCTTTAATGCTGTATGTCCTTTCTTTAATATTCTCGGCAACTGTGTACAGTCTTTCAGAGGAATAGTATTCTGCCAGTATGATCCAGAAAATGTTTTTCTTGCTGGTGACTTCATGAAATTTGTAATTAAAAACCAACAAGTTCCAGTGATGTACGAATTTAATCATATTGTTAAGCCCTATGTCTGTAACCGTCAATGGGAAATACCGAACCAAATACTGACATTGTTTCTACTCATATTGTTGAGATATCAACACCATTTACATTCAGTGCAAGACCATTAAACTTTTGCTCAATATCAACCAACGTGGGCATGAGTGGTAAATACAGCATATTGAATTTCATTAAAATCCTTGAGATTGTCTTGAGTCAGCTCCTTCAGTGAATTCATCTTTGGGAAAACTGACTGAAAGTGAGTTAAATGGGACAATTTGCATAATACATTTACAGCCACCAGGGAGCGATAGAGAGGGTTCGGTTTCACTTTTGGGTAGCTGTCATGTCATCTGTCTTTATACACAGTCAGCGAGCGGACCAGAATCATTATCTCAGTCACATATGTTACATAGCAGTATATAGCTATAGGTATTATATATAAGCTGATGCTAGGCTCTGCGTGGACTGAACCATGTTTGGCTTTCTTTAACTAGACCAATCATAAGCAAATCTTGTGTTAAAACATAAGAGTGTGTGAGTGTCCTGAAGACTTACACTATGTTGGCGAGGTTGAGGGTCCTCTCGGGTTCCTCTGGGTATATTGGATGAGGGGGCTCTCTGGACGACACACAGCCCAGAGTCCTGCTCAGGGCCCGACCAAGTTTTGTTGCCGGCGACTTCTAAAAACAAAAACACACACACACACACACACACACACACACAAATATGTTAGCAAACAGTCATGAACTTCGTGACATTTTTGATGCAAGAATTTTCAACAGCATGTAAAAAGCAGCAACATCAGCAGCAATGTTACACCACTCGACTCATTTTTATGTACCCATTCCATTTATTCGCTCTCTGATTATCTTCGTTGTTTCTGATTGTTATCACATTTTTGCACCTATTCTGTTTGCTATTTTTGTTCTCAACATCATTGAAATGAGGGCTTGCCCTCAATGATTTTTCAAGATTTGAATAAAGGTTGAATAAATGAATAGATGAATGAATGAATGAATGAATGAATGAATGAATGAATGAATGAATGAATGAACTGCATATAAGAATGGGGCTGGACTTCATGGATGGTATTAAGTGATGTCCGTACGTTTAGCAGATCCTCAGTCTTGTCAACATGCTCTACTTGTGTGCCAGAGCACAACAACATTTTTGAATGACAACTGATTTGAGTCTGATCTAGATTCAGAGTGTTTTAACTGTTTTTTTCTCTCCAGGAACTCTTTGAAGATATGCGGTGATAACTTGCTACAAAAATACCTAAAATATCTCTAGTTCACTTTATTAAATGTTTCATAAGTAGATGCATCATATATGTGGATATGTACAGGAATATGTATGTAATTTTACTTTTCTTTTTTTTTTACCCTAGGAGGAAAAGCATTTGCACTGGTAAATAAATAAACAAACAGTTGGTGGAGTTGGTTTATCAAGTAAAAAATATTTAAATCCAAGAGACTTAAGATCAAACAATTATCATCAAGTTCTGGCTCCAGTCTCTGATTTTATTTGCATGCAGCACATGTGATCTAACTGGAGTGGCAGATGTAACTGAGTTTCCTTGGTGTAACAGTAAATGCTATAAAACACTGAAGATAAGCAGATAAACTGAAAATAAAATAAAGTCTTAAACTGAACGCTGTTGAATTAATATGTAAAGCCTGCTGAAGATTATTAGGATGAGTTGCCTGAGATGAGAGGATTCCACTGGACAGGCAGGAATTGTACTTTTGAGGAGATTTTTCTCTGAAACTGAAACATTAATAAGACAAATCATGCCAAGCCTGGATGATGAATAATTCAACAACTATGTTTCCATCTATTAATACATAATTTGTTCATTGAAAACATTTTCCCCTCAGGCTAGTGTGACTTTTTGGGAATATTTTATCATTTCAAAGGATTTTATTAGTAAAAGATAATTAGCAAAGAGTTTACAATATTTGAAGGGGAATACACCTGTGTTTGGCTACTGACTCCAAGTCCAGATTTACTGAGGGATACTTGCAATTTTTGGATAAAGTGTAATGATCTGTTGCGTGTTTATAATGTGTGTTAGGATAGAACCTGTTTTAAACCAGACTATCTTAATTTTTATCAGTTTAAACTAAACCTGATTCTTACACGAACCCTACAACCTAAGTCTTAAACCTCATGCTGCACTGTAAAGGTCTATAGTTCATAACAGTCCTTACAAAGATGGAGGTCCAAGGGCACGCGCACACATGCACGCACACATGGAGTGCCCTCTGGTGTAATGAATGAAGGCTCACACAGTGACTCACCCAGGATGAGTGCTCCTTCATCTGATGCTTGTTGCTATGAGAGCCGCTGGCGTTGCCACGCCAGAAGCAGTTCTGGCAGAGCTGGTAACCCCGGCAACGGAGGCAGCGATAGCGGAAGCCCGTCATACCGTTGCCACGACAGTAGGAGCATGAGACGGGGTGATAGACTGGCAAAGAGATAGAGGATACACAAAATCTGTCAGCACAGGTTGATCAAGAGAAAAAAGGGAAAGGTCAGGAAATCCAAGATGGAGTCGGAACTAGAGCCAGAATAAAATTTTACTTTTCAGGCCCAAATTGATATCAATATTTGAAAATAATTTGATTATAAATAACATGATTTGACAGTAAATTGCTTTATTTTCTATCAATACCTATTGTTGGCAATGCCTTAAACTATTTTTTGTATAAACTGATAAAAAACTGAAGCAGCTTATGTTACACTCAAATAATTATACAGGGAGTTAAAATGATCTTAAAGAAAATTGTTAATATATTTAATATATTGTTAATATTTTGGTGGTAAAACATTAAAAAAGTATTTGATTTTGGAACTGGAGGCTGAATGTAAAGTTTCAGGATATACAAACAGGTATTGCTGCAATTTACTGGAGTCCAAGTGAATTTCAGCCAATAAAATTGGCAAGCTAATATGCTTATGTGTAAGTCTGTGGTGTGTAGGTGTATGTACCATTCTCCACGTTGGCCATGCGGTGCATGAGAGGCAGCCACACGAGACACTGAGGAGGATCAGCTACAATATCCAGGAACATGTTGAGCATCACCCTCTTCTACAGAAATAACAACAAAAGACAAAATTCTTCATGAAACCAGATTCACATTCACTTTTAATAATCCTGGGTAGAGGAACTGGGTTGTAAAGGAAAACATTGTAGATCTGATGGATGAGGTGTGTGAGCGTACATGTTGCGGGAAGCATGAGCGCGCTGAAGTGTGTGTGTAGCCAAAGGACGGTCCTTCATGTAGAGCGGTTGGCAGCTTGAGAGCCTCTCTCAGAAAACCATCAAACTTGGACTGTACCAACACACCGCCGGAGTCAGATACCTGAGAAAACACATCTACAAACACACCCCCACACACATGCAAACATAATTACAAAATGAATGACTGCATCCAACCCTAACCTCATGCACACTACCCTAGCCCTGACCAAGCAACCAAATTCTTAACCTACATTTTAATGGTTTATTGATTCAGTTTGTTTTTGGTTTAATGGTTTGGTTATCTATGTTCAAACTGAATAAGCTGAATAAACAAACTGACCTTAGAGGACAACACAATTTCATATTGTTTCATTTTGTTTATATTTGGCGGACTCTGCCGCCTTTCTAGCTTCAAACAGAGTTTGTGGGGGCACTATTTTTACTCCAATGCAGCTTGTTTATTCAGTTATCGAAAAAAGTGTTTATTTCTGAGTTTGTACTATTACCAAGTGCCCTTTAATGAAATCGTTAACATAAGAAGTTAACATAAGCAAACAGCAGCATTGACCTGCAATTTCCACAAGGTGGCACATTTGTGACATTTATTCATGTATGAAGAAACTCACACCGAAAGAGTTATGAGTTATGAGAAATAAACACGGTACAAATGTGGGTAAAATGTTCAATCAAACAGAATGTATGGAGTGCTACTTGGGTGTAGAAAAAGGTGTCCCTCTGGTGCTCTTCAGTTTGGGGATCCAAGAAGAACTTTGACGAAAAAAATCTGAGGCACTCAAGAAGGTAATGATAAAAAGCCTTTATTGGTACATGGCTAGTCTAGTAAAAACATGCCAATGCGTTTCAGCCTAAAAGGCCTTCGTCAGGGCAAAGGCCTTTTTATCATTGACGAAGGCTTTTTATCATTACCTTCTTGAGTGCCTCAGATTTTTTTCTATGTGGGTAAAATGTATTGCAATATGTCAGAGTGTGATGCTGTGTAGTAAAATGAATGAATGATGGTAAATAAAAAATGTAAACTTTGCAGTGAACACTTCAGCTGGCAACACACACCAATGATTTAACACTGTAACAAACAAATGCAAAATTAATCTAACATATGTGTATTAACATTTTAATTAATGTTAATTAAAGTGCATTGTAATGTCAATACTGCACAGTACAAAAAAACAACATGCAAAAACACAAACTCTTGTTCCTTTTATGCTATCATATTTATCTCTGTGTTTATAACCAAGGCCTTTATTTGAAATCAGTCCAAGCTAACTTGATTTTAAATGTAAAATCACTGATCTGAAACCGATTCCATATCGGTTGTGATGGTATTAACTTGTACTCACAACGGAGTTTATCAACCAGTTTCCCTCCACACAACATGGACAGCATCGCCTTCACAGAGAGCACCGTCAGACGGCTGTCTGGTTCACTGAAACACATATGACAAAAACCTTAAGCAACATGATGTCAAAGTGGAAAGCTGGACATCAAAAAACACAATTTCCCTTCTTAAGGATCCACAGATTGCTTTGTACTGACCTGTCAACGGCGGCCAGTAAGAACTCAACTAACAGAGCGGTGCTCTCTCGTGGGTTGATGGTGTGTGTGGTGGGCAGGCGCTTGCTGAGCTGGTTGAACAGGGAGGACACCAAGTTCTCCAGTCGGATCACAGAGATGCCGGCGTGTAGCTCTACGGCATTCAGACCAGCGTCCCGCACCGCTTCAATCACATTGTATATGTCGATCAGATGCACTGGAATGAGAAAGTCAGTAAATTCTTGACATATTTGAACAAAAAAGTTTCAATAACTTCCTCAAAAAAGAAGCACAAGACTAAAATTCAAACTGTCATGTCATTCTCTGACTAATGTTGCGATGCTGAAGGTGACCAGAGTTGACTTACAGTTGCATCTCTTCTGTATGTATCTGAGCTTGCAGGCTGTTCGATATGTAGAAAGACATATGGCATCAAAGTTCTGCTCCCCTATGATGAAAAGAAAGACATTTGTCAGCCCTGCAGGGTCATTATGTATCCATAATAGAGACATCTCTCTCATCAATCTCAGACCATAGCTGCTCAGAGATATTGATGAAGTGAAAGGCTTATATTAGGTGACAAAGGTCACTTACCAAGCTCCACAAAAATCTGTCTCGCCTCTGCTCCTGGTGTTGCTGGAGTCCCCCTCCCTCTGTCTCTCTGCGCCCCCTCCTCCATCACCATCCTGCACAAAACACAAAACAGCAGGAAAACTCAGAACCAGGCTTTCCATCCCAGTATTGAGAGACTCTAAACACAATAAAACACTTTAAATCTCCAGTGAAATGAAAAATTATATGAATCAATGAATGTATGTTTTAGCCTAAATACAGTATAACTATTCCTGTTTGGTGTATTATATCTGAGTTGGCTGAAACATTGGTTTCATCTGCAGTCCTCATCTTGTACATTGTGCTTGAATGAGCATTGTTTGGAGTTGACTCAGTGCATTTCCGTTGGTGAGCTTTCACAGGAAACATGGACGACGACGACTTCAAGGACCAACAGCAATCGATTCTTGAGATGTTGTCTTTGTTTCTGTCGGATGGGATTTGTTCAACTTTTTAAAAAATTACTTATAATTCAGAAACTGCAGGGAAAACACAACTTTGATACTGATAAACATGGCAACTATGGTAACTATAACTCTTTTTTTTACACTCAGGTCTACTGTATGCATACCAACACACCCACCAGCACACGCACACAAATTACAGGCAGGCTGAGAGTCAAATTCAGGGCCACCAGAGGATGAGTTGAGTGCCTGGTAAATAAACTCATTAATGAGAACAGCTGATGAAATCTGACCTGAAGGCTGGCATTTAGACAACCTAACAACAGACAAACAGGGAGAGGCGGGAACATGAGACTTTCACAGACTACATGACTGTGAGAAAGAAAGAAAGAAAGAAAGAAAGAAAGAAAGAAAGAAAGAAAGAAAGAAAGAAAGAAAGAAAGAAAAAAAGATAATGCAATGAGGGAAGGAAGGAAGGAAAGGAAAGGAATGAAGAAAGAAAGAAAGAAAGCTGTCAACCACTGCTGTCAGGTGACACAGAAAACACCAGAGGATATCAGTAGCCATGGTAACTGTTACACTACACTACACAAAACTGAAACATACATGCACACACGCATTCACAGACACACACACAGATAGACACACAAATATTTGCATTCCTTAAATAAATGCGGTGACAAGCCAAGCCCCCAACACACACACCCACAAACGCACACGGATTTTCTAAGAAACTGACACTTGCACGCACACACGCACACACACACGCACACGCACACACACACACACACACAAGCACACACACACACACATTCCAGAGAGGATTTGAATGCTTCCCAGGAGACTTCATGCTCCATCCAGACAAAAGAAGGATTCCTCCTTTCTTTCAGTCACTCTCTCTCTCCCTCACACACACACACATACACGCACACACACACACACACACACACACACACACGCTACCTCTCAAAACAGCTGTTTCATTGCTTTTTCTCACTCTCAAACACACTCTACAGGTTTTGATTTCAGTTAGTCAAGTGCAACTTTCTTTCTTCTACTCTCAATGTGCTCTGTGGACAATTTACAGTCGTGCCACCTCTTCAAAGTGCCCTTGAATAAGATATTAGACAACTTCTGTCAGAGGACATCTCATGTTACTTAACTCTAAGTTCCATCTTAATTGCTCATACAGCAAAATATGGGTGAAGATATTAAATATGTTTGATTAAAACTGGTATCTGCATCAGGATACATCAGGAGCTTAGGACAGCTGTTACAGTGCATTCAGATATTTGGACAAAAGCACCAGCTGTCTCTTCGCACAACAGATATTTCACACATGCAGCTGTAAATGGGAGGGTATTTTCATTGCACATTACTACTACAAGAAAGAGCAAGTATGCGCTATTATATTAACTACTTGCTTGACAAATATGTTAACTTCCCTTGTGCTTTAATGTTCTTTAGATAACATCTTCAGGGCTGCAACTATTGGTTATTTTCATCATTGATTTATCTCCAGATTACTTTCTCAATTAATCATTTGATGTGTAAAATGTCAGGAAACAGAGAAAAACTGTCTGTGGCGACGGCATCAAATTCTTTGTTTTGTGCAACCAAGCGTCTAAATTAGAGATATACATAAAGATCACACAAGAACAGTTCAAGCAGCAAATCCTCACATTTAAGAGACTGTAATCATGAAAAGTTTGACCTTATATACTTTAAAAATGACATAATTAATTGAACTATTCTTATAATAGCTGATCAGTAATTGCTGCCCGTAAAACCTTTCAAGAATTATCTTTAGCTTCCATTATCTAGTATTACAGAAACAATAAGGATGCCAAAGCTTTAAAAAGACTAAATGGCATTGCGGCTCTGGATCTTCAAAGGAAATGGAGCTGGTCTTGGCTGGTTGAGGCACAGTTCCACTAATTCCTAGAACCAGCTTGCTTGAGATCCTTTGTTACTGGTTCCTGTTCCTATGCATCCAAGCACATTTACATAAAAATAAAGCTTTCATGCTGCACTGCAACAGAACATTTTCGCTGCTAGCCCCATAATGTGACCCTATATTGACATAGACTGCCACCCTGCCGCTTTGTATCTGAATGCACTTCCAAACTAGACATACTGATCCTCTCATAGCAGGGGGGGCAACAACAGTTGCAGACCCTGACCATGATATGTTTAGAGTATCTGTCCTCCTGCCAAAACTGTCCTCAGTTATCAATATGACCTTAAATAAAAAAGATTAAAGATTAAGTGTTAAAGGTCCCATGTTTTGAAAACACGTTTTCTCTGGTCTCTATATAAGCTGGTCCTCCCTGAGCCTGCCAACTCCCAGAATGATGAAAACAAGCGATTCCTGCATGGTCTCCGCAACCCACCCACTGGTAAAACGGCGCTCCTACAGGCTGTTCAGATTCAGCTCCTTTCCGTTACGTAACGAAAGGAGTCATTTTCATAGGCCGCGGTGATAGGAGATATCCGAGAGGGGGGTGTTCAACCTCGAGGTGAAGTTCGGTGTGTCCAGCGGTAAGACAGTAGTGTTTCACAATGTCGTCGCTCAAAGTTGGACACGCAAATTACTCTGTTGTTGGTTGTAAAAATCAACATAAGTGCCTATATTCTGTCCCAGCTACAGAAGAACAGAAGAGACAGTGGTTGCGTTTCATTTTTTAACGACAACGTGGCGGCTGCGGTTCGTGTAAGTTTGTGTGTGTGTGTGCTAACCACTTCACATTGGACTGCTTCAGTAACGAGGGTCAGTACAAAGCTGGCTTTGCCTCGACACTGACCCTCGTAAAAGGATCAGTACCGGACCCAGCAACTGCACCCGAGCCACAGGTAAGTGTCGCCACGTTTTGATAGTATTTACAGTTGCCTACGAGTATGGTGAAGTCAGCTGGAAATTGGCTAACTAGTTAGCCCCACTCCTGAAGCGAGTTTAATGTTAATAATATTACGATGGAGCTTGGTTGTCACAGTAAAACGTCTGGAAACTTGTGCAGACTGGAGACAGAGATGATGCGAACAGTGTCCAAGAGTTTGGAGACTGTGTTGGAGACAAACACAACTTTCGCTAGCTGTTAGCCATTAGCTACATGGCAGTAAGTGTAACAACGCATAAAAACAAACTAACATTATTCAGACACACTAACCATTCTGAAACGTCCTGCTGCAGCTGCAGAGTCTGTACTTCTTCAGGAGCCTCTCTTTCTGGGTCCGATTCTGGGTCAAACTGGTATGGTTGAACGAAAGCATCTTCATGAGCCATAGTGATACATCCACCATAACATTAGCGCATGCTACTGCTAGCATTAGAGGCGTCCCCTGAGAGGGACAAGTAGCAGGCAAGGCTCTCCAAGTAGGCGTTGACAGATGGAGCTCATTAGCATTTAAAGGTGCAGGCACAGAAACAGCCTGCTCTCAGTAGAGCTCACTTGAGCGACTTTTAGAAAGCTTAAATTCAGGACCATGGATGGGTTTGGGGCAATGCATATCGAATGCAGTGTTGTTGGACCTCTGACAGCTGTCTGAAATTGATGAAAAACAGCATAATATGGGACCTTTCATTTGGACATTTTGGGAAATGTCCGTACTGGCTTTCTGGAGAAGATATAATGAAAAGGTTAACCACCCTGCAGGTTTTGGTCTGGATTAAACAAACAATATGATATGTTAATCAGTGATCTTCAGATGTGCTGATAGACAGATTTTCTTCATGTCAGTATGGTTTCCAGTATTTATGCTGACCTAAAGTAACCAGGAGTTGGCCAGCTGAGTAAGCTTGTTTGCTAAAATGCTGAACTATTCCTTTAAAGGACAGCCAGCCATGAAAGAAGGCAGCTGAACAGGTGGTTGCATGTGAGTCAATGAAATGTTTGTTGCTGAGAGCTTTTATTGATGCTAATTACGACTTCACTGACGAGCTGCTTGGATTGGATGTTACATGAGTTAAGTAAGAGCTACGACTGTTTCCAAAGTCTCACCAGTTACCACACTGGACTCCCATGGTGAGAAAAAAGTTATTTCCAGCCTGTCCTTACTGATAACTACACCCTGTCTGTCTGTCTGTCTGTCTGTCTGTCTATGTCTGTCTGTCTGTGTACAGTTGACAGGGAGGAACATTTGGTCTGTGAGGTTTGCTTCCTATTTTAACTCTGAAAGCTTTAAACCATCTTCGATATAATTACCCTGCCTGCAATTACCCCCAACTATGTCAGAGGGCAGAAACAGCTTGGCTGCTGTTTTCCTAATCGCTGCATCTAAGTACAAAGGTTGATCACAGGAAATGGATCCAAACATTTGGACATTTGCAGAAAGCCAAAATTAAACAGTTCTGCCTGATCCCTGCTTCCCAAATGAATGGTGCACCTGCAGCTACCTGACCAAAATCCACTAAAAAAATAATCAAATATTGAGTTAAATATTGTAGGTAATAATAAACACACATCATGCTGAAGCAGTTCTAGGCTTACTTAGTGCTTTTTTCTTAAACATGAAGTTTTAAAAGAATAACATCCTTGCCATGTCTCTAACCATCGTAATTAAGTGTTACATTTATTTAATTATTTCTCATTTCAAAGATAACATTATATCAGCACTTATCAGTGGCTGAAAGTCGAAGATTTTTTGCATCAAAAGTGAGTTGCATCTTCTCTTATCAACACAAATCATGATAACCTAAACGCAGCTCATCAGGAAATCCGCGATTTGATTTTATAAGTTCTGTCCTTGTGAGGAGAATGACAAATTATAAGAGAAAACCAAAAAGGTGTGAAGCTTTGTGGGGCTGTACAGAGGCTCAGCAGTCCCTTGCTATGCTAACATCAACATGCTGACGTGCTCACAATGTTAATACTTAAGTGCATGCTGATGTTTAGCAATATTTACCATAGCTACCATCCTCGCACAAAACATTTTTGTAGGTATTTATTCATTTATCAAAACATTGACTCCTATCTATCTTTTGTTTTTATCCATGCTGGTTTTGATTTGTAAAACTGTCCTCAAGCAGAGATAAGTTGGGTCTGGATGTCGTCACAATGAGTAAGTGAGTAAGTTTCTACACAGGGCCAATGGGAGAAACACTACTGTGCATATTCACTGAGCTCCATAAGCAGGAATTAAACTTGGAAGCTAGACAACTTTTGGCGTATGTGCCAAGCAAAGCAATTCTCATTGGACTGATTGGACGGGATCTTTGCATTCAGTATATAGTTCTATCATCTGACCAAACTTCATGGCAATCTATCTAACATTTGGCGAAATATTTCAGCCTGGAACAAATGACTGACAGACTGACAGACCAACACTGCACTCATACGAGCCACACTTCCAACACGGCAAAAAATGCAAATGTTTCAGCTTTGACAACTGTCTAATTGTTTCTGCTATTACAACACATAGTCATTACATTATTTGGATGAGTAGCAAAGTAATTGCTTTACTAACATGCTGCTCTCAACACGATCATGGCCTTAGCAAAACACCAACTGCATCATATGTTGAGGTGATAGTGATATAAAGAGCTTTACTCACAAAACAAACTGTATTCCTAAGTGAGCAGTGAAAATGTCTATATGTTTCCAGCTGAAATAAAAAAGAAAACACTCACTCAGTGGAAACTCTAAGGTGACTGACAGATGACGGATTTTTGTGCTCAGTTTTCTCTTTGTAGCTCAGCTATGGAAAGTGAAGCGTAGATGGTGAGAGACAGAGAGAGAAGGTAACGGAAGTGGGGTGTATACAGCTGACTGACTGCGTTCTGTGTTTGTGTGGGTGGTGATGCACACTGCTGTTGCACCATGGTGTTTTATTATGGCTGACATTTGCTGAGCTTTACGGAAACAAACACACAAGGAACACACACTGCTCCAAATGCACACACACAGTACCGGAAGACACACTCTTAGTCCTCCAACAAATTCTGCCAAGACAGGAAACACATAAACATAACTGAATGCTTCGATTTAGCCTCTGCGTCCCCATTTAAAGGCTGTGTTGTTTGTGTGTGTGTGTGTGTGTGTGTGTGTGTGTGTGTGTGTGTGCGTGTGTGTGTGTGTGGTCATACCTCTCTGTGTCAGGGGGTCACACAGGACAGAGGAGCCTCAATAAAGGATGTCTAGGAGAGAGACACAGAGAGATGAGAAAGGCAATTTGAAAAGTCTTTTCAGGCTGTGGACAATAATGTCAAAGGCTCTTTGGGGACAGAAAGGACACACTCTAATATACAT
The DNA here is from genome assembly GCA_963678695.2 of Diplodus puntazzo. Taxonomy (NCBI): domain Eukaryota; kingdom Metazoa; phylum Chordata; class Actinopteri; order Spariformes; family Sparidae; genus Diplodus; species Diplodus puntazzo. The sequence goes on from OZ023172.1 coordinate 11,640,154, forward strand.
TAAACACAACCAATGTAGCACACACACTCGCCTACAGCTCTATGCACTGCACATGTTTGCGTGGCATCAAAGTCCATTCTTATTATGTTATGAATATATTCTGTTCAGTTCTGTACTCTCTCTGATATGATGAAGGAGTCTGACTGATTGTAGCTCACCTAAGACAGCTAAACATCCTTTACTGTTCTTTTTATCCGTTGTGTTTTGTCAGTGCATCATTTTATGACTTTTATGACATTCATTCACAGCTTCAGTTGGCAGATTGCTCTGATTTAGAGAAAACAGCTGTCAGTGTTTTATTCAGAGATCACAATTATCAGTCTTATTCGCAAAACTAGAACTTCAGATTGAAAATAGCCTAAAGTCCTCACTGTGTTAATGCTACAGCCACACTTTTCATTCCATGCTACTGCTTTACACATTTGAGGATGGTTTATACAAATTGTTAAGTCAATCAGTACCCTGTTCTTTTTGACACATGCACTAAATATATTCTCTTAAACTGTGACAGGGTTCCTACACCTTCTTAAACATCAAATTCAAGGACTTCCCTAGGTCTTTCCAGGCCCAATTCCCACACATTCAAGGACCTACATAGCATAGTTTGAGAAATGGATCAATACTACAACATTAAATACTATTACAACCCTGACAATTTTTATAATAAGATCTAGCAGACTTTGCAGAAATGCAATCTGACAAATACAATGGTTTAACACACTGACGTGTAATTAGGCTCTGTTCACCAAGCTCTCACACCAGCACAGTCAGCAATCCTTCCAACAAAGGATCAAAACATTATCCCACAAATAGTCAACTCAAGATTCATGGACACAATGAGCTCAGACATTGGATATTTCTTGACCTGCATTATTTCTGTTCACATTTTCTACATTCAAGAAGTAGACAGCTTTAAGAAATGGCTGTGAATGTACCCAGCGGGTGTTGGTTGTGAATGTTTCTGAATTCTAGTGAAGACATCTGCGAGAAGAGGACAGTTACATCCTGCCAGCAGGTGCCACAGCAAGAAGGATAGAGAGATATTTTACAGAAACTGATTCATGTGTACTGCAAATATTTCCTTATCTTGTAGACAGAAGTTCACGTGCCAAAGTAGCAACAAACATAAAGGGTACTGACACAATGATGTGCTATTGGCTAGGTGAAAAATTCAAATGTGTTTTTTTGCTATCAAATTATCACTCGACATGTTGACATAACAGTTACAAGAATGTGAGTTCCTTGCTCAAAGCCAACTACCTCAAATACCACACATGACCTGAATCATCACACTAATAACTGTCAGCCTGCCACTAGATTATCCGCTTTATTTCCCCCTATTTGAAGTTTCAAATTCAAGTTTTACATTTTTGTTGCATGAATAAAAAGTATGGTTTTTCAAATTAGCATTGCTATAACAACAATTTTAAATGATACTTCTCTGTACTGATGATAAAAAAGCAGGGCTGAAACGATTAGTCAATGAATCTATTTGTTGACTGACAAAAATGTAATCTCTACTTTGATACTCACTTAATTATTCAATTTATTTATACAGCAAAAATAATAAATATTTGACAATTTGGGAGTTTGCTATAACAGTATGTAAAAGGTAATTTGTCACTTTTAAATGTCTTTCTATAGTCTAAGGGGCTAAACACACCAATTTGACATCAAAGACCTGGTGGCAATGAAGTCTGACAGTTGTGTCACCTCACACTGCCATTGTTTCGGCCAAAAAGATGCACTTCACCTCTCCATACCATCAGGAGGCACTAGTCTATATTCAACGCTCAAAAAGCAAAACAGAAAACTTCTGAGTAATCTAGTAAAGCCACCTCTAATCCTGAATATGTCTGATAAAAGGTTGCAAATAGCACTGGCAAAGAGGTGGAGGCAAAAATTTGATCGGACACCATCATTTCTGTACACTCACTTCTGTATCACTTTCTGTGATAAAACATCTAAAAGTTTCATTCTTATCAGATAGGGGACCCCGCGACAATATCTGGGAATGACATGAAAATGTCAAATGATGGATCAATTGCTCAACAAGTAAATAAATAACATAAAATAGTCCACAGATTAATCACTAATGCAAGTATAATGATGATCATTAGTCGTAGCCCAACGCTTATGCACTGCACATACACATACACTAAAGTAATCAGCATGGCAGCATTATGTAAATATTATGATCAGTCTCATCAACATTTACTTCACTCTGCTCATTATAGGATGTTTGTGTGTGTAGGAAGGCACTTCGCATCACTGCAGACCACCCAACCAGTGCACCTGTGCATTAAACACACAAACAAAGACACACACACACACTAGAGTATTTCATCAGAAGCGTGGTTTACGTTTATGTAGGCCCAGCTCCTGAAGACGGCAAATGGTCCGGAAACAATCACACACTATCTCTTCCTACTCTCTCTCTCTCTCTCTCTCTCTCTCTCTCTCTCTCTCTCTCTCTCTCTCTCTCTCTCACACACACACACACAGACACACACAGGTTCTTAGGAATCAGTTGCTCTCAGTCCAAAGCATGTAAATTACAAATCATTCTGTATCAACACCCACACTCGACTCACCGCTGTGTCTATGGGTGAATCCACAAACAAAAGTTTTGTGGAGCAGAAGCAGCGATGACACTAACAGCGACAGGCGTCAGTCAGGCAGGCGAGGTGGTACTAAAGAGGGGTAAGAGGGTGTTTACCACCCTCTGCACACCACACACACACCATGCATGCCACATGACCACATTACCATTTGCAGCTGCTCGCTATTCTCACCGTCTGCCCTGACAGGACCTGACTAGTGAGTGTGTGTGTTATACATGGCATATATACAGTACACTACAACTTTAGACACTGACGTTGCTGAAATACCTATGAGCTCCATTTATCCTCTAAACGACCCTGTTCTGTAACACGCAAAACAGATGAGGCTTGTTGGCCGCACCCACATATCCCAACAAAAGCTCTGCAGCAACTTTCTAAATTATTCTTTATTTAGAGTTAAGATTTCAGGAAATTGAGGGGATTGGAAGTTGGGGGATTTTGAAGTGCTGACTGCATTACCGGTAGTTTTCCTTGGTCTCAAATGTCCTGAAACATTCCCAGGCATAATGGATACCAAACAAACTGTCACTTGATATTAAATAAAAAGTTGGAACATTTTAGCTGAGGTTTCTGCAGGAAGAGGAATGCAGTTAGCCTTTTTACAGAAAAACAGATTTGGTTCAGTCAATGTAGTCGAGCCCTTGTATAACACATGTTGAGACTGAATGTACAATATATGTATTAATTGATGCTACATTGTTGATTATTGGCGGCCTGTCTAACCAGAACTGATTCTAATATACAGCTGCAAGCATGCAATAATATGTCTTAATAGTAGATCATTTTTTGCTGTTCTAACTGTACTCTGGGTATAAATAGAGACTTAAGTGTTGCATGATGGGACGGCTGTTATCTAATATTCATTCTACAATTATGTGAGTAGATAAAAGTAGCAAATCCTTAAATTTATGTAGCTGAAATCAACAAATATTTGACATTTTGCTCGAAACTGAGCAAGGAGCCAATGAATGTTCCCTAAAATGACGAATCGATAAATCAGCTTATAGTTTGAGCCAAAAACGATGGTCTAATTGGAATGCACTGATGGGGAAAACATCAAATCGTTGTATATTTTTGAATTAAATCTAAAAAGCGTAAACTCTGTCGGTTTATAAACACTATCAACTACTCCAGTTACAAGCAGGTTGAACCGAAAGCACAAGTCTTGCTTCTCCAATCTCCGAGTTCTGACCTCTGATCCCCGCCCTGCCATAGAGACAAACTGACTGACCTGGCCTGACCCCAGGGTGTCACCAGGCAGGTAAAAACAGAAGCAACCCGTCTCTGGTTACACATTTAAGATGGACAGCTCGCATGCCAAGGGTGTGTGTTGGACCGGACCAGACTTTATAGCATGTTCTGAGGTGGAGTCAAGGTGGAGTCTGTTGTAGAGGAGTTTACAGGTCCAAATGGCTGGAAAAAAACAAAACGCAGAGAACGTATTCCACCCAACCCCAAATTGGACACTAAGCCTGAACTGGATTTAAGGATTTCTCGAGGACAACTAGACTCAAGTGGGCGATATTCAGTGGTTTTGATGTGTCCAAACTGTTTATTTTCAAGCTTTTCAAGATCAGTTTAATCACATTTAAACTGGCAAAAAGAATGCATCAATAAATGCATCTCCCCTCATTCATTTTAATGGGAAATTCACAAACATTGAAACAGCGGGCATATGTGCCAAGTTCCACACTGGGATTTGGCAAAAAGATACATAGTCATCCGGCAAAAGAAAAAAAAGGTTGAAATTGGCTCAAGTCACCAGGCACTGCCATGTCATCAGTTAAGATGCTGGACTGGCCAAATGACTGCATAAAAAATCACATTCTTGGAAGATTTTTTAGTATTTCTGCTGTTGATCTGGTCATTGTGACAAAAGCAAATACAACTACTGCCGTGCCAATTTTGTAGACATATTAAATCCAGTCTTTCAGTCAACTTCCACTTGAACTGCCATTTGAAAAGCTTCCACATTCCTGGATCTAGCCTATTACTCAAACTGATCTATCTGGGTTGTATTTCATAGTCATATTATGGTTTGAAGCAATATGCCCCAACTTACACAGATCCCTGCTTTGTTTTAAAGTAACACAGTGCTGTTTTCAGTCTAAATTTGTGAACATAACATGACTGACCTTTTACCATTACTCTCACGTCCATTTGTATTCACGCAAACCCTAGACCTGTGTGTGAAACCGATGAACACTTAGGTCTAGAACTGAAAAATGATCTGGCTTTTGGGTGGGGAGATGGATGGTATGCCAGTAAGACGCCCATGCCAATTCCAAAGAAAGGGAGGATGAAATGAAGAGAGCAACAGTAAAGCATAGAAAGAGACAGGTACAGCAGGAACGAAAGATGACTACATTAACAAAGAAGAAAGAGTGAAAAAAAGAGATGGTAAAAGAGACAAGAAGAGTAAGAGAGAAAAATAAAAAATGGAGGAAGTGAAAGTTCTGTCTTGTCCTGAAGAAACTAGAATGCATAACAGAGTAGAAATATTTGTTTGATGTTAAACTTGCAGCCTGACATACCTGACATACTGTACAACATGTGCAACCCGCTTGTGGGTTTATACAAATACTTCAGGGATGGGTAATACAGTAAAATAGTAATGTTAGTATTGTTAGCAGCAACAATCTAAACTTTTTGTACTGAATTACAAAGATTTAGTCACCAAGCTTTATAGCAGATGTGTTATCAGATAGACTGGTACAGTACTAGTGAACTTAGAAACCATTGCAGGACTTCAAAACAAGCTGTTATACCAACTATTAATCAGTGACAAAAATGGGTTCTTCTTCTTTGACTAAGCTTAACTAGCCTTTCATTACACTTTATTTCACGGCTTGCCACCTGAGCATTACCTCAGCAGCATCAAACATACCAAACCATAAACGAGTAGAGAGCTCTGAGGTCTCCAAAAGTACTGGGGGACCATCCAAATGAGGAATACTTAAATTTCACTATAATTTAACTCTAAAGAAATTATATGAACTAGAAGTTGGATAGGGATGAATGCTCTTCTAACCATAGGTTTCAACCTTAGTGCTATTATCTCCCCACCCACAGTGGAGACAGTAACACAATCAGCACCGCTGTAAATCAGTCACAGCTAAAGTCTTTCCATATGGAGACTCTGAAATTAAATGTGATGATGCAGAGGCTGGTGTGAAGAAACCACCAAGGATTATCTTCAGGTGAATCATATAAAATACTGAGCTAGAATGCATGCATACATTGTTAATACCAGGTTATCATGTGCACAGTGGTGGGATGGTTAATCTCATCTCATTTTAGCCCATTAGAGATGTAAACAAACCGCCCACTGCCCAATCAGAGTACACAATATGCATCTGCCAGGGAAAAGTAAAGATCCTATGGGGACAGTTTGGGACAAAGCAAATCAGTTACTGTGATCTCTCTCTCTCTCTTTCTCTCTCTATGTCATTAATCTCTTTTAAGTTTCCTCCGCAGGGAGCAACAGTTTGGAAAAGTCTGCAACCTAACTGGACACACATTTAAAAATACTCTAATTGTGTTTTTGGTCAATGCTTTGTATTCTTACTTGATATGTTGCAGTCAGAATCTATAATCGCACTGCTAATGAACTTGATCTTTTGAGATCTTTATGAGATGTTTCTTTGGTTTATGGTCACAAAAGGATATTTAATTTTGACATCTCAGCCTTTATATTCAATCAGGGTAGGAGAAAAAATACAGAGGATTTAATAAAAGCATTTTGATTTAACTATATTACATTATACAGGCTATTTTGCACAGACATGATCAATAAAGGTGTACCTTGAGAGTCTGGACTGCCCTTTGGTGCACCTTTGGCACATTAGGCTTGAGTCTGAACTTGAGCATGACAATGAATGGACATGCACCCATATCCCAATATCCCTTCATAATTTTGAGTAGTGTAAATGCGCTTAACACATTTTTTTTTTTTTTTTGGGGGGGGGGGGGGCTGCCTCTCTGCATGAGCTCCAGAAATGCTTGGGCCATCTCTGGTAACACAGGCTGGGGGTGTGATAAATCATTTCAGCTGACCCCACAAGTCAGACAACATGATTCATTAGAATGCTGATTCATTAAAATACATTGTGATTCATACACCACTTCATTTCACCTAATTAATCAGCCGAATACTGACTAATTATCCTTATGACAACATACTTACTAGTTAACTTTCATCTGTTTCCATTCAGATTGTCGCATTTTAATTGTGCATACACGCAGCATGCCACATCAATCAATCAGACCCACTGGAAAAGCTTTGCCGAAATCCACAGCGGATAGTAATGATTCCATCTAAGTATTGAGTTATATACTACGAAACCTTTATGTTTGGCGATACGCCAGGTAACGTAAAATTGCCAGATCTTTGAATGGAATAACGTTCCTCCCATACAAGAGAACAGCGCAACTACGTACAGGTCAAACACCAATAGTAGATTTGATTTGAAAAGTGGGCATGTCTCGAGTCTAACGTTACTACAACTCTCAGCACAGAGACAGAAACCGCGTTAGACATTTTTTTTTTTAGGACAATATTTGAACGGTCTCTTGAGCTGCCATGAATATCAAAGACTTGAGTCAAAGCTCATTTTTAGTTCTGCCTACTTCTGGGAAAGCTTGTGTGACATCTGAGCGGCCATATTGCAGAAAAAGTTTAACTCCCTGTTCACTTTATTCCACCGAGTTGAGCGTGTTCTTTAACTCTCCAAACTCGGGTGAAACGGCACATTAGAAGTGAAACTTAACTCAAACTAAAACCACAACCTCCCCTCTCCTGTTTGCATGCTAGCTATAACCCTTAAAAGTGAGACGAGAGTTACTCACCGGGAGTGCTTTTCGGCAGGTATTCGTGGCCAAATACCAACATCAACACTGAAACGTGTGGCACTGACTTTAGCTAGTAGTTTATTTCTCTCTTCAGATGCCCGCTTCCTCTTTTCACCGTGTTTTGTGTTTCCTCATTGGCTTGAATACTATCGTCCCGGCCCCGTTATTTATTTCCGTAGTAAGCCATGATTCACACCCTCCATACCCGGCCGCCGCTGCTATACCGGTTGCTGCTGTGATGAAGTGTACTATTTTTGAAAGAAAGTCACTCCTCTCCTCGGTCCAGTCCAGCCCCCTTCTCTCTGACAGTGAGCGGCTGCTGCCTCTTAAACCAACTCAACGCATTGGGCAGCCAGCACCAACAATGTTATTAGCATTCCACCGTTGGTAAGTTGTTATTAATCGATCAAATATGTCATTTACTTCACACTGGGAGGATTTTATCGGTCATCAGCGTCGAACCGTTACAATTTACAACGATTAACGTTCGACCGTTACCTGCTTGTTAAAACGTCATAAGAAACTACACTCTGAACATGTTTACAGTTTTTCTTGATTGTTTACACACAAAAATTGGTATTTGAGACACAATGACCACAACATGTAACTCACGCACCAACCCCCTGAACCAATTCTGCTAAACTACAAGCACAATTCCTGCTTTACACTCAAATTGCAGTTTTAAAACACACTTTTTTCAAATCACTACACACAATTCTCTGCATTTGGCACAGTTTTCATAAAGAAAATCTCTTGTTTTCACAAGGAACACACTGTCCTTCAAAATTCTAAAGTTAATTGTCCTACTATGCACACTGACTCATCACATGGGCAAACACCTGGACACCCTACACAACACACTCATTCCACCAGAGCAGCTCAGGTACGTTGTCATTTGGGACAACGTAAGTTTCCACTGAGCTGCTCTGGTTCATAACTGGTTCACTGCCCACCCACGCTTTATAGTTGTTTATCTCCCTCCATATTCTCCAGAATTTTTTTTTTCTGCCTGGAGATGGAAAGTGTATGACCGAAATCCACAAATGCTGGATTCACCATGTTAGGCGATGTTTCTCTTGCTGCTTGGCCAGGGAAAACATTGCTTGTGATGTGGATGAGGTGCTGCGGCCAGATCGAAACAGAGGAGAGCATGCTGCACAGTTTTGTTTTGTTTGTTTGTTTTTTTACTGTAACCGTGTACAGTAAATTCTTCTGTTGTTTTGTATGTAGACCGTATATTGTTGTATATGCAACTTTGTGTTGGTTGGGATGAACACTGTGTACATTGTGTTTGTGGGAAAAAATAAAATATATCTGTTACCGTGTATTTGTGTGTTCTGAGTATAAAAACAATATTCTCAAATATTTTACAACACACTTATGTATGTACTGACTGTAGTAAGTGTAACTGAACAAAAAAGGCCTAAGTCATTATGATGAATGAAGAAGTGTTGTCCATTCATCATGGTGTTTTACATTGAGCACATCAGTGTTCAACTGGTTCTTATAAATGTCTATTCATTTGATGATTTGTGTGTGTCATTTGAAAACAAAATACCATTTTGAGAAGAAATTACATTGTTTTGAATGTAAAGTTTCATTTTGCAGGAGAATTGAGGGGTTTTGCCCGTTGTGTGTGTGATTTTTGATTTGTGTGTAGAGTTCTGAGAGCATGAGTCATGCTTTCAGAAAATGTGTGTAAACAATCGAGAAAAACTGTAAGATAACTTACTTCATTCAGGTTTCACCCACCATAGAAGACAAACATACATAGGTATTTTGGACTGCCATTTCAAACTAAAAGTATTAAAGTACCTCAAGGCTATTCAAGTAGTAACACAATATAATATTGGGGATTCTTTACATCCTGTCCAGTGGCGTAAACAGACCAGGTAAGCTAGGCTAATGTTGTAGCCAACGGTTTTAACACAGTTGAACTTGATTAATATTTCATTTTGTGCTATTTTAGATGTCATCTACAGAACATTTTGTATGTAACCTTCTCCTCTTGTTTTTTTTCCCATGTTTATTATTTATTTCTTTGTTTATTTCTCATCTGTACCAGAGTTAGCTAGCCTATGAGCTAATTTCCAATCATAGTCCCCGAGAGATATCTGTAATTTTACTTGAGCTACAGTGTAGTTTAGCATAAATGTGGTGACGTAATAATTAATAATGATGAATTCAGAATTTGCCTTGGAAATGGAGGATTGGAAATGGAAAAACTCAAAGTAAAAGTGAGCTGACCTCAAAACTGTTGCCCACTGTAGTTAAAGTTGCATTGTGTAATTTTTTTAAAGGCCTGTAATCAAACAGTGGCCCTTTTCACACATGGATGAGCGCAATACCACTGCAATGACTGCCTTTGTTCTGCCTTTGTATTTTCACACTGAACCAAGCAGCGCTGGTGTAAAGACGCTCCAGTGTATCATTTCATACAGCATGCCGCTGTTGCGGAACCAAAAGATGTGTGACAGTACACATTATAATGTGGGGATCTATGTGTTGTTGTTTTTTTACGTGTTTCTCCCAGTAACCCTATGTATCCGCTGACTGTTTATAAGTGTTTATATGTGTTGTGATTGAGATCCTGACCCACCATGCATCATGGAAAGTTTCCTGGTCTAAATGACATCACCATCACCATCAGTGAAGCCCCTCTCTGGTACTCATTTGTGGAGAGGGGTGCTGTTTTCTAGGAGGAAGTTTACAGAAGACTCAGTAAGGAGGGCTGATCATCGCAGTGACTTTTCATGATTATATTTGTTGATTTTTTCTAACTACAACAACACAATAGTGAAAGGCGATGAAGAAATTCTGAGTTATTCGGGCGGAAGTGTCGGTAGCACAGACAGGATGATAGCAACTTTTCCACGTATGAATTTGTTTTTCTTCTACTCATATAAGTTTCTGAAGACACTACCTGCTACCAAATTACTGCTGTTTGGTCTAGTAACTTTGCTTTGTTGGTTGAAATTTGGGACGTTTCTCTTTTATTTGATGAGAGAAGGATCTGTTTATTTGTCAGACTCAATGCCATCAGACAGACATACCCCCGTCCTGTGTCCTCTGCAGGGCTTATGGCACTGTACATGAAATAGCAGTTTGTAAGAGCTAATATGAGATTTAGATGTATGTAAAGCCATCTGTTTACTATTTGAAAACAGTAGAGCAAAACAGGCTTGTATTTTGAGATATGGTAGATTTATAAGACAGACAGCACACATTTAGAACTATATGACCAAAAGAGACATGGTGCACTTTTAAATAACTTCAGTCAAAGTACTCAGTTACATCTTACATATTCCCATGTCGTTTTGAAACCGTTGCTCCTGAAATTTTGATTAATAGCTTTTTCTAGAAGAATCTGTGGTATTGTTGCCACAATGTCAGTCAGCCTCTGTGTCTCTCTCTCTCTCTGTTTTGTGTTTGACAAAGCCTCATTCTCCTGAGGTTGTGACATTCACCAGCCACGTGTGATTAAACTACACGTACGCACCTCTGCGCTCGGCAGATTACAGTTAGAATTAAGCCGCCACCATATTGTACGTGCTATACTTAATTTGGACATTAATTAATTGTAATGTTGAAGTAATTGCAGGAATATTACAGGAGTGCTCAAGATTAATCCACAGCAAATTAATGTTACGCATCGGCTTACCCTCATCTTCCACCTTCACTGAGAGCATTTGTAGTGTAAGCAGTTTTTTATACGATTGTTTAGATCTCACATTTTACATTATTGTTGGAATGTATAATTTGTAGCTCATATTGAGTGTTAATGCTGATGAACAGTCTCTCAAACAGAACAGGTGACAAGCTGGAATACAACACAATGGCCTACTGTGATTAAAGTGGTTGAATAAGTACTCTTAAACACAAGTTCTTCACTTTGTAAAAATACAAGTTAAAATTCCTTCATTCAAGAATAAAGAATAATGTACTTCAAAGGTAAAAGTACTTATTGGGCAAAGAAGCCCATTTGAGAGTGTTATATTGTTATATTTAGCGTAGAATTGGAAAATCATTACTGATGTATTGACACTTTGGCAGTATTTTAATATTACTAATAAAATATTACTAATATCCTGGTTGAGCTGACATTACTTTACTACATTAAACACTGTTGGATAGTCTAATCCATGGCAATGTATTACACTTTATAATTCATCATATGCATTTATGTAGGAATCGTAATCTGTAAAGTGACTGCGGTATAGTTTTCTTGCATGTATTACAGTTACAATATTTACCTCTGAAATACACTAGGGTAGAAGTGTAAAGTGTAGTACATGTATATACATTCCACCACTGTGTGATTGAGTGTCTACAACAAAAAGAATTATTCAACATATTAGCAAGGAACCTGGAAGGTCTGGATATGTGAAAGAGGAAGAGCCTTTTGAGGAAATTGTGGGGCAAAACATAGCAACTCTGAAATGATTAACTCATTGGCTGCACATTAAGCAAAATCAGACCAAATGTTTTATAACACATCCTGTGACTAAAGCAGTTTCCCGTCAAATTCACCAAATATGTTCAGTACATATAAGTGTAACTGAATTACACATATCATTTCATCACTTGCAGGATTACATAATTACTGGAATATAGACCATCTTGTATGTGATAATTACTCACAATGAAATACACTGTAGGAAGTTTTATAATAAGATAATCATAAATAGGATGGACGATCAAAACATTCACTTGTTTCATGTTAAAACGTACCTGAAATAACAACTGTGTGTCCTTTTCTGTAATTCTGACATCCATTAATATTTCATCTTCAGTATATTTGTATTGCCGCATCCCCTAAAGAGTCTCCGCGGAACCAAATCCTACAAAAACATTTAGCAATGTTAATCCAGGAATGACAAGGTAGGTAAAGGTAAAAAAATTCAGAATGTATGAGCAACACAGGAGTTATACATCTTTAGGGTTTGACAGAAATTGGGTTTTTTGAAGACTAACAGCAGCAGGTATTTATGGTAAAGCTGTTGACTGATATTAATGAATCATTGATAGTAAGTTAAATATTTTCATGGTATATTTTCAGTTTTTCCTACAATGATATCAAAGGTTTTCACTGAAATCGTCTAAATCTTTGATACAATGTTGGAAACAATATTCCAAACATAATTTACACAACAAAACGATAGCAACCTGTCAGCAACAGATTTTTTGGAAAAAAAACTGCCAATTGTGCAAAACAATGTGCCAGCCTAACATCAACACACAACAACAGAATATACATTACATAGCAACAGCCGCAAGTGAACAGGTGTACTTCCCATTTTCATGTAAATCTGGCAAAAAAATAGGAAATTCCACTCAGTGTCATGATTACACAACGGGGTCAATGCATTGACCAACACAAGTGACGCAAATATTTCAGATAAAAGGCGGCCAACAATCTCTGCAGTGTAGAGGTCTGGTTTTTACTACCAAGACTGCACCGTTATTGTAGTTGTTGTATTGGAGTTGGATTTCTTCTGGCAGGCAGCGTGAAGATGCGGACGCTCGGTCTTCAGGTGATCGTCATCTGTGTTTTCCTACAGGTAGGTAGACATACGGTATAATAGAAATGTGTAAATGGACACTTTGTTTATACTGCAACTATGAAAATAGAAATGTGGCCTTAAATTTGAAGACAAGGCGACTTTACTTGTAAAGCATATCTTCTTAAACTAAAAGAGGATATATTTGTAAAGACTGTATCCTAAAGGACACAATTACATAAAGGGAAAGAAGATGAATAATGATGTTGAATTACTTACAGACTAATAACAGACTGTAAGCAGATGCTATTAAGTCTTCTATTAGAAAATGCAACTTATATAAAAAGGGAGACATGATTTGATTACAGTTTTTATTGATTGCTTTGATGCAGCAGTCAACTCAAACTCCACATTTTCAAAACAGTTAACACACAGGCCAAAACAGTGGCACTCATGGTCAAAATGACTCAATTTGTTTGCAAAAGGCTCTAACCGTGCCAAAACATTTAAAATATGCAACAAAACCTAATTTTGCCTTCAAATAACACAACTTGCAAACAAGTGTATGAGCTCTTCCAATCAACCATTACACAGTGGACAACAAAATACAAAATACAGCATTCAGTGTGAATCAGTGTACCATTGCTTAACATTGTAGCCTATTACTCTGCGTAGCTTTCATGCCAGTGCCACTTGTTGTCAAATTTGCTTTCTTGCAAAGAATTGAATCCAGAATCAGAAATGCTTTGATGCATTTTTTGATTCCCTTGATTCTTTTTTTTTTCAAACTGTGGCTGAAAACTGAAATACTGTAAATATTACACAAAATACATGGAAATCAAAATAAAATCTATTAGAGTATAAGAAAATAAGAAAAGCTGGTAGTCTCATAGTCCACAAAACATTTCTGCAGCTTCACTGCAAGCATTTTCCTGAACAACTGACCTGTTTTAAAACATAGAAAAGAAGTTAAAGATATACAATATTACAGTAAAGTATAACAATTTATTACTGTAGAGCATAAGAAATAGCCACTATTGATACTCAGTCTCTTCTGTCTTGACGATGGGGCCACATGGCCTCATCCATATCACATTCATTATCCTCTTGCAATGAACCAAGGGAAAAATCTTCTTGCATGCCATCCAACTTTGACATTCCTCTGCACCTATTTCTCACTCTCATCTGCCTTAGACCTCTTCAATCCATGTTGGCAAAGAACACCACAGACGCTGCACTTTTTAAGGCCTGCAGATTGATAGCTCATTGAAGATTTGTGTTAAGGAGTGTCAAACAGGTGCTGTAGTGATTTCATACTGATGAAGGTAGTTTCTAATAGTTGGGAACAGATGGTTTCTGTTTGGTTACCATAGCTAAAACAGTGGAGTTTGGACTGCTTGAATGACATCCGTGTTAGCTGTTCTGCAAAAGGGTGGGGAAAATGTGTCAATTCAATGAGAAAGGGTTAACACATTTGCAAGAGGTGTCTTGTGCTCTGCTGAGACAGTGATGATGAAAACCAAGTGGATTCCAGTTTGTTTAAACAGGTCAAAGCAATCAGGAAAACTGTATTATTGGTTGACTTAACAAAAAAAACACTCACGTTTCAAATTTTCTCTTGCAGGTGCCAGGTTGTTTTCCATCATGCCTCATCGTCGGCTCTGTAGCCAACTGTGCCTCCAGGAATCTCCGCTCAGTTCCTCCTCTCCCTCCCAACATCACCCACCTGTACCTGGAGATGAACCGAATTGCTGAGATCAACTCCACCACCCTGTCAGGCCTGAAGGAACTGCAGGAGCTGGACCTCGGACGACAGTATATTCCTGCATTTGTGATTAGGAACAATGCGTTCAGTGCACAAAGACGCCTGAGGAGGCTGGTGCTCGGCTATAACCAAGGCATTCAACTGGAACCGAAGGCTTTCGAGGGACTGTCTGGTTTGAAGAACCTCTACCTGGATTACTGCTCACTTGAAGACACTATACTGATGGAGAACTACCTGAAGCCACTGTCTTCTTTAGAGACTCTTGACCTCTTTGGTAACAAGATTAAGAGACTCCAACCTGCAATGTTCTTTGCAAATATGACTAATTTGAAAGATGTGAATCTCAAGCTGAACATGATTCACAACATCTGTGAGTCTGATTTAGTTGGTTTCCAGGGAAAGCACTTCAAGGTTCTGAACTTGGACTCTGTTCTATTAAAGGCCATGTCTAGTACAGGTTTTGACTGGCAGACATGTGGGAACCCTTTCAGGGGAATGTCCTTTCAGAGACTCGACCTGTCAAACAACGGGCTCAGTATCCATGAATTAAAGCAGCTCTTCAGAGCCATTGAGGGGACGAAGATCTCCTGTCTCAAACTGTCAGGACACGTAGGTAGAGGATTTTCATTCAGTAATCTCCCTGATCCAGACCGCAACACGTTTGAGGGCCTTAAGAACAGCTCCATCCTCACTTTGGATCTGTCGAAAAACAGAATTTTCTCATTGCAACGGGGGGTTTTTAGTCAGCTGAAAGAGGTCGTAACTATTGACATTTCTCGGAACAGCTTGAACCAGATCCACAGGGATGCCTTTGAGGGTCTTCAGGGTCATTTAAAAATGCTCAACCTGTCACACAACCTGCTGGGGGAAATCCGTTCTTACATGTTTGCCTCTCTGACAAACCTGAAAGTGTTGGACTTGTCTCACAATCACATTGGTGTACTTGGTTTTCGCTCATTTGATGGACTTGTCAACTTGAAAGCATTGATTCTAACAGGAAATTCGTTGCGAGACCTTGGCTTCCCTGCGTCTCTACCCAGCTTGGATTATCTCCTGTTGAACGACAACAAGTTGACCTCCTCATCACTATTCAGTCTCACACGGTTTGCCGATAATGCCATGTACCTGGACATTAGGGACAACAGATTAACAGACCTGGGGGATGTTTACACCATTCTGGCTCGGCTGGAGCGCCTCCAACGTCTCTTCTATGGAGGAAACACCATCAGGAAGTGTAAACTCAATAGACAAGTATCAGCAGCCGATTTGAATAATTTCCAAACTCTCGATCTTTACAGCAGCTCTCTGCAGTTGATTTGGTCTCAGGGGCAATGCCTGAATCTGTTTGACTACCTCAGAAATGTGACTGTTCTTAACTTGAGCTCCAATGCACTGCAGTCTCTTCCTCAGGACGTTTTCAAGGGTCTCCGGTCAGTAGTGACAATGGATCTCTCATTCAATGCCTTGACCTATCTCCAGCCTGACATCCTACCAAAAAGGCTTCAAGTTCTCAACCTGTCTAACAACTTCATCGCCTCCCCTGACCCCACTGCTTTTCGCTCTCTCAGCTCACTCGACCTCAGTGTGAACCGATTTCGCTGCGATCCAAACCTGAGGAGCTTCCTGACTTGGCTGAGCAACACAAACGTGACCTTCCTGAGTCCCATCAAAGAGCTCAGATGTGAATTTCCTTCTAGTTTCTATAATGTACGTCTGTTAGAGTACTCTGCTCAGGTCTCACACCACTAAAAGTACCTAAAGGGGAATAGATATGTGTTTTCTTTCAGGAAGATGCCTACACTGTAGATTGTAAAAGTTGACTTTACTTTAAAAAAAAAGAAAACCGATCACCTCAGAGATGTTAATTGCACAAGCTGAAAAATGTTTGCAACAAAAAAATATTAGTCTGCTATACTTGATCATTTAGATTATAATGAATAAACAGAGGTTCCATATTGTTAATTTGAGTTTATAAAATCTGAATTTGTAAGTGCAAGATACTGTAATCTCAGAAAAAAAATTGTAAAGATGGATAAAAACCTGTAAATTACTTATCCATGATCATGTAATAAGACTGTTGAAATTTGTCATTCAGGTATATATAAATGTGTATCAAAATGTATCTCAGGAATAAAAAGATGAGAAAATAATCACCACTGAATCAAAAGTTGCTTCTGCTTCTGATTTTTTAAAGGGTTTTAGGAATGAGTTACTACACGAGAGTAGGTTGTGATGATATTGTGTTTAGACATCGTTGTGTGAGTCTGTGTTTGTACCAGCAGGGGTAGCTGCAGAACAGTCCTAAAAGCCTTTTTGGCTTTAAAAGACACATTTCTTTCCTGGGTGAAGCTCCAGCTCCTCCAAGATCACTAGAGGCTGGAAAATGGATAGATGGAGGACTTCTGGTAGATTTAAGCAGAAAACACTCTGAGACAACAGGGCGTGCTGGTAACATTGGCATCGACTTCAGAGGGGGTGCAGATTACACATACTCATCAGTTTTTATAACGTGCATTTGTCCCACCTAATAAAACCATTGTAGTAGCAGAGGACTTTTATAGTCCATTATGTTTTGAGTTATTACAGTGCATGGAATTAGCACAAATTAAGGTATTTTCAACATGAATCGTGCAGAAAAAGGCACAAACTGGTGCACAGAAATACACAAGATGTAGAAAATTGAGTGTTTGATTATCAAAATTCCCCTGTATCCCCTGCTTAATGTATGTAGCCTATAAAACTGAAATGACACCTATGCCCTTGGCTGATAAATTGTCTGTGGAACCCAGCACAGAACCAAAGATGATATTGTCAATACACATCCTGTCAATTGGTGTTTTGATGATGGTGCTGTTGATCAAAAATCTCCCACATAGGAGGTGTAAAACAGATTTGAACTAAACCACTCAGCATTCAACTTTTCCACTCCTTTATTTAGGTATTTCTTTGAGTTCATCGCCTGCTTTAAATTGTAGGTTAATCGAGAATGTAACCCAATTTTACGAGATATGTTTTCTTATTTTGGGGGAAAAAACAGAGGATAAAACAAAAACAAGCACATGCAGAAGGTATCAGTAACAATACCCACAGTCGTGAATGAATTAAATACAAAGACATTTCATCCTTTTTTTAAAAAAAAAAACGAAACACAGCATATTATTCTTTTCTGTACTGGGTCCCAGGTCATATCAAACACATCTACTCTGCCTTCATCATAGAGTCTCAGTATTTCCAGATTTAATGTGTTTGACACATATATCAACTTCCATTTTCCAAACACGCAGGATTAACTTTTTTCCGATCACCAATCCAAACAAAATAGGAGTTTTTTTTATCATACCTATTTGCAAGAGACAAAGAACTAGTCACTCCAAGAATAGCTACGAGTGGGTTCCCGCCGCTTCCCAAAATATTTCTTCCGATATGTGTACAGTTTGCTGCATGACCAAAAAGAATGTGCTTAGTCACTGGTTACAGACCTGCATCGGTGGCAAAATGGATGAGACTCCAGTAAGAGTAACCCAATTTCTAAGCCACAGTCAGTTTTTGTTCCAGCAGATATACATTCATTCTTAACCTCGCATGAAAAGTCTGCATTAAATGAAGTGTTTCATCTGACACTGTGTCTGAAGGCTCACCGGAGATGCTGATACACTTCTCTGTGTGACCTACATCAGTTCTTCTGCCCCAGTTAATAGCAGTTCATGTTGGACCTGGAGACAATAAAAGAGGGCAAATGTAGGCAACACCAAATATAAACAGGCTGGTTGTTATCAGGTGTAACATGTAGATAAATAATGTATTTATTCTGTCTCATGCTGACAACAACCACAGACAGAACTCTGTACGACTAGAGGCACTTATTGTAGCCTTAAAAGGGCACTATGTAGTTTTGGAGAAGAAAGTCAAACTCAGAATTGGAATATTAATGAGGTGATAATACAAGTGATTTACTCGTGTAGAGTTCAGCTACATGAGCAGCTTAGTGGCACATTGCCTTTTCTGGAAGTTGGGATAAAACCTTTTTTTAAAAAAACTGAAAACCTTTCTTTTGATGAATACTTTATACTCCCAGCGGGCACACAGCATTTTACAGGTGAAACAGAGCTGTATAATCGTCCTCTTACAGCAGAGGGCAGCATCAGCCCAGTAAGAGTCTGCTGACTGTTGGCCTCAGTGCTGCTTCTCAACAGTATGGCTGCTACAAAAAACAAGACCAATCACTCTTTTCCGAGCTGAGATGGGAGTTCTTGGCCAAAAACACACACTAGTTTTATTTTACTGTCTCGGACAGCATTCTGTACTGTGATTAATAATTTAATAAGTGTAGTGGTTAATATTTATATAACTATTTGAGTGTTTCTGAATTAAAAATGTACTCCCACTGTCCTTATGAAGCTGCTCTCTGCTCATTAAATATTAAATGTGGACAGGCGGGGGAGGAAGAAGAGATCGCCATGGGGCCTTCTGATAAGACTCAGACTATAATAGTGAATTTATAGACCTGTGTGTGTGTGTGTGTGTGTGTGTGTGTGTGTGTGTGTGTGTGTGGGACCTCTGAGTCACGTAGAGACCTGATTCTCTGATTTATGTGTATTAATGTTCCCCTTGTATATATCAACTGTGAGATGACTAATCTCGACTGTGTGTGTGTGTGTGTGTGTGTGTGTGTGTGTGTGTGTTTGTGTGTGTGTGCACGTTCGTGCGTGTACATATATACATATATATCGTACAGTCACATAAAAATTCTGCACATAATGGCTTTGAACCATGTTCATGGATTGAGCAGCAATGATAAGTTGACTTACCTGTCCTTGTATTTTTGTAATTTTGCTTATTGTATCTCTACAGTTTAATCATACAAGGCCTATATGTGGAGGATAGAGCTCCTAAGGGAAGAAAACACTAGTAATCTGATGCTATCTTCACACAATTAGCTAATTTATTCATCATTAAATCATTGAGTCGATTAGCATATGCATGGCTACTTCCAGCTTCTCAAAGAAGAGGATTTGCTGCTTTCCTCTGTTTCATATTATTGGAAAAATTAATATTTACAATCATTTTTGAGCTCTCAGCTCAGCAGTGCTTTGAGCTACATGCTCACAACTACAACGTTAATGTGCAGATGTTTAACAAGCATAGTATTGTTGCATGTTCACCATTCTACCTTGATAACATTGCCAGTGAGCACAAAGTAGAGCTGAAGCTGATTGGAAAGTTAACTGTTGTGAGGATAAATGAGTCTGGGCCAAGTGTAAACCCAGCTTTTGCGGCCATGGCCATTTTGATTTTATGGAGGCAGAAGTGACGATATTTTGAGGAGAGGGTGGAACTAGAAGACATTCTGATGTGTTAACAATTTGTAGATCACAAGGTGGCCATGCCATAAAGCAAACATGCTTTAGCGTCTAGTTTACTCAGACTTCTCTTTGAAACTGCTTGATTTATCTTGTTTTATATCAATTTGTGTGTTAGCAATTATTACAATATGTTGCATTACTTATGTTGCAACATTAGTTAACCTGTAATCCATAGCTACCCATTTAAAATACTTTTGCAGCCAGTTGGTTGATTTCTGGAGCATTTTCTGATGTTGTGTCTGTCAGCTGGTCTGAGATGTAGGACCGTATCCAATGGGTATCCTGATAAAATGAAATGAAATTATGCGTAGATTGAGAGTTTGCACATAGACCGACCCAGTAACCTCAATCAAATCTGACGCTATTGATTAGAGGAATTTAAACATGGTACATCAACCAGCAGGTGCTTGTGACATTATCTTTATTACATTTTTTTTTAATCAGCCAGACGTGAGCTCAGCCCGACTGGCCCACCATGTTACATACATACATATAGATACATGAAAACCCCCCATCCCCACCCCATCACCCTTTACCGGCAGGTTACCATGGAAACAGGCTCAGTATCCACCTCCTCCACAGTCGTACTTCACTTCCTGATTGTCTCTGGATCCCTGCATCCATCCGTCCCCCTCCCCACGTCCTCCATCGGCATCCTCCCCCTCCCCCACAGCCCTCACACACACACTCGCACACACATTTGTAGAATATTTTACAGCCCTGACACAGATGAGAAACGTACATGGATGATTTCACAGGATAATATGACATATGTTTGTACATGAGAGGCAACACAGACTGGTAATAACCGCTTGTTTTATTCCTAAAAGATTTAACCCAGTCACACTCATCCTTGCATCAACATCTGCCATATTTTTAGACTATAATTAATGGATATTTTGAAGCAGTAGAGATGACGGATGCTGTATTACACAGGCCGAATAAAACAGCAACATTGAACTGAGCAGTTTTCAGTATTGTAGACTAATTTCTCATTTTTAAATCTTACTCGACAAAAAGCCCCCTGAAATGCTTGAGAACGTGTCCAAATAAATGCCCATTTTCTCCTGATTAAGCCCAACTCAGTTTGCAGTAATGCATTTCAATTTGTGGCTCTTCTTTCACTTGAATAAAAGGTGCAGTTGGATGGATTTTAACCTCCATTATTCAGCACGGACATGAACATCGTCACAAAGCCTCTGAGCATTTAAAGTCACATTTTTGGGGGGGGATAGCAAACTAGGTCAATTATGTACCCATGCACTAATGAGTAAACACATAAAATCCTCAGTGTGTGTCTGTAAATGGTGGAGACAGCGTTGGAAGTAGGTTAACACAGATTTAGGAATTCAATGAAAAAAGCACTTTTTCACAGAACAAATTTAACTCTTTTCCCCTGGTTTTGTTTTTAACAGATCATTTTAGCAGGCTGCCGCTCAAGTCAACATGTCAAATATTTTCTCTTTCTAGCTTATATTAGCAATAAATAATATAAGTGACTGCTGCTTTTCTCTGTTTGATGTAAGCATCACCTGAAACTCTTCAAGCATTGGACTTTTGATCGGACAAAAGCAGTAATTTTGAGAGGTTACCTTGAGCTCTGGGAAACGTCAGACACTTATATTCTATTTTTTGACCGTTTTAGCTCACATTATCACCTGATTAACAAAAAGATGTGTTAGTAGATTCCTCCATAATGAAAATTAGGTTCAGTTCAGTTTAGGATTATTGTCATCCTCTTTTATGTCAGTTATTTTCTGGATTTATCAGTCATTTGTTATATGATAAATGCCCAAACGTCCTCAGTTATCTTGTTTCGTCCACAAAATGATCCAGGCCTGACTTCTCAACGAACATCTGCGAAACTTGCTTGCAAGTGATCAGATATTATCAATGATATGGTTTGATGTTTGGGTCTTGACACATTTTTTACAGAAGGGGGACAGTGTCATGTATAAAGTATTGTAAAAAACTCTTAAAAAAGCAACACAGCTGCTGCACATTAGTGGTCATAAATGTTGTTTCTACACGCAAGTAAAACACTACTCTGTGCTATCAGGAGGTTCCGCTGAAACTGGATCTCTGGCATCAATAATACAGTGATAATTAGTCAGCCTGACCCCCACTGTCTGCTCCTCTTAAACTCTAACAAGTAGCGAACCCTGTGACACTAAACTGTACACAACCGACTGCAGACTGCTGCCCGAACCAGCCAGTGAGGTGCACTTTAACTCAGATAGCCAACAGTCTGTGAACAGGTGAACACGAACACGTGAACAGAGACCTATGGTGTATTCATCAACCCGAATGGTTCAAGTAGCTGCTGTTGCGATGGAGCTCAATTTAATCAAACAAGCTGTGTATGACCAAACATATCATATAAGTAACCATATCAGTTTTCTGTCATCATACATCAGAAAGTGTTTGGCTTGTTGGCGGGGCACCAGAGTACGGCCCCAGTTACGTAAAACTATATTTTGTTCGTTAAACTTCTGTTCCTTTGGCCAACAGTGAACTTTCGCTGTTAATTATTATTTGCCCACAAATGTCGCAAATGGAATTTTATCATTTCTTTTTGATGTGGGGTTGTTTGAGGTACTTATCCCCAGTTGGTGTATTATATTATACATATTACTTATGTATTATTATTTATTATTATTTTATGTATTATTTATGTTTATTAGCCACCTAAAAGAAAAACATATTTCCATTTAAGTGTATGATGTGTTTAGAAAACTTTTACTGCTTTACATTGGCGTCAAACAACCTATTCCTTTGGCACTACATTCCACTTCTGTGTAGGAATACGGAGGTTGTACGGTTGAGGGAATGTAGTTCCAAAGGAAAGGCTGTTTGTGGGCAAAGTAAAGCGGCAAAACTGTTCAAAACATATTGCACACTTAGACAGATAAATATATATTTTTTTAATCATTTTTTGATTTTTCATTGAAAATTAGTTGTGTGTACCAATTGTGTCCATTAAGTGAAATCAAACATTCTGAGTTTGTTTTGTGTGGTCACATGTTTCCACCTCGAGTAGAAGGTTTTTAGACATTAATGGGTACTAAGGTTAACATTATTTAATAAACCTGACCAAAATAAGATATTTAATGGTTCCTGACTTTAATGGCTATGCATTACAAATACAAATCCCAGTAAAATGTATTTTGAAAGTGTGACATGCCTCACTATTTTCATTATTTTAATGATCTTATTTTAAGGCATTGCTTTTTAAATCAGACACGCACAATGATACGACACTACAGGTACGATACAGGTCATCATTCAGGTCTCAGAGCACCTCGTCTGACCGGCAACATAATTACAACATCGTTTTCTACAGCCAACATGAACATTAACCTTCGTCCTCTATGAACTAACTTCTTAGTCTCCTCTTTTACACAGAAAACAGACCAAACCTGCCCCAAAAACCCAAGATACATGAAATATTTACACTTATCTTACAGGCGATTCAAGCTGTCACAGTTAGAAACATAACATGGCAATCATACAGTCTAGTATTTACAGATAACACATACACACACACGTGCTCACACACACGTGCTCACTACACACACACACGCTCACACACGCGCACACAACAGTCTGGGCAGTACAGCACTGCAGCCAGTTGTTTTTCGAGGATGATCCGAGGCTCTTGGTCTCATACATGCAAGGAAGTAGAAGAGGCATTCTGTTGAGTCTTTACATTGAGTCTTTAGAACAGGAGGAACTGATGTTTTCAGGTCCTTTAGTTTCCTGTCAAAAAAAAATCACTTCCTTGTTTACGACTCTTAAATGATGTCCATCACCTCTCAGGATACAGTAGAGGCGGCCCGGCCTAGTTTCGAAGTCTTTGAGAGGATCACTGGCCAACAAGAGGGTGGGGAGAAGAAAAGGAAGAGGAGAAAGGGGAGGAATACAATAAATTAAAACAATAAAAAAAACCTAGGTTTTACTGTGCCGCCATGGGTGTGGCAGTGTGGCACGCCGCCAGGGATACATTAGAAGAAGAGGAGGTGATGGATTTTGGGGTCTGACACCTGCAGCAACAAAAAAAAACAAGAAGCAGCAGAAATAAGAATCAAAATGTGGATCATGTATAATCTCAACCTTTACATCCAGTTTAGATGCAGGTTAATAAGATTACTCAGCAACATTGAGATTACAGGCTGCTCAGGAAATGAGAGATACAGTAAACTGTCAGATTAGGACCGCCTAGACAGGGTGTGGCTAATCCCAAATAATCTCATTTAGAGATGTGCTGACTCTGAACCATTTACACCAGTCAGACAAAGGCCAGTAAAAGCAGGACAAGACTAAATCAGCACTCAAAGTAAAGCGGTACAGCCGGTACTGGAATTTTGACAAAAATTTTTAATGCCTTAAATTAGCTTTTTAAAATGGTTGAGGTAAGAACTGAGCAGTGCATTCATTTGATTTCATTTCAGATGTTCTCGTTTTAACAGATTTAAAGAGAGAGAGATTAAAAGACATATAGCCAACCAACAAAATAGGCTTCAAAATGCCCTGAAAAGTAGCCGAGACTCCATTTCTGTACTATTGATTCTATATGCAGATGTGCCAACATATGCAGCGGTACTATATCTCAATATATCTCAGTCAGGATCTGGTTCAGGGTTTTTCAGGCTCACCAGGATCGAGACTTGCGGACGCCTCTGTCCTTGGTGGGCGAGCTGTCCACAGAGTGACTTTGGTTCAGCTCCCCCTCCGCCGAGCGATCCAGTGAGGCGGTGTTTGGAGGAGTCATGTCGAGCTCCAGAAACATGATGTTCTCAGCCTGAAGACAGACGGATGATCCGTTTCGGTAAAGGTGTTTCATGCAGTACATTTGGCAACCCGAGGGTGAATGTTTTAGCCTTAGCATTGTTATCTTTCACCACAAAGTTTCCCATTCAACAGAAATCCTCCCGTAACACACTCACACACGCACACTAACCCTGTATCTGGAGTGAGCTCCCATCGCTATGGCAACCCTGGCGTACTGGCTGATTGGCCGTTTGTATCCGACTGCAGATGTCGGCCTTTTCTTCATCTGCGAGGATTTGCTGAACAGAGGGAGAGAGGAGGATCAATGAGAGACAAGCAAACCAAAAATCTGAGAAATCTGAACTCTCTACTGTAAGTCTAAATGAAGCTCCAGATATGATATGATCTACAAGCTTTCTCTTTTTTTCTGCATTATTGGCAGCGGAGGAAGACAAGAGAAGAAGAGCGGGTGAAGCAGAGAGCACAAACGTCAAAAGGTCATGAACCCCGACTCGGATTAAACACATTTTTAAGTTCATTATTTCCACCTGACGGCCTTAATCCCAACATCTGAAACCCACACTGACCTTTCAGCAGGAACTAGAGGCTGAAACTTCCACTGATCCTCCTCGGGGTCAAAGGTCAGTCTGTTCATGATCTTATTCTTCTCCTCTGGAGGGATGAAGTTCTCTATGATCAGATACCTGCAGGCATACAAAACACGACAATGCAAAGGGTTAGTCTGAGGTCATATCAGGAACAAATACTCAGAGAGGATTGAGTCTGCAGATTATCATGGTGTCTGAATCGTCTGCTCTTTTTCTCTTTTCTTATATCGTTAAGCACTTAGATTACATCTTAAGAGCGTCCTTAGCTCTTTGCCAGTCTATGTGGCCTGTCTACAGTATATAGAGGAAAGATTTATAGAAGAATGGTTTTGGACCAAGATAATTAAAAGGGTCATTCAATACTGACTATATTTTTAAATACACTACATGAAGAAACGTTTTTGGACAACCCTGTCTACATAGGTTTGTGGAGTTTTTGGTCTTTGGGGTCATGTGGAGTTACACTAAAGTTTATCAGCTGCATCTGGCAGTAGATGTTTTAAATTGTCAAACACATTATGCAACAAATAACATTAATCGCTTTGTTGCACCCTTGTTAGTCTCACACAGTCAGACCCCACGGCACTCTGACTTGTTGTCTTGGGCGATGCTAGCGATGGTGTCGCTGCAAAAAAGTTGTCCTGGTATCAAAGGGGCACTATGTGGTTTTGGAAAAGAAATTCAAACTCAGAATTTAAACACTTAGAAAATCATGAGATAATAATTGAAGAAATATTTATTTTCTATAGCTGAACGAACAAGCTGTTCTCAGAGGAAAATCAGGTCCCCAAAAATACTGTTTGCAGTTAGAAAGGTGGCAGGGTCCGCCATGAAATTGTGTTGTACTTTAAGGTTAGTTTGTTTAATTAGTCATGAAAACAAAGAGAGTTTGTTTATTACCATTATTTATTAATTTACTCATTTCTATATTTGCATCATTTTCCTCTGTCTTTCTTTCACTGTGATTTTGCCTGTTTTATGGCTTTTACTCCTTTTACTTTGCCTTTGCCTTTTTGTGTTTTTACATGTTCTGCCTCCTCTTTGTTTTTAAAGATTCTACAAAAATAAAGTTTGTTGTTGTTATTTTGGCACATATGTTACATATGTTGACAAAAAGCTAGGAAATTAAGTTTTGTCGACCATGAGGATCCAGCTCACAAGTTTGATTCCTTAACCCCACATCTCTCAGCCTCTCTCAGTGTCCCGGTAATGATCTTTATATGAAGCGTGTTTGTGTCTGATGTGAGCGCTCTCTGTGTTTGCTGAACCATCCGGGCATATTCACTGTTTCTGCTGACTCTTCGGGACTCACTTGAATTTGAGCTCTCTGGTGAGCTCGTTCTGGGTTTGCTCCAGTTCCTGTCGGCTCCTCACGTGCTCGTCGTTCACGTCCTGGATCTCCGCTTTGATGCACTGGAGCTTGGCATACAGCTACGAGGAGAGAGAGAGAAACAGAGAGAGGGAGGGAGAGAGAAACAAACAGAGTGGGTGAGGAGGAGAGTTGTCGCCCGGCACAGTGTACTCACTGATGAACTGGTCTCCGGCTCGCTGGGGCTTGGTTGCCCATAGCAACAGCACTGGAGGCACTGGTGTCGGGAGAAAAGGGCAGCCAATAGGAGCCTGGCAACACGGCAGCCTTCCCTCTCTCCGGTTCATTCCTCCTCTTTCCTCCTGCGCTCCCGAGCTTCCACACTGTTCATTCTTTGACTGCCCGGGCTCTAAACAAGTAGGCTAATCCTGACTTTAGCCCTGGTGTAGTTATCCTGAAAGATGACACTGCAGTTCACAAATTGTATGATGTGAAGGCTTATTTTCTGGTAACAAAAATAATGCTCAAAATTGGATTTAAAGCTTAAAGTTGAAATTCTTTTAAAGGGAATTCCATGTTCAAAAACACAGCATTGCAGAATAATAAAGCACAAGGGCATGATGCTGCAATACCCAGGGGTATTTCTCTACAGGTTTTAAAAGATGACTTCTACTGTGAGCAAGTTTTCTTCTTTATTCAGAGTTTACTGTCGACTGAAAACGCCAGTGCAGCTGTTCTCCAAAGTGTCTCCTGAAGTATTTTACACCAAACTGCTGCTTTCACACCAAACAGAACTAGATGTTCCTGATTCCCATTTACACCGACTTATTTCAAACAACCCAAGAGCAGAAAAAACACGAAGTCAACAGGAAGTTGGAGAGGCGACTCTTTGATTCAACAGTTGTCATCATGACCCACGTGGGGCAATCGCAGTAGTTTGTGAAGCACTTAAATGCTTCTGATGTGTATTCGTGTTCTGTGGTGTCACAAAGAGCTAACGAAGAAATAACTGATTACCAGACAGCAAACCGACCATTTGCCACAAATAATGACTACGGACAGGACAAAAAAGAGTAGGAGGAGGATACAGCACACGGATAATTGATGTGCTTACTTGTTAACATGAAATGATTTTTACATTTTTTTACTTACATTTTAGCTCAGCATTTGTGTAATTCAGTTCATTTTATGATATTTGCATTGTATTTGATTTTTTGTGTGTTTTGCAGATTTCTAAGAAGAAAAAGAAGCACACAAATGAATTTTTATGTGGCTTTTTGTGGCTTTTTGTGGCTTTTTGCGGCGTGTGTAAGTAACACAATACATAAATATCACAATATCCTGTAAATAATCCGGATCATGTTAAAGGTGCAGTATGTGAGGATTCTAATTGAATGAAAGTTACAAAAAAGATCAGCTGAATGTGAAGAAAAAACTGTGTTGACCTCATCATGACCCAGCTGGCTCTGGCCCCGTCCCGGTATACAGCTCCTCTGCTAGCAGTGTAAACACCAGCACTTCTGGATGGACCTCTAGCTGCACGGCTAACTGAGCTAAGATACAGTTAGCAGATACAGTTAGCAGCAGTTAGAGGCTACTTCAATTATATAATGCCCAATTATTTGTTTTAAGCATAAATTGTCTTATCTTCTTATGTATGTCAAACATATATACATACATACTTCTTACATACTGCACCTTTAAATCATTTCCGTTTCTTTGTGTTCTGGCTTTGTCATAGAAGGTGGCGGGAATGCATCTTAACGCTGGTTCCCACCTGCCATAACACAGAAAAAGGAAGAAGAAGAGGAAGAGGACACATAACTAGCTAGCTAGTGACTACAGCGTGTGGCTAAAGCGAGACACTCTACAGCAGCCAAAAGAAAGTTAGCTCCCTAGTGGGACAGTGTTGTTTGGATTCTGTAAAAAAAAAAAATGACTTGGCTGACTGCATTATTGTTTTAGAAAAATTATCAATAGTCACAACAGTATTGTTATCAAGAATTCTTTCGGGCAATCGTTTCTCAAAAATCTGATATTACCACCCTATCCTGATCCTGATCCTGATCCTGTCATAATAAATGCTCCTCGACTATTATCAGCCGCTTTGCTGCACCTGCAAAACGTCCTGCAGTAACCAGTTTTCAACTCAACACTGTTTTTGACCCTTAGTCTGTCTGAGCTTCGCAGGCTGTCCTCCGAGCTCTGAAATCACAGAGTGGAAACTTCACATCTCAGACTTCCCTCTTTTCCTCGGAGAGGCGGCACCATGCAGTGAGAGGAGGGTAGATGGCACGCGTGGCGAGTTAGATCATCAGGCGGGCAAAGATCATGAATCACATTGTCACCCACACTGACACAATGGCTTGTTCGGGGTTAGTCCTGCTGGCCGTGCAGCAGATTGGGATGCGAGGCGAGCAGGGAGGGGGGGGGCTTGTCAGGTTCAGAGTGTTGTTTTAGGGTTTTGCACTGAGGGGATTTAGGAGTGAGTTACTGGGAGATCCTGAAGGGAAACAGACTGAGAAGGTTAGCATGGAGAGCGTGAAGAGGCCTGGGATTGATAGAGAGTGACAGAGGGAGGGAGAGGTCCAGGGAAGAGGAGGGGACGGCAGGACAAACCTTGAGATACTGGCCGAGGCGGGGGGTCATTAGGGATCCAGGTCAAGGGACAAGGGGATCAGAGGGGTAAAGAGGGACATACTGACATTAGGAACAGAAAAGGATGTTGCATTTAAAAATATATCTTGGTTGTCATTATTCTGCTTTTCAAAAGTGCCGTCTTTTGTTTTTGCATCGTGAGCGGTATCGGTGCATCCTTTACCTTCTTGAGTTTCTTGGTCTTGGCTTCAACCTCCTGCTGCAGAGAAGTGAAGGTCTCTCTCAGCTCCAGAGTCTCTTCGTCCTGCACCAACATCTGCTGCTGAATCTCCCTCTCGCTACACGTCTGAAAACATTCATCAAAATGTCACTTTTTCGGTTCAACAGCACCTCCTCGCATCGCTCATGCTCACGGACCTGTTTTCCTATGTATTTCGCAGGTCAACCTTATGTCTAAGGTCTGTTGATGGATGAAAACTGCACCTGAACGTCAGTATTTTCAGTATTTAATGCTGCAGTTAAAGGGAGAGGGTGTCTCTTCCCCAGTTTCTACTTACTTAGTTCATAAACATGTATCAATTGTATAGTAGGCTTATTGTAACATAAGTGCAGCTGTATAATGTTGACTCAATAAACACACACACACGCAGGTTTACCTGGTCAGCGATCTCCTGCCTCTTCATCTCCAGCATCTTCTGCTGCTCATTGGTGTGATCGATGATGTTCTTTCCGCCGACCAGCAGCTTGCTCTCCATCGCCTGAGAGATACAAACGAATACTCAGATTCATATTTATGATCAAGAACCTGCGTTGTTAATTCTTGTAGCAGTAATATGTCAATTAGTGTTGGAAGTTTTTTTTGCTTGTGTCACAACCAAACTAACAAGGAATCCAACAAGGAAACATGATCAAACAAAAGCTTATTGTTCATATCGTAACTGTCTGATTCAGTGGTAAAACTGTAGCTAAAATTAATAATTGAGAAACTATATCTAAATGTTTACATCGAGGGCAACGCTCAAGTTTCTTGAGGTCAAAGTGAGGTCATCAGGACATCTAACAGTTGGATCTTTGTGTGTGTGTGTGTGTGTTGTAGCTGTAGTCAGTGCAGACATTGTGCTGATGAGGCAGACAGATCTGGAAGTGAGCAGATTAACGTCCCCGCGATGACACCACGCCACAACAAGCTGAGCTCGGCTGAAACATTGTCGGGGCTTCAGACCTCAGGCATGAATCACATTCAGGAGTAGACCGGAAAACAAAACGACAGTCTGTGCTTTCATGTCAACTTTCTTGTCGACTGATGTCTGATGTCTTTGGTTCAGGCTGACATATCCTGACTGATACTATTCCACAGACTGCCATGACATTCTACTCAGATATTCATCGCCCTAAGAAGATGAATCATGCTGACTTTTCATCTTCCTCCACCAGCAGGTCGCAGTTTCAACTTCAAGATTTATTTATTTCTGTCATTTTATTGATTATTCAGTGTGGTGAAACAAAGTTTATATTACCTATATGCTACTCACAAAAATTGAAATATATATTGATTGGTAAATGCCAATGTATGTGTTTCTTTATTTTATTTTATTATGTTTACAAGTTGTTTAGGCTGGGTTTGCATGGAGCCCGCCCTGCCGACACTCTGCCTGTCCACTCTCTCTGGTCCAGAGACTCAGCTGTGGGTCGAAGGAGTCGGTGTGTTTAAAGGGGAAAGCACAGCTAGAATTCAGCTCACCAGTGCCAGCAACGCAGACATGCCAGCGCACATGTATAAATGCTCACTATGGCGTAGGTCACTTGTGTAGGTCACGGTGTCGGCTCTGCGTAGAGCCTTAATGCAACCGTAAATCAGCTTTTATTACACACCAGAAGCCCAGTTTGGTTGATGACATAGAAGTTCATGATTCTACTGTAGTCCATTTCATTTTACCGCAACTTAAGTTTAAGCACAATATTGAGTTTCTTACTAATATGTGCAATTAATGTCTATTCATTTATCATAAAGCTTGTAAGTAATTATAATCATGTTTTTAATCGCTTGACAGCCCTAATATATGTAGAACTGTATTTTATTTAGTGCAACCTTGTTGAAAAGACAGCTTGCTCCCATTGGCTCTCAACTGTTTAAATAAAGTTATTTTGTGAGCTACTTATTTAAAAGAATAAATAAGTCAGATATATAAACAAATTCTTCATCATTAGGTCACAATTTAAATTTCTCTGATATGTTGTAGTTAATAAACAAATACTTGCAAAACTAGCAACATTCAGCCTCAGCTCTACTCTGCTAATCAGCAAATGTTAGCATGCTAACACGCTAATGTAACATGTTGAATATGGTAAACATCATCACTGTGTTGACATTGTCAGTGTAAACATGTTAGCATACTGAGGTTGACACTTACCCCAAAGTTGTGCCAAAAAAAGCTATTGACTAAGTTTTTTTTCCTTTTTTTCTCTCTTTCTGTTTACTTCTTGAGAACTAGAGCACTTAATGAATGACTTTCTACTCATAATTTCTACCTTTTCAAAATGAAATTCATTGATATTAAAATATGCCTGTGAACTCTTATGAAGACTCGTTATCATTTCATGCCTCGGGTTACAGCGCCGTTGGTTACTGTGGAGAATAGACGTGATGCACAGTGATGCAATCTGTGTCAAATTTTAACACACACACACACACACACACACACCCACACACACACACACACACACACACACACACACACACACATCATCATCATCATCATCATCATCATCATCATCATCATTACACACATGTTCTCTGTCCTGAGGGATTGAAATCTAAATTGAACATAGAGAAGCAGGAAGAGCCAGTGACAAGAATCCGAGAGCAGAGGGTGAAAAAATATTTTTAAAAAAAGAAGGAGGGGAAAAAGAGAAAAATGAGGCCAGTGAAGGGCAAGCAGGGGCCACGGTCATTTTGTATTGGCCACATTCCAGTCTCAGGACTTAATACAAAAAGACACTGTGTGTCAACAATGTGCAGCCTATACATTCCTTATTACATGCACAAACACACACACACACACACACTCATACAGACTCATACAGAGAGTACAGTGGAGTCCCTCAGAGAGGATGCGTCTGCAGCAGGTCTGTACAGAAAGCCTCTTTGTCTTGAGCTGTCTTTGTGTTCTCTCAGTGTGTGTGTGTGTGTGTGTGTGTGTGTGTGTGTGTGTGTGTGTGTGTGTGTGTGTGTGACTGCCTGCTTTGCTGCTCTTTGTGTTTTGTCATATTCTTTCAGCTTCATTAAAAGGCTGATTCATGTCAGGGTTTCTCTCTCTC
The DNA here is from genome assembly GCA_963678695.2 of Diplodus puntazzo. NCBI lineage: Eukaryota > Metazoa > Chordata > Actinopteri > Spariformes > Sparidae > Diplodus > Diplodus puntazzo. The sequence goes on from OZ023172.1 coordinate 11,672,861, forward strand.
TCATGCATCCCATGTCTCCTCTCCCTGATTGGCTGGTCTGATACAAATCCTTTACATTCAGAGTCTATAATGCAGGCAGTGAATGGGCTCGACACTAAATGTATCCACCAGGCACTTGCCAAGTACATGATGCTATTATCTGGTGAATAAAATGCATATTCATGTGTTAACTTCAGGAAAAGATTGGCTGTGTGAGTCTCACTGGGTTCACGAAACTGTGTCAAAACCCAAATTACACCAATTCACAATCGCGGCGACATCCTGTTAAAACCAAACAATGCTCTGTTACACTGTACGGTACTTATGCCCGCGAGCATTGAGTTCATGAGAGGAAACAAATCTTCTTCTGCACTAAATCTAAGTTGGCCGCTGAAGAATAAATCTTTTGTTTCCCTCTTAAAACAGGTTTAGAAAATGTTGGGCCTCGCTTTGATAAAGTCTCCGTCTGAGCAGCTTTGTGTGCCATTAGCTGGACATGAGGTGATTCTTTCGCTTTCTTTAACCACAGAGGTCCTCCTGCAACAAACAGGTCACTATCACTGCTATCAAATTAAACAGAAATCAGTGGTGTCTGCCTGGAACAAGATGACTCTCGACTTGTGAAGGAGGAGGCTAACAGCGCTAGCTAATGCTACAGGTCAGCTGAGGAGGCTATGAATGTTTACATCCAGCGCTGTCACAAGCGTGAGCCTCTTGTTCCGGAGTAGTTGCATTTCCTTCTGTGCAGTGATACGCAAAGAAAATAACTCATCCATGAAACTGCTCACAACAAGGCCTGTGGATCATCTTGAGAAAAGAGACATTGCTGCTGAGCTTTTTCAATGTATGTTTTTTTTTTTTTGCACTTTGAGCACAACCAGCTGAGTGTCATCTGGTTCCATTGAATTACAGCGAAGGCAGACATCTCCAAAACACAACAACTCACACCAAAACAATCTGGATGGATAGCTTACACCACAGGTAAGAAGAAAAATACATATTTTTTCACTCTGGGGTGAACTGTCGCTTTAAGTTGGGTAAATGTGGAGTATAGTCTACAGAAAAAAAACTCTCATGTGAACCTTTTTCCCAAGAACTACCGCTTCCAAATACTGTTTTAAGACCAACATGGAGGAGAAGTCCTTAAAGGGCTCCAAAAAATGGAAACTATTACTTTTATTTCTTACTGACTGCTGCTGAGGAAAACCATGTAAAAAGATTGAAAGCTACTAAATGCACCATGTGCTGAATGGTTTTGTCAGCCGCTGTTTTCCGAGGCCACGACTGAACTTCGGATCTCAGCTGTAATCCTTTACTTCACATTAGAGTTCACCATCTAGAAAGAAAATCAAATTATCCTGAAACGTACTCCAGTCACGGTGTCATGAGTTGCCCTGGCAGATCTCCAGGACATCGTGTCTTTAATGTTCAGATCGAGCTTTCTCGCATCTGAGCCGATGTGACGGAGGTGACGATGAAAAGAAGGAACAGGAGGGGGAGGAAGAGGAGGAGGAGGAGCAATGACTCAATGAGGGGTCCGAATGGCCTCAGTCACATGAGACACGAGTCACTTGTCATTCAACTGTCTCCACAGGTCGAGATTTCAGTCACACACACAAACACACACACACACACACACACACACACACACACACACACACACACACACACACACACACACGCGCAGATGCACTCAGGATGTCTGCTATTCTCTAAAGGTCAACACTGAGTTTCAGTTTGTTCATCATGTCACTATAGACAGTCCTGTGTCTACATCTCAGTACCACTGGATCAATAAAGCAGATGTTATATCTTGCCATGTTTGTGTGTGTGTGTGTGTGTGTGTGTGTGTGTGTGTGTGTGTGTGTGCATGTGCGTGTGCGTGTGTGCTTGCTTAAGAAAGATTTCCACATTGGAAAGTAGACAGGCCTTATTCACCTCACGTCTCATCTCACCGCAGCATATACAAAACTCTTATCCGACTTCTTTATATAATATTGCATGGATATATGTACAAGATCAGATAGAGTCACATGACACATATTCTGTGTCTGAAATCTCTTAGTGTGTAGGAGGATTGCTAAAAGTAGCAGGTAATGCTTTATATTAAGTTCCTTGTAATAAGTGTAAAAGGTAATAAAACCCTTTTTGTCCTTATAAGATGCTTAATAACATGTTAAAGATAAGATAAGGTATAATAAGATGTTGATTTATTAGTCCCACAATAGAAACACTGAGTGTGTATTAGAGTAGCACACGGGATAGCAAAAATAGACAGTATCAATTAAAACAGTTATCATAAATAAGTAAAAAATATAACAATTTAAATAAGCGATATGTCTTTGAAAGTAATAACACCATCGGACATTGGACTATGTAAGTGTCAATAACAGCTTAAAGGGAATTGGTTTCCTTAGAATTACCAAGTAAAGTAGACTGTTAAATTTAAGTTGCACGAGCTAAAATGTTTCAACTTCAACTTAAAAATCACGAGTCTCCTTTACTTGATAATTTTGAGATTTCATAAATTTTTCTGAAGTAAAATCAGCAGAGTGAAGGTTTAACACTGACATACTGAGTTAGGTCAAGTTAAAGGCGCAATATGTCATTTTTGTCAAAACCACTACACTAAATAGAAATGAGAAAGAAATAAACAGTTTTGACGTTACGACTTTTATGTGCTGTGTTGCAGGTGCATCTACTGAAGTTAGCATGCTAGCCAGCTAGCAAGAGACTATTCTGGTCCAACATTCTGGCGTTAGAGGAGGAAACACCAACACTCTCCTGTAGCTCCGTGCTCTGTGTTGGTCTGTTTAGAGTATATACTTGACAAGTGGCATAGTCTTACACATGTTTGTAATGCTATTATAAACATATGAAGCTCATATGTTTTTTTTATAGTTTGTTTTTATTTAATGTTCTTAAGCGGTCATAAACTGTGAACAGGTGTCTTATAAGTACAAGACTTAGAGGGTGTTGTTATCAATTAACGCTTATTGCAAGGACCTTATTTAACAAAGAGGAAAAGAAAGCGTCTAATTTCCCAAGCGTCAGTTTTTCTGGAGCTCGTGAGTCCATGTGAGTGTGTGCCGGCCAGCATATTTGTGTGTGTCTGTGTATAATCTGCCTGTAAGTGTGTGCTCAAATTCTTTAAGCTGTGACCGATCTGATTTCCTGATGGGAAAGGGACTGGGAAGCGTTGCATATTGAGCCGGCTCATCCGCCATCAGCAAGCCAATCGCAGGGAGGCGGGGGCCTGCCGGGAGCAACCGGGATATAAATACAATGTGACGACATCGGCTCTGTTGTGTGCAGCGGATAGACAGAAAGCTGAAGAAGAAGAGGAAGAAGACGGGGGACACTGAGCAGGAGCGACGGAGGCAGAAAAACAAAGCAGAACAAATGTCAGAGCATCTCTGAGAATCTGCTTCACATCAGTCCTGATCGATGTAAAAACCACTTAAGGAGCCACGACTCGAAGCCTAAAACCTCATTACACTTCACTCACTGTCAGTCATCTCCTGCTTCTACCGAACACACGAGGCAGATCCAGTAAATGACATACGATCAGCACATACAGATCCTCCTTGTACTCCACAACCTCCTTTCATCCTGCCAGAGCGAGACTGACTGAATGAATGAATCCTTTTCAAATTAATCAAATTAGCTAATATGTTCCGGCAAAATGAATTTTTCTCAAAGGATGAAATCACAGAGCATGTTTTCTCTATTCCTTATGATTTTATCTTAATGGACTGTTTACAATATGCACATTTGGTCATAGGAAAATGTCTTTTTGGGCCCCAGTGCATCAGGCGTCGATGTAATTACAGGTTCTGGACTTTAAGACTTCCACCGACCGAGCCGGCTAACTCCCGAATTAGTGCCTGACTAATCTGAATTGGGATAAAATAATCTAATTGTGTGGCTCTTCTAGACCTGCCCAATTTAGACCAAATAGCTTGAATTATTACGGTGAAATAACTCTTTCCGCGGAGGTTGTGACGCTCAAAAGATGCGACAGCCATTTGTAATGTAACATAATGTAACAATGTAAGCTTATCTGTAAAAATCTTTCTTTTGATCTGAACCTCCTGTGGCCAGTCAGGTTGCATTGTGGGCAATGTAGGCAGTAGGTTTTGGTTTTCTGATTCTTCCTACTTGATTTTGACCTTTTTAAAACTGTCCAACATCGAGTCCAAAAATCTTACAGGAGTACGATTTACTTGTACTTAGAAGTTTTTACACAGCTTGACATTTTCTAAATTAATTATTGAAATGATCTAGTACCGTTTTGTATATTTCATGAGGCTACAGTTGTTGCATTAGCAAAATATTACATCACTTGTCCATCCAAAATATCCATTTTTACTTTCTGTGCCTCAGAAGATAAACACACATACACGCAGTCTTCAATCATCTGTATTCATGTGCAAACCTCCTCTCTGTTTGTTTGTCTCCTCGTATAAGAGAAAGAGGAGAGTGCTCTGTATAAGAAATGTCTCTGCTTCCTCCACAGATCCCATGATTGGATGCTCAGCTCACAAACACACGCATACAAACACACACATACAAACACACACATGTACAAACACACACTCACACACACAGAGTTGATTCATCAATATTTCAGTGATGCAGGCTTCCATGCTGAAAGATGGAGAGCGGTGATGAGCTCTCACTGCACACACACACACACACACACACACTCACACACACACTCACACACCCACACACACACACACACACACACACACACACACACACACACACACACACACACACACTCACACACGCGCACGCACCTCCCTCTCAGACTTTTTCCTCAAATTAGACAGGCAGGAAGGCCGATGCATAAACAGGAAACAGTCATTCTATCCATGATGCTATGCGTGTGTGTGTATGTGTGTGTGTGTGTGAGTTTTCTGCTATATTTCCCATGAGGCAGTGGGCATTGTAGTGACCGCACATTCTGATTGGTTGAACTTCAGCTGGCAGGATGTAGGAAAGACCTTAATGCACAGTCCATGCCATTTCCTCCGATAACAAAAGCGACTGGAAGAAGCATTCGCGGTCGGGCAGAAAATAGTAATTGTTTTTCATTTGAAAGATTCAATTATCCTCCTGCTCCAGGCTGAATTGCCCTTCTCTGTTTGCTCTAAAGTCTGACGACGCCACGTCTACGTCAGGCTTCGAACAAAAGAGATCAAAGGATCAAAAGAATCAGTGTTTCCCACACCCAGAGTTTATTGTCGGCCTCGCTCTTGAGAGTTGTCTGTCTGTGCTGATTCCCCCAAAAAAGACTTAAAGTTCCCCAATATTTGTTTTTCTGGGAAGCTCTACGAAGGCATTTTCAGGAATTTAAGAAAATTGCTAAACATAGAAGCAGACGGGGCGGATTAAGGACAACTAAAGATCGAAGAAAATGTTGAGAATTCTTAAAATAACCCCATGGTACAAGGAAACACCTCAGCTCAATGTATGAGTGATGAACTCAGTTTAGGGACAGAGAAGTAGGCAGAGAAACAGATTAGCTAAAGGAGAGTGAAATGACAGTGCTTCTCCAAATTGTAGCATCAAATGAACATCAGCAACAGAATATACTATGGCAAGTAACAAAATAAAAGCATTTGTCAGGGTCTGAAGTTGTAGCTTAATAAGACAGTTTTCTTTCAAAATGAGAGAGACAGATGTATGTGATGCGGAGCAGAGAGGGAGACGGTAAAAAGAAGAAGAAGGAGAAGAAGAAGGGAGATGTTGCAGTTGTGACCCAGAAAAAGTGGATCTAAGAATAGTCCACTGGAGGGAGGAACACAGCAGCCTCCTTTATGAGAACCTGCTGCTCGGCATGAAGCGCTCCACACTGACTGCACTGATACCGCGCTGTTTCATAACAGCAGTGTGCTGTGTAACGGCTGGTAAAACATCTGACTCAAGAGCAGAGTTTCCATTAATAAAAATAGTACTAGAGGATTTCAATGTCCCGGAAAAATGGGAGAAATAACCGCTTTGTATACAAATACACTCCTACATCACTGGAACACGTGGATACAACGTTTTCTTTTACAAAAACAAAAGAATATGTTCTCAGAATTAAGTGATTTTTGAAGGGAGTCTGGGGATTTTCTCATAACATAACATTGCAGAGGTACAACTACTGTATTTTTAAACTTTGCCATGTTTGCTGTCAAAGAAGTGTTGTCGTCTTTCATGAACTCAGTGTCAGTTGTGGTCAAACAGCTGCTAAATGTTGGCAGCAGGTAGGACTACACACAGAAACAAACAGGCCGGTACAGCAGTGCCTCCATATACACCTACTTTATACAAGGAGCAAAACAACTTATTGTATTTAATGCTGCATTTACAAAACATACCAAGTATGGGGACTTTTTACATGGGTCAAACAGTAGCCTGTATTAGTTACCATTTACCGTATAAATACAGTAAACGGTAACTAATACTAACACATTTATAAAATGTTGTCCTCTTTCATACATTTAGTATAGTGTTGTTTAAACAGCTGCTAAAGGCTGGTACAGTGGTGCCTATACAAACTGACACTTTTAACGAGGATAGAAAAAACTTAATGTGTGGCATTATGTGCCGAATTCACAAGAAGGCTTGAATGGTTTTGAACAATTGCTCAAAGTGTTTTGCAAGATTTGTTAATTTTCTCCTCAAGCAGCAACTCTAAAAATCAAACAATTTGTAAAGGGAGTCTGGTGACATTGCGGTCACCTGTTCAATGGTCAGCTGAAACGGACAGTGTTCTCACAAACAGCAGCTGCTAACATCAGTTTATGGCATGACAGCATGATGATAAGTCATTCCTAAAGCAAGGAGCTGAATGGTGCATTTGAATATTAACACATATATTTAAATAGGATCATATCTATTTATAATGGCATTAATAGAAGCTGAGAATTTAGAATTCTGCTCCTAATAGAGCATCTCCACAGTGTGGGTTTTGGTACTTTAGCTCTGAATACGGTATCTCCTCCCCCATTACAGTAAAGGATGTAAATCAAAGCTGGTGGCACGTCCAGCAGAGCAGACAACAGCTATGCCAACAGTTGCGCCAACATTACAACACAGTCCACAGATGGAGCGCTACACCTTGGAGGCCAGTTAGCTCACGGCACCCTGCAGAAGCACCAGCTGACCCAACATACTTTCACAAGGCTCGTCCCTGACCTACTTACATTTGTTAATGTGTGGATGTGTGTGTGGGTGAGAGGGGCTATCAGAGAAGGAGAGAGAGAGGAAATGGGAGAAGGGTCTCGACAGCCTTTCAGTCCGATGTTATCTATAATTGGTTATTCCTGAGCTGTTTTCCAGTCTCTCGCCCTGTGAGTCTGCCTCTCTGCCTAGCAACCTCTCTCTCATTGGCTATCAGAGCAGAGAAAAGTGGAACCTTGAGGCCACATTCGGTGATTGGTGGGCTAATATCAGTCTCAGCCAATCAGAGGGAAGCAGGGACAGTCTGCTATAACTGGCTGATTGATTAGACATGAAGCGTTACACCATCACAGGGCTGTCACAGGAGCTTAAAAGGCAGTTGAATGATGGAATATTTTGTACCGTCATAGGGCAATTAAGTAAATTATAATTTTATTAATTCAGTAGCATGAATACTTCTTAAAATTTGAAAGTATTTCTTTAGAGGGATTTATATCAGCTATAAGTCTTTATATCCTCGACTTATAATCTTGTTACAGTGGGAAACAGGGAATATCCTTTTGCCTCGAAGTGTTTAAGCAGCTGTTGATTGATGAATGACTGTTCTGTCGTCAGTCAAAGTCAAAGACAAAATGTTTTCAGCTGTGCAAGTATCCATTATTCTATCGTTAAAAAATCAAGCCATTGATTAATTGTTGGATGTTTTAGGCCTTGTAAGGGAAAAATAATTTGCCATGAAAGCACCTCCAAATTTCTTGCTTTGTCTGACAAACACTGAAAAAAAAACAAAGATTTTCAAAGTACAAATACTTGACAAAAGATGCGTGAGTTGTCCATGAGTTGTGGACATGAATTGCTGTGACTTCGGTTATAATGATCTTACAATCGTAGGACAGGAATAGTGACTTGACTTGCCCAAGAGAATTTGATTTGGGACTTACTTGAGACTTGGGCCAAATGTCTGTTATAAAGTACAAATTTGTCCCAAAGGAAAGGATTCAATCAGCAAATGAAGGAAATGACTAAATAATTAACCAACATAAAGGAAAATCTTCTGTTGAATCCTCCTCTCCTGATCAATACCATCAAAGTGTCAGGCTCGGTGGAGATTATTCTGTAATTGAGTTACTTTATGATCTTTCCATTAGATGCTCTCTTCATTTACTTTCCTGTGTGCCTGATAATATAGTTTGGCTACATATAGTTTCCCTGCCTTGGAAGTATCTTGACATGATACAATGTTGTGTCAAAACGTGTCCAGGTTACACAAAGAAAGAAATATCTCCATGTTTAATGTTTTCCCAAATTAATAAGAAGGCCCAAATATGTGTTGTAGACAGAGTTTCTTCAAACGCAAACTTGAAAAAATATAGCGATTTTGTTTTAACGGAACCTGGGGACTTTTGCCACAGGTCTTCAAAAAAAAAAAAACCTTTATTGGTTAGTGTTAGCTGAACTTGAAAGATTTGGCATGCTTTGTATCAATAAAATGTTTTCTGTCATGAATTTTGTGAAAAAAGGTTAAATCAGTTAAAACTGTGTTCAAATAGCTGCTGAGAGGCAAGACGCAGGTAAGACTGTAGCGAAGTCTGTTAAGTTTCTCCTCATGCAACAAACTCTTAAAATCATGTGTTTTGCCAAGGGGGTCTGGATATTGCGGTTACTAGTTCAGTGGTTGGATAACTTGAAACAGTGTGTTCACAAACATCTGCTGCTGACATTGGCAGGTTAAGAAAATCCCAACATGTAATGTACATAACAGTGAACCACAGTTATCCATGGAAATAAAAATAAAGTAATGCAATCAACCAGAATTCCCTCCAGACCAAGGAAAACCGTAATTAATAGTAACAGTAATAGGTTTTTCTTTACGATAACTTTACAACAAACACTTCTGATTTGAGAGCACGAGTCGTGACAACCAACATCAACGACATAAAGGCGTCCTTGTACATGCCTTAATCTTGTAAAACTGACCTGTGATCTTAACATGTGACATGTTCCTTGTTAACCTGTTCTTCCCCTCAGTGTGCACTCTGAAAAGGTTTCTTTACTTTGAAGAGCAAATGTTACGTACACTGAGGTAAACTCTGCATTTGTTTGGGAATATTTTCAGCAGCGGATTCATACATATTTGATGCTCTAGTGAGAATTTACAGCAGCAGGACGGTGTTGTGAGGTTTTAACTCATAAACTACAGTAGCCCTGTTCATCACACTTAAGGGTCATGTCACCAAGTGGATGTGATGTGCGTTTTTACTCGTTTTAGACAATAATGTAGATATAGTAGACCTTGGATGCTTTGGATAGACCTTGACTGCTTGCATCTTGGATCAAACAAATTAACGTGTAAATTGCTAACTAGCACTGTTTTGAAGTACTGCACTCACAGCAGCTGACCGACGCATCAAAAGCATGAAGTACTTCTTCTTCCTCCTCGAGGCAAAGAGGAGAAAGAAAATGTTGATTCTGATACTGATTCTCTGCGTTGACATCACTAAGCAGCCACACAGTCAGCATCAAACACACACACACACACACACACACACACACACACACACGCAGCGGCAAAGACCCTCTGTACTGTGCTGCGTGATCACTGTTTTTTTTTATGCTTCAGCACAAAACAGTATTAGCGCCACGGTGCTAATAGCTCCATGCTTTTGAGGACAGCGTGATGGGAAGAAATATGAGGTGCTTCACACAGAAACGTACATGAAAGCAGGATATACATCAGCTCTGTCTCATGGGACAATCCCACACCTCAGCAGACCTTCATTGAGAAAGAAAAATGGCCCCGTCTTACAGATTAGAGTGCTTACACGGCTTTTTAAAATGAGTCTACTGAGGGTTAGCACAGCATTTTTGCTAATTTAAGCGATTTTAGTGCTTAGAGCTTTTTTGAGTATATGTTGCAGTGTGCATTTATTACAACAACTAAAAACAAAAAAACAAATGTATAACTATGGCAGTCATTTTCTTTTATCCTGCCATTCAAACCAAACCAAATAAATACTTTATTTACTTTATTCAGGATATACTGTATATAGGCTATATACAAAAATATGCATGAGAAACCCAATCACACATTTTTTAAATAAATGTTGTAATATAATCAATTATTGGCAAAATATCTTGCATTTATAGGTACAGTGTGCCCAAATCTATCATGAGCGTCATGATTACATTCTAAGCTAGGCCACGTCTCAGTTTGGGAAGGATTGCTGAGCCTGAGCAAAGATAACGGATGTAAATTAATTCTAATGGCGGATCATTACAATCCATTTTAAGGGCGTCTTGTTATCAGAAGGTTGTTGGCTTGATTCCCCTGGTCTGCATGTCAAAGTGTCCTTGGGCAAGATACTGAGCCCCAAAACTGCTAGTGATGTGCTAGTCGGCAATTTGCATTGCAGCCACCACCATCAGTGTATGTATGTACGAATGAATTACTGTAAGTCGCCTTGGACAAAAGCGTCTGCTAAATGTACTAATGTAAGCATAGAAATAAAAAACTCAGATGTATCAATAATCATTTTAAATAGAATCGTGAGTGGCTGAGAGATTCCCACCCCTGACTGTGATGCACTGTGTAATATCAAGATTATAAATATTATTTTTACTGAATTTTTTTTATCTCTCTACCACACCTAATGCCCTACATGGAAGATATTTATAGTAGTGGAGGCAAACCGATCATTTTGTCTACTGACTACAGCTTCAATAGACCAGAATGCACTGCAGCGGACTCAGGTATAGCTGTTACCTTTTCTAAACGTGAAAGTCTCTCTCTGCTGTTACAGCTCTCCTGTTGCTATTGTTCCCTCCACCTACACTGACTTTAAATTAACCACAGCTGAGCGCATCAAGTTGACGTCTCTGCTCTGGGAGCTGTTAAAGGCACTCTGGTGAGGTTTTGAGGGAGAACTACACGGAGCATCACAATCAGAAAAAAAACAGAACGCTCGCAGGGATTTTTCAACCTCAACGTGCCCTTCTATTGTTCCAGAATGCGTGACACTGAAATATCTTTTCCCCTCCTCTCATTTCCTCACTTCAGGGCCTCGGGCTCAGCAAGCTGATCCAGCAGTGTCTCATGTTTGATGGTCCACGGTGCAGCTACACTCAGTCATTCCGCACGGGTGACTTATTGACTGGATATGCCCATGAATCAGAGCAAGTAATTAATTCAGCTCTGACTCAGTCTCTGATTGCTGCCTGTGCGTGTTGGCGTGTGTGACAGGGCAGAGAGAGGGAGCTGACATTTTAAGCTACAGTGGTCACCCGTTCCTGTCTGGACACCGCAGACTCTAGAGGAAGGGCAGCAGGTGTTTACTGCTGATATTCCGCTGGGTGAAATGTCTACTATATAATCACAGAACTGGAGAGAATACAAATCTGTATATTATATACCCAAAACATTTCCGAATGTAAGGCTCAATATACAGTATACATGTTTAGAGTGAGTATTTTTATTTTTTGGGGGGGCTCATCATGAACAAACTATAATAAACAATGAGGGAAAAATTGTGTTTCTGCGTTTCATGTGTGTGAATTTTTCTTTTTTAAGAGGACATTTTTTCTTTGTTATTATGCATCTAGTGTAGTAAACTATGCATCGGTTTGTTAGTAATCCAAAAGTTACTATACTGATATGATCCAAGCTGCTCTAATTTATCTTGTATTAGTCATAACCGCTAATTATTTTAATCTTTACTTATAGAGATTTTTATTTACAATTTAAATTTATTTACTTTAGTTACTGTTATTATTATTATTATTATTTTATTAGCTTTTAGGTTCAATGTTTATTTCATTTTAACTTTTATATTATTGCTTGTTTTTAGCTTTTACTCTTTACCTTTTGTTATAATCCTTTTATTGAATTAAGTGTGCATTAGTCTCTACACCCATTTTCGTTTTCTTAATATACCGTCTTTTTTCAATCACTTGTATAGGATTTTGAATTGCATTTTGATTTGTCTGTAAGGCTATATAAATAAAGTTTGTTTGATTGATTGATTGATTGATTGATTGATTGATTGATTGATTGATTGATTACAGGAATGATGACTCAATCTGTCTTGAGGCATTTGCATGCATACCATAGGTAAAACTGCGGTGTGGCTATCTGAGCTTGCTAATGTTAGCATGCTATATGACCTGTTTAGATTGATGGGCAAAAGAGATTATGTTGAATATGCTTAACACATCCAACCAGACAATTCATAAAATGCTGTTTAACAATGACCTAAACTGGGAGGATCTTAAATTAGATTTCACAAAATACCACAAATAACAAAACATTTTGCTAAGTGACCAATTAGCATTAGCTTGGTTAGCATCTTCAAACATTTTTTTTCTATTTCTAAACTGCATGAATACAACCAACTAAAAAAACAACATATTTCTTCTTTATGCATGTATAAATAAATAAAACACAGTATTAGGAACCAGTAGAAAGTATCTGTTGGACTTCTGAGTCATTAAATTACCTGGATTGCTCATAAAACGTGCGCACTAGGGCCTTCTGCCAAACGAGCATGCTAATTTCTGAATTAGCGCCTGGCTCGCTTGTCTAGAAAAAAAACAATTTAATTGTGCAGCACTTATAAACTTTCCAAATAGTATTACATTTTGATACTGAAATGAGTCAATTAATTTGATCCATAGTTTCATATCCCCTGCTTTTGTTATGTAAGCGTATTGGAAAAAGTATTTTTGGGCCCCAGGGCATAACATGACGTTCTTATTAGTCTTGTCACAACGAAAATTGGCTTCTAACCCTTGCGATCTTCTTCCTTCTGTGCAATGATGTGTAAAGAAAACATTACCTACATGAAACTGCTCACAACAAAGGCTGTGGATTACCAGGTTATGATTTCTGGATAGAGACTTTCTTGTTCATTCTTTTGAATGTATTTCTTGGCACTTTGTATCACAATCCAGGTGCCATCTAGTTCCATTATAGTTAAAAGAAGGTAGACATCTCTACAGCTTATATCTCCAAGACTCTGCAACTCACACCACAACAATTAAATGATTTTGTTATAAACTCTTGAATGTCAGGAGTACATGGTTGTCTTTGTAAGGTGTAATTAGATATGAAGCTCCCAGAGTTAGTGTCTATAAAGTGCTTTACTAACAGATCATCAGATTATCACACATGATAATCTCCCAGACCACATGTCCTTAATCTGACTTCCTGGCTGTGTGAATGGAACAAAAGAATGAATGAATGAAGCCACTGGCGGGACTCTCACCTTGTACTTGGCGGTCAGTTGCTCGGTGGCTTCCTGCTCTTTCCTCAGATCTCCCATCATCCTTTCCTTCTCTCCCAGGAGCCTCTGCTTCTCTTCGGCCAGCATGAACTGATCTCCTCTGATTGCCTCCTTCTCCATCTCCAACCGCTGCTCCTCCAGCTTCACGTACTCCTCAGCGGCCTTCTCCACACCCTCCTCATCCTCACCCTCCGTCTCTTCATCCTCATCTCTCTCCCAGGCCTCGCCGTCCACCTCCACCTGCTCCTTCTTCTGTTTGCTCCTCCACTTCCTGTGGTTGAGCTGGGCCCGGAGGCGAGCGATCTCTCTCTGGAACTCTCGCAGAAGAGCATCCTTGGGATCCTCGTTGACCCTTGGCTGGTTCTGGATGTTCTTGGCGCGGTTGGCATAGCGGAGGGTAGTGAGGGTCTCATCGTAGTGCTGAGGGGCAGGACCTAAAGTGGCGACCATGACAGTCTTTGCATTCCCACCTAAAGAGTCCTGCAAGAGCCTGGTCAGCTTGGAGTCCCGGTACGGCACATGGCTGCTTCGACCATCGGCCAGTGCTGAGATCACATTCCCAAGCGCTGACAATGAAAGGTTGATCTTGGCGGCTTCTTTCAGGCGCTCTCCCTGGACCCCTGTCTTGGCTTGGCGCTCGCTGCCAGCCAGATCCACAAGGTTGAGGCGTCCCACTCGGATGTGTTTCCTCCCGTCTGGTCCTGGCTGGCTGCACTCCACCGTGATCAGGAACAATGCATGGGACCGAGACGAGTGTTCGTTCATGTCCGTTGCCCCAACCGCCCTTGCCTGGTTGCCCATGTTCATCACCTCCTCAATCTCCTTGATGCTCTTACAGACGCAGGAGGTGAGATCACGCACGTACACCCCTGACTCTGGACTCTCCCGGAGCTCCAGGGCTCTGGCATTGCCATGATTGGGATCAAGGAGATCCCGAATCTCCTCCAGATAGATCTCGAGGTAGGACGCCCGCACCAGGTACTGCCTATCAGACTGCGAGCGAGAGATGTGCGTGAAGATGTGGTCAAACGCGTTGGGGATCACACCGCGCTTCTCCGGATCCATCCATGCCCCCTGCATGGTGTAGGTCTTTCCAGTTCCGGTCTGCCCATACGCAAAGATGGTGCCGTTGAACCCTGCAAGAACCGAATCTATGAGAGGTCGGACACTCTCGTCGTAGAGATCTCGCTGTTTGGAGTTTGCATCATAAACTCCATCGAATGTGAATGTTTTCTGGGGCTCGCTGGCTGGTGCGCGTGGGTTTCTGAGGATTACCTGTCCCAGCCGGAGGTCCATCTGGATGATGCCCCCTGCAGGCCCATTGGACACCTCTTTGTGGTTGAGAGGCCGGCATCGGACAACCACCTTCACTGACTCACTGCTCTTATTTTTTGACATGACTGCCTTCTCTTATTGTCTCTGATTTATTTGATCTGAATGAAAACAAATATAAAAAGAGCTGAAAAACCTGTGTGGTGCCTTTAATCAGCCTCCCGTCTGCCTGTGAATTGTGTAACCATTGAATCTTTAACCATTAATAACAAATTCAGCACAGCTTCTTGATCATATCATAACGGAAAACAGCTACAGTGCCTGTTAATAGAGACTCCTTTGATAACCAACACTAAAAATGAGATGCCACTGTGTCTAAAGGCTAATTTCCTTCGCTTATTGTCTGTAATATTAGCCCACAAACAGACAGACGGTCACCAGCTCTCACGCACTCGATCGACGCTCCATTGCAGTCCCGCTACACGTCCAGATTCAGTCTCGGTAAGAAATAAAGAAATCCAACACTGCCGACAGTAAAAAAAAAAAACAACCAAAAACCTTCAGGTCTCAGTCTCATGTCGTCCTGATCCAACACGCCCGGTAGATCCGCTACAGACCGCTGTCCGCATCCTCCTGTCCGCCGCTCATTGATGCTCCGAGCTGGATTTGCGGCTCTCGGTGTGTGCGGAGAGACACAGCTCCACACACACACACACACACACACACACACACACACACACACACACACACACACACACACACACACACACACACACACAGCCATTCAACCACCACACCCCACATCACTGCGGAGCGGAACAAAGCACCATGGGAAATGGAGTTTCGGCTATGAGTGAATTGATTCTCGGCAGTAAATAGTGGTGGAATGTAAGTATTTTTGTTTTTTCACCTCCTTGTATTATTGTGAAATATTCATATTTACCTTCCTTTCCTATCTATCTATCTATCTATCTATCTATCTATCTATCTATCTATCTATCTATCTATCTATCTATCTATCTATCTATCTATCTATCTATCTATCTATCTATCTTAATAATAAGCCATATCTTTGTCTATTGAAAATATTATAGGCTATATATTTGTATTTTATACATTTATTCATTAACTGCGTATTGTCGCTTGAGGTAAGGAAGGGACACTTTGACCTGCAGTCAGTGATAATCAAAAATAACCTTCATTACAATCATTAGTCATTAGAGGTTTGTTGTGAAAACTCTATGGGTTCACTTCAGGTTGGTTTCTGATCCACCAGACCACTGTGTGCCATTCTATGAGCCCATGTAACAGCATTACAATATCCATCAGAAAAAATGTGACTGTGACTTTCTGTGTTTTTAATGTGGAGGGAAAAGAACGATTCATTCCTGATTCCACATTGGATCAAGTGACTGTTGTTCATCAGATTCTGGAGCTAGTTTGCCACCAGTTCTTATACAACTGGCCTCCCAAAGAGCACAAATTGAGAACATGGGCTTCAAATGCAAAATTAATCATCATTATGATACTTACCTAACTGCGAAACCACGACACAACAGCATCCCCTGGTGACACAAGTGTGGAAAACACTGTGACCTGCAGGTGGCCAATGTTACCAAAGGAGGTCAGGAGATTCATGTGAGTAAATATGAATGTTTCCAGCAGCAGAGGTGGAAGTATTCAGATCCTTAACTGAAGTAAAAGTACAATTACTTAGCACTATTTTTACTTATAGTACTGCTCCTTTCTTCAGGCTGTGAAACTGAAGGTGTGAATTCATCATCCCCAGTCCACTGTTTAAAATTGTTTATTTCATCTATTATAATGCATAAACTCAGCTTTGTGTTATATCCTTGTTGTTGTAAAAATGACTAATACATGAACCTTTAATGCAGCACTGTAAAATAAATAATAATACTCTGTTAGAAATAAAAGTCATGTTTTCAAAATTGAAGTAGATATCTGGAAAATTCCATTAAAGTATTGTGTAAACTGCTGTGGATTTGTATTCATAACAAAACATGATTTTTTATAAGCTCTTCAAATGTTTTGAAATGCTGCGTATGACAAATATTTATCATAAAGTAAGTACTAACTGAAGCTTTCAGATGAATGTAAAAAGTATTGATATGATATTTCCGTGGTTACAAAAACAAAAAACCCAACAATTTACTTTGGTTTACTGTGCTGAGTTTCCAGGTGTGATGTAACAAGTGACACTTCGGGGGTTTCAGGATAAAACTGCCAAAATGTCCATGTAACCTCTTCCTGTCTCAAATATGGTGTTTTTTCAATGTTGGGTACTAATGCTGACGTAGGCTCCAGTGACCAGAAAAGGGAAAGACTCAGCCACAGGGTGAATTTAGGGGAACTCTGACGTTAGATAACACTGAACTTTTATGGTGCCCTCTCACCAAAACGTGTTTAATCCTGCTGCCTGAGAGCAAATCACAAATGACTGACTGACGGTCTTTGATATTCTGCAGTTTGTTGAAGTTTGATGAGGCAGAACCAGAAACTTAGTCATGTTACAAGTGTATTTAAAATTCCCTTGACTCAGGTGCATGTGTGTCGCCTTTTATGAGTCATTCTTAGGGAAGTGCAAGTCAGTGAGGTTTTACAGTTCTAGGTATCACTGTTTGTGTGTGGTTGGAAATAGGATGCCAGGGACATCGGCCTGTCAAACAAGAATTGATATGTTTTGAATGATCAGTTAGACTTGAAACAACTAGACAACTGCTGAAAATCACTAACCTAATCCCACATATCAAGAACTTTGAACCTTGAAAGATACTTAGTTATTTTTTCTTTTTTTTTTTTTAATACACAGGTACCAAACAGATAAATACGTAACAGATGTGATGAACAGAGAACATCTGGTCAAAGCTCATTTGCTAACAGAATTTTAAGTAAGCATAAAAACAACAGGAGGGATAAGACAAACAGTTTCCGATTAGAAACACAAAAAACAATCGAAATAACAGAGAATCCTGACAATTAGGAAACTGGAACTAGAAAGTGCTTGAGAAATGATGACTTAAACAATGAAGCAATAACCAACTACTTCTTTGAGCTCTTTATACAACCCCGGTTCCAAAACACTTCTTCCAACTTTGTGTGTTCCAGGCATCAAACTTAAAATGAGTGTATATTTACAAAAAACAACAGTTAAGAGTAATATTATGCCCCTTTTTCAGGTTCACCATTTTATTTGGTTCACTACTAGAATAGGTTTATAAGCTGTTTAAAAGTGTGTTCAAAAGACATATCATTTTTCTCATACGGTCCAGTGCTACAGTGCTGTATTCCTCTTCTGCTTGAAACACTCTGTTTAAGTCTCTTTAAGGCCCTCCTTCCTGAACACCAAGTCTCTTGCGATTGGTCAGCTCCCACATGCCTGGCCCACCACCACTAACAACAGCAGAGCAGCTGTACTAAATCATTCTTTCATGCCAAACCAGCTGCTAGGCATAGAATTATGCAAATGTGTGACATGGTGATATAGTGTGATGTCACAAAGTCAATTTAAGGCAGGACTACTGACGAGGCATTTCAGGTCCAGTGTTTCCCGTGGGAGAGAGGAGATTCTGTTGGTGTTGACTTTAAACTTTTTACCTTTGAAGACCTTTTAAGTGCACAAGAACCTCCGGTATAAAACACAGAAGGGAAGGAAAAATTAAAAAAAAAAAACATAGTAGGTCTCCTTTAAATATCTTGCATTTGTATTCTTTCCAAGCAAATATACTGGTGGTCAAAAAGGATTTGCACATCATTGCGTCCTGTTTTTATTGACATTTTACACCACCGTTCCAATTTTTTTGCAATTGTGGTTGTAGAGTAAACTCTGTTCAACTGTTGGCCAACAAACTTTTCAAGCTAAACACATGGTTGGGACATCCTGGTGGCCCAGTGATCAACATGCATACCAGATACTGTACTGTTGCCCAGTTCCCATGTTATTCCCCCCTCCGTCTCCCCTTGCTTCCTGTCACCTTTAAACTGTCCATTGTTGATTAAAAGCAGAAATGCCCTGATAAAAAACTTTAAAACCCCATGAGGTCATCTGGTTTATACTTGTCAAAGACAGACTTCCTCACTAAATGTGCAACACTATGACTGCCAGAACAGTTTGGAGCTTTGAGTATAGCTGCTGGCTGTTTGTAAGGGAGTCTGTGTGTCGAACCCTCAGGGCCCCATGAAGAAAAATACAGGAATGCACCCTGATCTGGGAGGATTTTTGTGTCAGGACATGATTTATTGGCTTAAAGAAGGCTGTTTAACTCTTGAAGAGACAGAGCAGGGATACAATTATCATGTGGGATAAAAATTGTAATAAAGTTGCGACACCTCAGAGCGCTGCAGAGAAAATCTGTACAAACGTCTGCTCTGTTTCACCTTTTTAACCTCTGTGACATCTGTTTTAAGATCCGTGTGGGCTGGTTTGTGTTGACACGGCTGCATCTTTTCTCTCTTTTGGGTCATGCTGTTGGAGGCTATGATCTTTGGTTAAAACATTTGAACAAATACTAGAGGAATTGTCAGCAAACACAGATCTCATGGTCTGATTTTCCTTGAATCTATATGCACATCAGGCTTTAAAAAGAACAATCTGTACATGTATCTGATATTCCACATATTCTATTTATGCTAACATTTTTATGTGCTATAACTCGCCTACTTTTACCCAGCAATGTAATATAACTAATAAGTACATTTACTCAAGTACTGTATAGGTATGATTGTGAGGTGCTTGAACTGTGAGTATTTCCCTTTTCTGCTACTTTATACTTCCACTATACATTTAGGAGGCAAATATTGTACTTTTCACTCCACTACATGTATTGGGTAACTTTAGCTACTAGTTACTTTACAAATTGCACATCCAAGGCAAACCAGTGCATTTATAAATAAATGCTTTTTATCAACAAATGGATAAAAACTTTCTGATAATCAGAAAAATACTGAATATGAGAACAAATAGTCTGCCTGGCTGATAACTGGTGGACCTATAGTATACAGTATTTTATATATATATATATATATATATATATATATATATATATATATATATATATATATATATATATATATACACACACACTTCCAGTCAAAAGTTTGGACACACCTTCTCATTTAATGTTTTTTCTTTATTTTCATGACTATTTACATTGTAGATTCTCACTGAAGGCATCAAATCTATGAATGAACACATATGAAATTATGTAGCAAACAAAAAATTGTGAAATAACTCATGATTCCTCAAAGTAGCCACCCTTTGCTTCTCTCAGTGAGCTTCATGATGCACCTGAAATGGTTTCACTTCACAGCTTTGCCTTGTCAGGGTTCATTTGTGGAATTTCTTGCCTTCTTAATGGCGTTGGGACCATCAGTTGTGTTGTGCAGAAGTCAGGTTGGTACACAGCTAACAGCCCTATTTGACAAGTGTTAGAATTCATATTATGGCAAAAACCAATCAGCTAAGTAAAGAGAAACGACTGTCCATCATTACTTTAAGAACTGAAGGTCAGTCGGTCCGGAAAATTGCAAAAACTTTGAATGTGTGCCCAAGAGCAGTCGCAAAAACTGCTTGGGCCAAGAAACACAAGGAATGGACATTAGACCAATGGAAATCTGTGCTTTGGTCTGATGAGTCCAAATCTGAGATCTTTGGTGATCTGAGATCACCTCCAGGCTGTGTAAGGGCTGTTTGACCAAGAAGGAGAGTGATGGAGTGCTGCGCCCGATGACCTGGCCTCCACAGTCACCTGACTGAAGCCCAATCAAGATGGTTTGGGATGAGATGGACCGCAGAGTGAAGGCAAAAGGGCCAACAAGTGCTCAGCATCTCTGGGAACTCCTTCAAGATTGTTGGAAAACCATTTCAGGTGACGACTTCATGAAGCTCATCAAGAGAATGCCAAGAGTGTGCAAAGCAGTCATCAAAGCAAAGGGTGGCTATTTTGAAGAATCTAAAATATAAAACACATTTAGAGTTATTTCACACTTTTTTGTTTGCTACATAATTCCATATGTGTTCATTCATAGTTTTGATGCCTTCAGTGAGAATCTACAATGTAAATAGTCATGAAAATAAAGAAAAAACATTGAATGAGATGGTGTGTCAAAACTTTTGATTAAAATGTATTCCCCTGAACTACATAGTGCACCTTGGAGACTTTCACTCAAGTAACCTACTATTCATTTTGAGTAATATTTCAACACAATATTTAGATATGACTTTTTGGTACTTTCACAGTCTTGTACTTCAGTAAAATATCTGACCTCCTTCAGAACTGCTGGATGGATTGCCAGGCAGTATGGTTAGGGACTGTTTCCATCTAGTGCCAACATTAACGTCAACATTACACTTTAGTCTTGTTCATTACTTCCTTTTCTTTCTCTCCAACTCTTTCTTTATGTCTTTCTCTCTCAATTTGTGGCAAGTCTGTACTCGGCAGCAGAAAGCGGGGCATACTCTACATTCCTAAGGAGTGTCTGAGAGTCAAACTACTCTGACAGGCGGAAGAAGGAAAAAGTCACTCACAAACACACACACACACACACACACACACACACACACACACACACACACCACACACACACACACACACACACTGATACAGATACACACAACTCCAACTCTAAAGAACCTACAGTAATTGTGTGAATATGCAGATACTCCCTCAGTGTGTACAGTTATTAAAGGACTTTAGAGGATAAATGTTGGTGCAGTTCACAGGGCAGAGGATGTGGGAAACGCCCGTAACAAGCACAGAAGTACTTATATGACATCACTTCGCCTGACTCACAGCTGGGATAGTCACCGCATCAAATGCCAACTTGCCATGAAAACTGGAAACACCCCGGCTTAAACAGATCCTTAAGAAACTGGTCGCCATATTGGATCATTAGGTCCATTTCATTCACTGAAGTAATGGTAGCTTTGAGCCTAAATGTCCGAGTAACTTTGGCAGTAACATTTGCCCTTTCTGTCAATCTAAAATACGCCCTTTTACCCCTCTATGTATGCGTTGTTACCCAATCACATTAGGGTGCTTAATGACATGACAGCCGTGTTGGCCAATCAGAAGCGTGGATTTTGACAGAAAGGGCGGGAGAAAGGCGTGTCCGTGGGCCTAGGGTGTCGCCGTGGTGGCTCCCATTCGAAGGCGACGGCGGTCGTCTATATTTCGGTTCTAATCTCTCCAGAAAAAAGCGAAAGAACTCCGAGCAGTCAGAGAATTTGTCGCACTTTAACGTTGAGATTTTTTTCAAGTTCTTCTCGGTCGAGCTTGCGGCAGGGCTCTGGAATGACGGGGTGTGCCGAGAATTTAAATTAGCTCGCCGTTAGTTTGAAGAAAGAGTGAGTCGGGGTAGAGAGAGAGAGAGGAGCCATTTTGTCCCGACTGTGTGGGAGAAAAGAAAGAGTGGAAAAGAGGAATCACACGGGAGGAGATCCTATTTTTGCTTTCTGTTCTCATGCTGTAGGGGGAAAACACTCGGGCTTGGGAAATCCAACTTCTCGGACACGTCCACGGGCACGTTATTTTGGGTGGTATTTAGCCAACTAGCTTGCCAAGCTAATCAACAAATCCCAGATTGTTAACTGTAACAGCCAAGAGAACCGGGGCAGTTGGTCAGGTTGGCGAAGGAGCTGGCTTTAGACTACACATAGGCCTGCTAGGTTATCAGTTTTTTTGTATCTTGTCTGGGTGAACACAAGCTGTTTTTCAATGGCGAAGAAGACGTACGACTTGCTGTTCAAGCTGCTTCTGATCGGAGACTCGGGCGTGGGGAAGACCTGTGTGCTGTTCCGCTTCTCTGACGACGCCTTCAACACAACCTTCATCTCCACCATAGGTAAGAAGACCCGGGGCCACGCATACTGGATGGTGTGTTCTTACAGGTGTTTCTGATTTACTTGGGCCGACGTCCGAGGTAGTTTGACAGCTGGGTGACTCGCCTCTCTTGCAGCTGGAAATGGTAGGCAGGACATATTTGGTTAGCCAGTGTGCTATCAGCATGCACTGGCAGGCTGACGTTAGCTTCTCTCCAGGCCTGCACAGGTTAGCTGGGAAGCTAGTTGTGCGTCTTTCTGAGCACTTGGCTCATCTCCAGCCAACCCTGTTTTAAATGGCTGTGACTCTTGTAACAAAACATGATTTTTATTGTGGTATAGCTTGCCAGAAATGGCACGTATAACCGGTTATAGTGCCACAGGAGTAGCTGTCATGTCACTCGACCCAGTGGCTAGTGAGCTAGCTAAGCTAGCACTGAGGAGCAGTAAAGGCCCACTGCTATTACAAAGGCACTTAAAACTGCCTCCCCCATGACTGACAGGCGTTTACATCGCAGCATGAACTTACACAACTTTAAGGGGATGTCCCTGTCATGAATTATACCTTAAAGGTCACAAATCTGGAGATCTTTGTTCAAAACACTAGAAGCCACACAAGCAAAACACCTTAGAATCATTAATGGAAAAAGTATCCGGATACTTTATTGAAGTAAAATTGGCAATATTGAAGTATTGAAATATTCCCTTTAGTAATAAAAGTCCTGTCATCAAGATTAAGAAAAAGGACAGCAACACCTCCAGTAAAATGTACTGAGGGTGTCTGAAAGTGTCAAAAGGAAAAGTATGCACATTTCTTTTGTATCATTGGTGCTGCATTACTGTGATGGACATTTGAAGAGCTTGTAGAGAGTGATTGTCTTTTAGTTAATATACTGTATCTTAGTCTCTTCTAGAGCAGTAGATCATATGTTATGATAAGAGCATATGTTCTGTATGTCAAATCCTGTGCAATATCCCCGCCTGAGATGTAGTGGAGTGGTAATATAAAATGGCAGAAACTGTGACCGAAAACTACTTAAGCACAAGTGTCTCGGATTTATATTCAAGTGAATGTACTTTCCATGACTGCTCCAAAGAGAACTGTAAACAATTCATCATGGTGGCATCATCATTTTTTTCCCCACTCTGACCTCGACGCATGCGTCCAACATCACGCTCACATGAGTCAAGTGTCAAACTATGTCAAATCCCTGCACGGCCAAAGTGAAGGCTCCATTTACTCCTGTTGCTTAAGATTGGTGCTGTGTAATAATGTAACACGAGACGTGTTTTGCTGAACCACATTAAGCTTACCGCTTGCAATGCACAGGCATTTAATCCTTCATTTCACGATTAAGCTTTTATTTAAATCCCAGGTTTTCGTAACTTTAAGTGCAGTACAGCGATGAACAATAACTCTGTTGCAAAGCTTGCTGTCACATGTATGTGTTTGTGTGTTTGTTTGTGGTTACGTTGATGTTTTGTCTTGCAACCTGCCTGTTTGTGTTGCATTAGGCCTATCGTGTTTCTCAAAATGTAGGCATAGTCTGCGCTGTCAAATAAGAATCAAAATGATAAAGATTATGTGACGTTTTTGGTGTAAAAGCCACCATCCCAGCTGTGTGTCGGTGGTCGGAGGCAAAATGACAGTTTCTTTAGCAGAGAAAGACCTATAGTAACCTTTTGCTACTTACAAGTGCTTTCCCTGCCAGGTTGGGTAGTAAGTCAAGTATTTCAGCTTTTAAAGCAACTTCAAATCTTTTCATTACCTTTTCAGAAAATGTAATGTATGTAACATACTCTATCTACCCCAAGCAAAACCTTATTTTAAGCTCCAAAGGAACCTGTTTTAGATGAAAGATAATGTACTTGAACCTGTTAAGACAGTTATCTGGGTATCCATAATGTAAGCATGCTCTGTTTTTGTCTAAATTATCCCAAAGCTTGGGTAAACATGGGGGACAACTGTTATGTTAGTTTACCAGTTTTCAAGTATAAAGAATACCATAAACAATGATGATCATAGTGCTTGAACTGAAACTTTCCAAACAGTCATTCAGTTTAGGAGATGCTCATTCGGGGTGGTCCCACTGCAGTCTAGAAAGTCCAGAGATACTGACATGACACAACAAACCAACATAATTTCACTCATTTCAGGATGTTTGGTAAAGTATTTATCTGGTTCCCTTCAAGAGCTGTCCCTTTTTGAAAACTACAACAGTTTTCATCCAGTCACAAGCTTCTGTCTCAGCTTGTCTTTGTTCTTCATCTGTATTCAAAACAAAGCAGCAACAACAACATCATAATCTCTCAGCACGTCAGATATGCCTGACTGTTCGCTGTCAGGAGCTCAGGACATTGTTGTCAATTTATAGTGAATACATGAAATGGTTATGATATTGATTTTTACCTATTGCCTGTTAGTTCTGCATCTGGAAAAAAGCCAGATACCTCTCAGAAGTACTGAATGTTCTGCCAGGCAGCCAAAAGGTCTGCCATCCTATTACTGTGTGGTGACAGTATATCATAATTAATTTAACACAGTTGTTTCTTCATTGATTAGTCTACTGGTTATTTTCTTAATCAGTCCTTTGTTATATAAAGTAAGTTACTATAATCATGCTATAGCTTCACAAAGGCAATAATGTAGGAAGACAGTGTGGACATAAAACACAATAAAAGCAGGAAAACAAAGTTCAGAAAATAGGGAAACCCTCCCTTCATAATTCCTGCTTCCCAAGCTGACATTTTAAGAATGTTTTTTTTTTCCAAGCAATATTGTTTGTTTAACAGTAGATAAAGAAAGCGGCAAATAACTACTGTAATAACTGTAGAAGTTCACTTTTGGCTTTTGTAATGAAAAATGGCTTAAATTGATCAATTGTCAAATTAGTTGCTAATGCTGTATCTTGACTAATTCTTTTGGCTGTAATTATATAACTAGTTGACAGTTGGACTTATGATTTAGTACATATGAATTTGTAAAACATATTAACACTATGCTAAAACTGATGATTATTTTCATTGTCTATTCTTTGAATCTGTTGATTGTTTTCTTGATGAATTGTTGTGTGGTCTTTGGAATTTGGAGAAAAAACTGTGATCTGTGTTTCCCAAAGCTGAAGATGTTTTCTTTTGTCCACAACCCAAAGATATTCAGTTTACTGTGGTAGAGGAGTAAAGAAACTAGAACATTTTGAAGTTAAAGAAGCTTAAATCAGAGAATGCTGACACTTTTTTCCTAAAGAAATAACTTTAAAAATCGAATGTCAATAATTCAAAGAATTGACAATTGCTTTAACAGATGACCCTTATTAGATCAATCAATCAATTCAATGTTGCAGTTTTAATCAACACAAGCCTCTTAGTATGCGATGATCTACTTTTGCTTTTTTTGCCATATGATTAGCTTATTCTTTCTTCTTTTTCCAAGTATTTTGTTGGCTGCTAATGTTTTGGCAAACAGTACTGTAAGTTACGTGGATGCAGCAAGTACAAAATGTAGAGTCACCAAAAATCTACAATTCTTCAACCAAAGAATGTCAAAGTTTGCAAAAATCTAATGGCAAGTATAACCAGGCACAGCCCTTGATGTCTAAACAGTAAAGTGTATAACTTTATAAGAAAATGAAGCGTAGGGCATGTGAAACAGGAGTGTGTTCTTCCTCTGACACAGTACTCATACCTTTGGAGACACAGATACACAGCTGCTTCTCAAAATACCCCCACTGGAAAACCCCCCTTTCTCATCAGTCACTCATCCTCATTTCCAGTTTGCCCTTCCTCATTGTATATTAGAGCATGTGCACATTGAGATATGCATGGTGAATATGCATGATATTGTGATCTAAAATCTATTTCCTCAACACATCATGAATTTTGCATGGAAACTGGCAACGGGTACAGTGGAATTCATGCTTGTGGAAGGAATGGTTCCTCTGGGATTTAACGGAAAGCCGGCCATAAACCATGCACTCTCTGGTTTAAGATGTCCAATTCAACATTTAGCCATCATTGAAAGGGTCATTCTCCTCTGAAGTGTGCTCATTTTCCAGTGATTGGCTAACTGTGCGATTGCACAATGCACAGATTTTCTTGACAACTTGCCAATGCACCTCATCAGGAAAAAACAGATTCACACTGTGTTTTTTCCTCCTCACCAGGAACACACAAATGTGAAGACATCCCTGCTGAGCTTGATTTTCCGAAAACACAACATTTAGTTTAAACGTTTTATCATTGCATCCTTGCTCCTATTGAATATTTTTCAAGGCTAAAATATCAACATAGTAAGCTGTGTCTCATCTGCAGAACCTTTTTTGTCCTGTCTGTTTTTGTTTCTAGCTAACCATATCTTTCTGTCCCTCCCTCCCTCTCTCCGGGGAGTGCATAATATTTAGTGAGTCACACCTTGGCAGACAATTCCTTTATTATTCTATGGCCCTGCCCCACCTAGAGCACAGCTGTTTCTTGGACTTTTTAATCAACCACAAATTCTGACCAGAGCTGAACTGACAGATCAATATTCAACTGGAAAACACCACTTCTTAGCCAAAAAGTTTCAGTCATGAGTCACTCCTTTTTAAACTGGCCTCCACTAGGGCTTCATGATTATGATAATCCAGGTTATCTTATTAATTATTGTGATAATGATGATTCATTATCATTATACATTTCCCTTTTGCACCTTTTAGCTAATATATTAACCGGTCAGAGTCATTTTAAAAAAACAGTCCAAATTCTTTGATACTGGCTTCTTAAATGGGATTTCTTTCTGGTTTCTTTACTTCTCTAGTAGGCGGTAAACAGAACGTCTTCAGATTGTGGACAAAGACATTTGAAGACGTAATCTTGGGCTTTTGCATCACTGATCAACGTTTTTTAAACCATTTTCTGACCAAACAGCTTTAAAAAAATCTACAGATCAATACACAACAAAATGATGGTTGATACAGCTGATTGATGAATGCTCTTATCATTTCAGCCTCATAATATTTCTAAAAGCTCTCCAACTACAATAACCTCGCGTGGTGGTAAATCAT
This sequence comes from Diplodus puntazzo, assembly GCA_963678695.2. Taxonomy (NCBI): domain Eukaryota; kingdom Metazoa; phylum Chordata; class Actinopteri; order Spariformes; family Sparidae; genus Diplodus; species Diplodus puntazzo. Next base: position 11,700,448 of record OZ023172.1, read on the forward strand.
GTTTTGCTAAGCCAGAAATCTTAAGTTGAAATCCATAGTGTGTCAGTTGTTTTTTATCACCAGTATACCCGCAGTACCTAATGACCAGATTAAAAAAGATAACAAGTAGGATAGAATTTTAAACAGGTTGCCAAGAAGGGCTTCTTGGCAGTTTAACCTCCTGAGGAAAAAAAACGTAGTGGTACTTTCTTCTATCAAAAATAATTAAAGCCAAAATCAAACCAAGATGGAAGCTGTAATAAGTCTATTTCCACAGTGAGAAGGGAAACACCGTGTGCTCTCCCACCACAGCCATCCTCAATGCACCATCAGTCCAAATGCTCCAACCAAAAATAATAAAAAAAACTCTCTAATTCACTTAAAATATGCATAATACCATGTTTCTAACCGGCTGCGTTTCCGCACAGGATTTACAGTAATAAGGTTACTACAGTGCATGTAAACACACACTTGGTTTTTCCTGCTTTAACCTGGTTCTTGATTGTGTGTGTGCCCCCATTGTTCACCAGCTGCTGAACCCACAGCTGTCTGCTGATAGGCTCAAGGTCTTGGCATGACACTGCAGAATCAGGAAGAGATAATGTTATGGTCTCTGTGATGGAAACACTGTCACTCACTTTCCATTTCCCTCTCTACGTAAATGTCTTTCTTTGGCCTTTTTCTGATTCTCTGCTGTTGTCTCCATTTTTCTCACTGGGTGTCTATTTCTCTCTGTTTGCATCAGTGTCAGAGTTTGTAAGATTTCATTTTGGCTGTTGTCTCTGTCACTCGTTTTCAGTCATATATGCTGATATGTTTACTTTTTCTTACAGGAATAGACTTCAAGATCAAAACTGTTGAACTACAAGGAAAAAAGATCAAACTACAGATCTGGTGAGTCAGTGGACTGTTTTGAAACGTGGCTTTTTAGTTTGTATACCTAAGTAAGTGCTCTGTGTGTAGAGGAGTACAGGGCTGAAAAATACAACGACATTGGTAGGCTCATCTTTCATTCAGCTCCTCTGCTTGTGCTGAGTTGCATCATAGTGCAACATCTGTTTGACATACATCCCTCAAGGCCAGAAAAATGCGCGAACAGGAAATGGTCATCAGTCCATCAGGAGATCTGCTGCAGGGTTAGGGTTTCTGAACTGAAATGGCTTGACTTTTCAACATTGCATAAAAAACTATCCAAATATGATAAAACACAAAACATGAGTGAACTTAGGTCAACAGATTTGGTATGGTTGCACACAGGGCTGCAGCTCACAGTGTTGGGCAAGTTACTTTCAAAATGCAATATATTTCATATTACTAGTTACCTTCAATTTAAAGTAATATATTACAGTATTACTGCGTAGAGTTATAAATGACTTGTTACACTACTTCTTAGTTAACCTTCAACAAAAAAATAACATGCCCAAATAACCTGTATCGAGAAATTAAAAAGCCTAGATCTTTTTAGATTGGACAAAGGGTTAAGCAGGCAGACAATGTTCACTCTTCCAGCAATGTTATCTGCTTTCTTCTTCAGCAGTATGTTTATAAAGTCACCCAAATACATAACTCGTTTCTAGGATTTTTTTTCTCCCGTTGTCTTAGCAACAGGTGAGCCACATATGGAAGAAGCTCATCGTTATTATATAGCCGTTTAAAACCAATATGATAACCAACCAACCAACTAGGTGTACTTACAAGTTTGTACAAAACAACAGGAGGGATGTAATACCAGAGGACATCTCTCTGTCTGCATAGCATGTTCGATTGAGAGTAGGGGATAGCGACGGCAGATTGTCTACTTGCTTGCGGATGGCTTCGTTCTCTCAAACGGGTTAGAAAATTATAGATACAAATGCTTAAATTAGTTGCCAAATATACTTGGGTGACCGTATATACCTGGCTGGACGGTCCAAGTAAATGTCTGCTAGTGGTAAACACTGCATTTTACCATTTTTAGCAAACGATTGAAGCTCCTGTGATTTGGATATTGCACTTCGCCATATTTTGATGAACTGTTCTGCCTGAAAATGAAGGCATTATGTGCTTTATGTTTCATCACTATGGCACCAGTGCTTTCCCTGAGGAAAGCATTAGAAAAAGAAAGATGACCTTAGAAATATGAAAAATACAGTATGGGCTATTGTGTCCTTCTGTCTGACTTGTGCTTAAATGCTACGTGATAAAATAAGATAATTGGCCAGCCGTTGTGAAGCTCAGAATGGGTTGGTTTGCATTCAGTGATGATTTTGATCTGATCTGAAAAGTGATCACATTTGGCCTGATACTGTCCATTAAAGCTCCACTGTGGCTGTATGTATTTCAGTCTCACATCGTCTCCCCTTCCTGTCCGAGTACATTATGTCTGGATTTAATCTTCACTGTGTTGCCTGAGTGCCCAAGGATGTGGTCATGCTCACCAGATTCAATAAAATCAAATCTTTGCACAGCCAGCTATTATTTTAAACTATTGTAAGTTTGACTTGCTCATGTGAGCCTGGTGCTTCTGGGCTTCTCCTCTCTTTCTGTATCAGCAGTGATAGATGGAAGTTGGCAGGGTTTCCCCAGATAGGAAAATGTCATAGTTGAGATGCATGCTATTGCAGACGTGTGAAGGACATGGTTAGCCTGCAGTGGATTTTAATGTGTGTTTACGAGGTTCAGCTTGACTTGTGAGGCATACCAGGCTCCTCAAGTATTGTCAAGTTTTAAAATAAAGTTGTTCACCTGCATGAGATTAACAGACAGTTTTTCTGTTCAGAGTCAGAATTGTGCTAATGGGGCATAAAATATTTTAAGTCTTAATTCAGCGTCTTTCTGGGAGAAGTGAGAAATCTCGGCAACTTGTGCAGTAATCGTTGAGTCATTGGCACATAATACAAACTAATAAGATCTGTGTGCGTGTGTGTGCAGGGACACAGCGGGCCAGGAACGGTTCCACACCATCACCACCTCCTACTACAGAGGAGCCATGGGCATCATGCTGGTCTACGACATCACCAATGCCAAGAGCTTTGAAAACATCAGCAAATGGCTGCGCAACATTGATGAGGTAAAGCGCACACACACACACACTCACACTCTCCAAACTCAAAAATCTTATCAGAGATGTAATCAGTATTTTTGTTGCTTTTGGAGTTGAGCGTTGGCACTCCCTCTTCAATTGTTACATCTTTGGCATAATGACAGAGTGACTTAAATACTTTTAGGAAAACAGCCAACATTGCTAACTGGCTGGCTGATCTGTGCGCAGTGAGCTGTGTAGCAGGAGTCTGTGACTAAATGGCATCAGATGTGCCAGATGTCTTTGTGGATCTGGCTTGTTGTAGAAGAACCAGAGGTTGTGCTGCTTCACCTCTTGAATACTTCAGACAATAACAAAGGCATGTCTGCTATTCAAAACTTTCAATTATGCTTCAAAACTATCAGCAGGAAGGACTAGATGTGTTTGGAATAGCAGCCAATACGCTTAACAGGTGTGACAACTGATTAATCAGTGAAGGTAATTATGCTAATGGTGTTACAGGCCTGGATATTTATGATTTGTGAGATAGCATCATAACTTAACACTCATTATGTAAACAATCTTAAAAAATAAATGCTCTGTTAATTAATTACTATTTACAGAGCATGGAATACAAATTATATTATATTATATAATAAGGCTTCCGCCAGTGTATTGCAAGCTGCAGTCGTATGCCAGGCTTAAATACTTGCATAAGTATTTTTATGATGTTTGTTAAACTAAAATGTGTTATTCAAGTAATTCCTCTCGAGTGTGTAGGTTGTGTACGCAACATTAGTAGATGTGTTTGGTCGAGAGAGTGCGTTAGTGTGAATTTAACAATAACATTGTAGCTGTGAACGTAGCAGTGCAGTGTGTTTACAATTAAGGTTATTTGTTGGTGAATGAATGTGACAACAACTCAAGAAGCAAACCAAATCCCTTGTTATGCTTGCCACCTGCTGATGAAAGAAAAGGAAATTTAAAAAACTGCTTGTACTGGGTCTGACCCAGCACATGAACCACCTTGATCGAAAAGGTGGACTGACCTTTCCTCTAAAGTGGACCCTTGTCATTGGAGTGACGTGCTGCTTATCTGACCCTGGTGGAAATCCTTGAATATTATAATATTCCAGTATTGGCGTACATTGTCCACAAAGGATCCTCTCCTTTTGTCGAGGTCCTTTTGTCCAAAATGTTTTAAACCCTCTTCATATCTAAAATCATACAAAAATATAGCACTCAATAGCTTACTCTCAAAATGTCAGTGTTTTGTTTGTCTTTATAAACACCATTGCATATTAGTTCAATCTTGAAAAGAGGCTACACATCACCTGAGTACTGAATGAGATCATGTGTGTATTATGGGTTGTTAAGAGTGTATTTAACACAATCTATGAGGGCCAGTGTTTCCATCTTTTCTTTGTCGTAATGGATGCCATAAGGGCAGGGGAGTGTCGCCTAATGCACACAATAGTGGTGACATCAGCCTCCAACGGGCCTGATATTTCAACATGCTTATCTGATTATCAGACAAATAATACGGGCTATGTAACATATGGTTTGTCCTGCTGCTGATCTAACCCCTGTTGGAGGTAGATGCATCTCTGTGGATAATTGAGCCTCTGCTTTAGTTTCCATCTCTGTTGTTTTTTTTAAGAGTTTGCTTCTTTGCACAGCCCGTTATATTGCATTTAAGACTGCTGTCTTACTGTTTGTCTAAGCAGTGAATGTTCTATTATGTTCGTAATCTTGCGGGACACATGCCACATTAGATTAATTACAGTGGCAGTTACAATCACTCGCTCATGTGTCATCTTTTTTCTAATTCTTGTGTGCAACAGTACACTATTATATTTCACCACATGATCTGTATGACGGTGTTATGCATTGAATTAGGTGGATCGGGTGAGACCACCAGGCATTTCTTGTCATTTTTCTCACTGTCGCTGTTAAAGAGCTTTGGGTCTGCTCAAGGAAAGGAAACACAATGCATTTCCTGCAAACTAAGAACTCGACCTTGCTCATGTTGCACTTCTGGGAGTGAAAGCTTGCTGTTGACTCCAGAGAAGGCTAATGGGAGGCAGAAATTTCTGCTACTTGGACAGTAATATGAATACAGTCTAGATCAGTAGTTATCCATCTTGCTTTTGCTTGTAGCCCCTCACACCAAAGTGATATCTGCCTGCAACCTGTCGTGCAAGTTATCATAGGTCCTCATGAGTTTTGAGCCCTTCAGCCAAAGACAGATTTTTGATTCATTGTTTATAGTAGATCTGCAATGATTAGTAGATCATTCAAAAATAAATCAGCAACTTTTTTTTATAGTTATTGTTTTTAGGACTCAGTGCTGCTATTTATCATCCACGATAACAAACTTAGCAACTATAGGTTATGTACTGTTAGTTTGACATTTGAAGACTTCGGCCTTAACTGTGGGAAATTACCATAGGCATTTTTCACTGTTACTGGATATTTTATTAACAAAGCAATGAATCCATTAGCAAGGTTAATAAGTGGTACGTTAATCATTAGTGAAAGTAATTGTTAGTTGTAGCCCCTGTTGAATATTAGAGCTGAAACTATTAGTCAGAAAGTAATTTGGCAATTACTTAATTGCTTCATCTTTTTTGTTTCGAACTAAATTGTTTCGAACTAAATTGTCACAATTCTCATTTTTATATCATTCTAGATGTACGGGGCATACATTCTAGATGTACGGGGCATACAACTGCAACTGCATACAACTGCAAATAATTATTATTTTAATTGCAGATTCATCTGTCAATTCTGCCATTAGTCGAGTCAAAGACCAAGACAGCATTCTCAATTATCTTTTTTTTGTCCACAACCCAAGCATTCACTTTACAGTCATGGAAGTGTAAAGAAACCAGAAAATACTCACATTTAAGGAGCTGGAAACAGAGAACTTTGAACTATTTTCTTCTCAAAACATTGAATTGATTATTAAGATTATTTTAATAGTTGACAATGAATCATTTAATCGTTGCAGCAAGTTACAGATTAAAAGTGATTGTGAAACATACACATGGTTTATTGTGTTTTCCTGTGCTTTTATTCATCTTGAGACACTTTAAAGGTGTCCCGACCTTTAGTTTAGGATCCACTGGTCTAGATTACTGAGAAGAAGAGTTTTTATACTGGAGTTTCAAACCAGTTCTGGCATTTCTTAAACAGATGGATGAAAACATTTCTCGATTAACTGAGAATGTAATTGACTCTTATACACAGCCACTTTGCCCGTCTGCTGCAGTGACCAAAAGAAGCTTTTATAATGTGTTTTTTACCTGGATGTGTGTTTCATTTGGGCTGGTTGATTGGTGGCCTTGTGGGATCCTGTCTAAGCTGTGACTGGTTCAAAACAAACATGTAACATGAAATCACAGATGAAGCTCGTTAAACATCCTTGGTATGAAAAAATAATCTAATAATGTTTTCTCTCTACTTTATCTTTATCAGCATGCAAACGAGGACGTCGAGAGGATGCTGCTAGGCAACAAGTGTGACATGGAGGACAAGAGGGTCGTACCAAAAGCCAAGGGGGAGCAGGTGAGATGGTGCAGTCCACTGCAGCTATAAGCAGGCATTCCTCATCAAGGTCCTACAGCTTGATTGGCTGATTTGTTGCTGCCACATTTCAGCTACACGTTTAGTTTATAGAAAAGTCTATCACAATTCAGTCCTCTTTGACAGCATGATACAGCATTCACAGTGAAAGTTATAAAACACCTTGTCATGTAAAAGGAAAAGAGAAGGACAACATGAAAAGAATCTCATAATGATTGTTAAATACATAATATTTGGAGAACAGGCTCAGCTATTGGACCTGGAGAAAATTGTTTGGAAGTTTATTGAATTACTTGTGAAATGTCAGTTTGCACCATCCACTAAAACACTACCTCCTTATAGAAAGTGCAGTAAGCTGCTGTTTTTTTGCATACCATAAAGGTTTATGATGACTATAAGAACTCACTGACCACAACAACATTTCATTTGCACTGAAGCCATATAAAATTAATTAAAAAAAATACAAAAAGGAATCCTTTAATTACATATTTTAATGTCCAAGTTAAAAGATTTTGTTTTGGTACCACCTCATATTGCAGGTTAAGTTTAATGCATTGAAGATATCTCTATAAAAGAAATAAAACATAGCAATTGTAGTGTGAAAGGTTGGAGATTAACTGGACCTTGTAGACAACCTTCGACGATCAGAGCTGAGAAATGTGAGCCTCTGCACTGTCTTAACGAGTACAGTTGAGGTGCCCTTGAGCAGTAGAAACAACAGCAGAGACATTGTAACCAATGGAACGTTTTCACATTATAGTTGACTTAAAATTATGTGAAAAGCAACATTTCAGAAGTCTCTATTCTCTATATTAAGACTCAACATTATAGCTACGCCTTCAGTCTAGACAAATTCCAAACCTGCTGATAACATGTTGGTTAAACTTGCCTCAGAGATCTTCATACACTGCTCAAAAAAATGAAGGGAACACTTAAATCACAAATTAGTTCCTGATGAACAAATTATACCATATACATTGATGTACATGGTATACTTCGTTGAGAACAAAGTTAGTTTTTGAGGGCTAGCTTGCTTTTGCTTCTCCATTGCACCTGTTGACATGTGCATTTGCACCAAAGCAGGTGAAACTGATTCACACTTCATTCATCACTTGTGCTTCTTAAATGGACATGTTGAGCGGTCTATCATCTCTTGAGGGTTTAAACTTGCTGCATTCATGCCCAAAAAAATACTGCATTGTTTGCACGTGTGCAAAATTTTATAAATTGGTTTAACTGATGACAGCTTGTGTTTTGTGTTTATGGCTGAAATAAAAAGGAAGGCTTTATTTTCAGGACATAGGCATAATTCAAACTGTGAAAGGGCAGTAAAAGGCAGTATAATTTGTATTGAATGGGCCTCCTTGTGCAGTAAAAGTTGGCGAGGAACAATAAAACAGCTGCACCACTTTCAGGGATGCTTACACAGCATAGTGGCTGGTCTGATGTGGGACTTCACCAAAACACAACATGTTCTTTATCACTGAGGAGATATGATTTACTTTCTATAAACAATCATGTGAGCATTGCTCACTCCTACTATGTCTGAGTAAAGACAGCTGAGCCAGTAAAAATCCAAAGACCTCTCTTTGTGATGCAGAGTGTGGGTTGTAGGTTGTATTCACCAGTAGTAAGTCACGTTATGTTCAACCCCGATTCCAAAAAAGTTGGGACGTTGTGTAAAACACTGATAAAACAGAACAATGACAATATATTTAATGTTTTACCTCATCAAATTCATTCATTGATTTGCCTTTTCTTTGAAACCAGCAACACAGTGATGAAAGTTTCAAAATGCACTAAAAACACCTGTTTGGAACATTTCACAGGTAAACGGGTTCATAGGTAACAGGTGTTGGTTTTATGATTGGGTATGAAAGCAGCATCCTCGAAAGGCTCAGTCGTTCACAAGCGAGGGTGGGGAGAGGTTCACCGCTTTGTGAAACACATGATTGTATGAAGGATATTTACACATTTGCAAATGATTGCATTCTGTCTTCATTTACATTTTACATGGCATCCCAACTTTATAGCAATCAAGGTTGTAGCAGATCATCAGTAGATATCTGAATATAAGGATAAATTGAATTTCTTGGCACACATTTGTACCTTATGTTCATCCAAAATCTTATATCACAAGATTGTCCTGCCTAAATATTGAGATAGAAGATGTTATCATCTTAAGGACAAGAAGATCCATAGTCTAATTCAGATACCTTGGCCTGCCATTTTTTGCCTTCTTTAAACCTGATGTACTGCCAAACTCTCGTTCTTCATATGAACTCAGTCCTCCTTGTCTGTATGTTAAAGCAATGCATGCATTCTGTTACATCACGGCAATTAACCATAGTAACCTCTGCCAGCCTGATCTCATTCCCGCCTCTTCAAACATCAACATGCATCAACTCCGCTGCCACGACAGCTCAGCAGGCCTTTTCTTTTCAAAATAAAAGTCTGAAGATTCCGTAACAGCTGTTGAAAAATACTGCACATGATGGCCAATTTTGCGATATTCAATATTAACTATTGGTTTTCTTATTTTTTCCCGATGAATGTGCACATTTTGAATAGCATTGTATGTCTCCATCTGCCAGTAGGACATCATAATAAGAATAGGCTTAATAATATACTTACTGCAGGAGAGTAATGATGTACTCTGCCATTAGGAGCAAAAAGAAATTTGTTTATGAGTTGGAAAATGTCGGCATTTTGGATATTGACAAAAATTGATTATGTATCCCTACTTGAAGGTAGTGCAATGCTCTAATAACAGACAAGGAATGTTGGCATATTTTCGCCTTTTTGAAGGAAGCGACTGTGGTGACTTATACATCTGGTGATGCCACTTACCGTACGTGTCCTCGATTATTTTACAAAGTTTGGTCACTTGAGTAAAGCTCCAGTATAGTGATTCAGCAGCCAGGATAAATGGTAACATCTGTGTGGGTGTGCAGCGCCTTTAAGTGCTCTCTCATTGTAACCAAAGCAAACTAGCAGCGACTAGTCTGTCTGCAGATTTAGCAACATCAGATGCAGATCTGCTTACTCATACACACACCTCCCTGACTATAATGGAAATATGTGTGTTCGTGTGTGTACGTGTGTCTGTGTGTGTCCGCTGAGTTGGTAACACCAGTGATACCTGATCCGTGTTCTGCACAACGGATCAGCCACTTTATTTTTGGACGGGAGCTTCTTTGACTGCAGCTTCACTCATCGTTCTATCTCCTCTTTCTCATCCACAGATTGCGAGGGAGCATGGCATTAGGTTTTTTGAGACGAGTGCTAAGGCCAACATCAACATCGAGAAGGCTTTCCTCACGTTAGCAGAAGACATCCTGAGAAAGGTGTGTGTGCACTTTCGACACTGTCTGACACTATCTGTGTGATTGAGAGACTCAATTCTATTCTGGGTTTGTGTTCAATCATCATCTATAAAAGTGTTAGTAGATTAATTCGCCATTTACAAATCCAAAATGAATGCTTTCATTTTAGCGGTCGGTGTTTTCTGGAATTTCACAAGAAGATAGTCATTTGTTTTTTATATACACACTTAAGGGAACAAGTGCTTCAATGTTATTATCATTTATCATGTATTTATTAGTGTTCATTTTACTCTCCAAGCAGCCTTTTCATTGCTTTGTTATTCCTGGATGCTTAATATAGTCTACCGCTGGTTACAAGTTGTTATGGTAACTCTAAATGGAAGTTCATCTAACCTAACTGTAACATCATTTTATAGCCACTCCTGGTGTTACTTCCTCTAACATCTACAACTTCGGTTGTTGATCACTAAAAGGATAAGAGCTTCAACCTTAGCATTTCAGAGGGCTACATGTTGACTAGAAGTCATGTTATGACCATCATAAGTTAAGTTAGGATTGTCAGTGCAGTGTTACAGCATGGTTGTCAATAGCTAAACTTTGTTTTAAGCTTACAATGTTATATATAATATTGCAAACATGCCGTTCGTTGTTGCACTTGAGTTTTCGGCCCAATATTGACTTTTCAATTGTCATGTCTTTGTGACTCCTGCTGTCTCTTCTCTGTAGATATTTGATAGACCTCTGCCCAGTTACAGTAAAGTCCAACACACCTGTTCAAACTAAACTCCTGTAAAAAACCTACATATACATGTAAGGTCTCGTGTTATACCTGTGTGAGACCTTTGTTAATCATCTGTGATGTTAACCATCACATTTCCACACAGTCAAAGAAATATATGTGTATTAAATATAATGTATTTCCATGATATGCCTGCCCTCTCAGTCCCGCTTATGGAGAATATGGTGTATGGATTGTCAGACTTCTTGACAGATGATTTGAATCTGTTTAGTGTAAACATTGGTTATACAGACCTTTATCAGAGAACGAGACCTAAGAGATTTTTGATTCCGTCTCCTAAATCACTCCCTTGATCAGTTGTTCTCCACATAAATATCCCTCTTTACTATATAGTGAACAGTAAAATAGGATTTCAGACACATATGAACTGTCATGAGACAGGGGCTAGATGGAGAGCGAGGGGGGCGAGTTTGAGACTCCTGAGCTTGATGGATCTTTGCCAAAGACTCTGACTTAAATGACGAATCAATTGGACCGTCTGAGGTTGTTTATTTTCTGAGCACAATAGATTGCAACGTATCTTCTGCGACACATTGCATCGTTGGATTGTTGGTACTCAGAATTAAACAGTCTTTTCTGTGTGTTTTCTGTGACAGACGCCCGTAAAAGAGCCCAACAGTGAAAACGTCGACATCAGCAGTGGAAGTGGAGTCACAGGCTGGAAGAGCAAGTGCTGCAGTTGAACAACTCCTCTGTTTCACTCACACTAACGCGCACACACACACACACACACACACACACACACACACACACACACACACACACACACACACACACACACACACACACACACACACACACACACACACACACAAGCAGACACACACACACACACACACGTTCTCTCTATCTCTCTCTAACTGCTAACTCTAACTCTCTCGCTCTCTCTAACCTGTCTCATGAGTTTTCTTGCACACTGACACTCTCTGTCTGTCTCTTTATCAGAATAAAAACAATAAACCACTTCACTTGTCTAATCCCCCCATCCCTCCCCCACCCCACCATATTCTTCCACTCTCCATCTGATGATCATTTTTATTTCTGATAAAAAGAGAAATCCAGTCACGTTTCTTGTCATTTGTTTTAAAAGTTGTAAAAAAGAAAAAAAAAAATGTGAAAAGACAAGCTCATATTTTTAATATTTCCTTTGCCTGAGCTCACCTTGTTGGACACCCTCACCCAACCTTTACTCCCCCTCTCCTCCTCCTTCCATCAACCCACCTTCAGTCAGAGGAAATCAAAATAAAAGAAAATCAAACAAAAAAGACAAATGTAGGATTAACATTTTGTACACTTTAGTGGGGTTTCTGTTGTCTAACCGTATTTGGTCATTTACAATTTGTTACCAAGTGACAGAGGCGTGGCTAGCTCCTTTTGTATGTGGGGGTTTATTTTGTCCTGTGCCTTATATGGAAGACAGGGGCGGGGCTGTGTGGTGGGCGGAGCCACATCCACCCAATGAAATTACAGTTTAATATTCTGTAAGTTCAGGCTCCCAACACAGGGAAGCCAAACTGAAGCAGAAGCGTTTGAATTTCTCCTCCAGCCAAGAGAACGGCATTATACAGTATGTCCTGTTTATTGATTTTATGTTTATCTGTATGATTTATTTTACTTTTATTTTTTTGATTTCTTTTTCCCTACATGGGTTGAATTCTTTTTTTTTTTTTTTGTTCCTGCATGCAGATTTCTTTGGGTTGGAAGCGTTTCTGTAACGTTGTGTAACGTTTGCCACTGGGTAACTGTGGGCGGGAGGTACAGAAGTTCTCTTTGGAAATTCAAACAGTTTTGCAGATCCATTAAAAATAAGCTTGTTTAAGTTAACTTGTTTGTCCTCAATGATGTGCAGTGTGTAGTTTGATGTCTCTTGCACTTTATAACCTGCTGGCGTTTCCATCAGCTTCACATGATTTGTGACGAGCATGACTTGTTCGTGCCTTAGTATAGGAAAAACGTTGTGATTAGTTAGAGAAAAAAATCCTATTTCCCTTTTTACAGAAACAACTCCTAAGCTCAAGGCTGTGTCCTTTCCTATCTCAGACCTTGTGTGTATAAGCAATTCTATTGCATTGTTTCTCAGACTTTTTCAGAACAAGGACCACTTGGCCAATGAATAGAAAAACCTCACGAACCAACTAGCGTTAAGTTCTCAACATCCCCCCCAAAAATCGGCCTACTTCAACTGTAAACTGCAAAATAGCCTCGCCTTCTCACTCATTGTTGTCTCTGTTGCCATCTTGATTGGAAGAATGGAGACATCAGTGTAGTGATGTCTCTCATAGTGGTCAACGGTTGATCATTTTTGACATATATCGTACATTTATAATGTAGGAAGTGTCGCAAAACGGTCGTAAATCATCCAGTTACAACAGTAAATTCAAGTCATGTTTAAATGAACATACAAGTTGGTTTTATGTTAAAAACACATCTGTCCTACTCACTACCAGGCTTTGAAGTCGCTCTGTATCAGTTTGAGAAACACTTCATTTAAGATGACCACACTTTGAGAAAGGCCGTTCTGTCATCATTCACCTTGTTATGTCTGTTTTCTGTGTTCAGAACTCGACTACCTGTATCCGCGACTACAGCTGTCTCACTTTACTTGCCACTGGCTAGCTAGCTTGCTGCAGTAAGACATGCATTCAAACTACAAGTGTTAACTTCTCCAACAGTCTGACATCAGTGATATGCTGCATTCACGTTCTCCTCAGGCGGTTCCGGTTCTCCGTTCTTCCCACTTCATTGTGTTCAAGTTGGAATCCAGCAGCAAGTAGTGTGAACATCAAAGTAGACTCCAGTGCTGAGTTTAACTCGGCTTAACTGTATCTTTCCTGTAAGTGGCTCCGTTTAAAAGCCTCTTTATTTCTGATGAGTCATTCTCTTTCGAGTCAGTAAGAGGAGTCTTAGTGAGAGCTCAGTCACACGTCTTAATTTTTAAATCACATTATACCGATGAATTAAAGAATGTGTGTCGGGTCGGATTTTAGGGTCAAAGTTCACGTTTGCTGATCGAGTGGAGTGCAGCCAGTTTAGGATGTCATTAATGGTTCATTACGGCGCTGCTCGTCGAGCCTGACGATCAGACTGAGTCGCCCTTTTTGTTTCCTTATGCGAGGCTGCAAATAACCGGGATAAATGATAAGAAAGCACAGAATTAAACATCAGAGTCTATTGTTTGCCTTTCTGAGTCAAGTTTTTAATGCCTCCCTTCATCACTGTATTTCTGCTGCCTGGCTCGTGCCACATGGTATAAGCAAATGTCTTGCTGCTTATTTTCATGCAGATGAATCAAGTCCCTGTGTACCATCAGGGGCCACACTGTGGACGCCCGCTGATATCCAAACACAAAAGAGCCGCATTAATTTCAGTTTCAGAGGAGTTTTTAAACTTTATGAATCTTTTATGAACTTTCAGGGTCAAACTAACTTCTTTTGACGGATTAACTTTGAAAAACAGTGAGAAATAAATTAATATGTAAGTAGAATTATACATTATACGTCTGCCTCAGGGGAATGTTTATATGTGAAACTATCTCCAAAATCCCAGAATGAAGACTTAAATTTCAGTGTTGGAATGAGGCGCTGGATACTTGTTGCATTTTGCAATAAAAAATAACAGAGCGACTCAGCCTGTTGTAAAAGGGAGGAAAACATGCAATAGGATAGATTGATAATAGGATACATTTGTCAAAAATACCCAAGGGTTTGCTGTTGGTTCACTGGAGCTTGTTGAGGAGCACGTTCTACCACAGTGACTGCTGCTGGAAGCGTCTTTGTGTGGCGCCCTCTGGTGGCTGCAGCCTTAAACTGATCACACCAGCCTGCCTCTTCACAAGAGTTTTCATGTTGAGCTTTTATCTGTGTGGAAACTCTAATCAGTGAGCTATCCAGGAAGTTTCCAATACTTAGAACTAAATGACAATTTGTTTTTTCCCCCCTTTTCAATAACACAACACAGTCACAGTCAACACAGTGTTTGGAACATCTGTTAAAGAGCCTCTTTAAAGGTTGAAGTTCTAAGTTCTAGACATTTCCCTGTAACAACATGGCATTTCAGCATCTAAGATCATGTAATACTTATGCTTGTAAAAATAGTGATAGATCAACAAACTGTCTGAAGTTTGATGAAAGGTATTTCTTCGGCATTAAAGACAACACCAGTGACATTTTTGATGGCTTTCCAAATAGATTTATTATCCTGCACTGCAATGATTAAAAAACACCAGATTAAACTCAGTTGCATGAGTAAACTTAGATGTTTTGACCCAGAAGAGCGTCACGCAGTTTCTTAAAGTTTAGTCTGCAGTGATGAAATGTAAAGTACATTTACTCACTTTATTCCCCATTTTCTGCTACTTTAACATCACTACATGTACTTTTCACTCCAGGACATATATTCCACCTTAGCTTTAATAAGTAGTTTCACTGCAGATTGTCTGCTGCATCAGAGCTACAGTAGCACATTTTAAATTAATTCATTTTATAGGCAATCAGATAATCAGAGACATTTTGAATAGCTGATCTAAAAATGCAAAACTTTCCAGTTTCCGCTTTTCAATGAAGACATTTTGCTGCTTTTCTCTTTTATGACAGTAAACTTAATATTTTTGAGTTTGGATTGTTTGTCAAACAAAACAAGACATTGAAGGATGTCACCTCGGCTTCAGTAAACTGAGACAGTGATTTCTTTTGACATTTTAAAGAGCTTGTTATCAATAAGGTTAATTGATAGCGACAATAATTGTAGGGCTACAATGAACGATTGTTTTCATTCACAGTTAATCTGTCAATTTGTCTTTTCAACTGATAAAACGTCCGAAAATGGCGAAAAACTTTTTCCTCAAAGCTCAAGATGACACCCTTTTGTTTTGTCCACAGCCCAAAAATATTCAGTTTACTGTCATAGAGGAGAAAATAAACACAGTTAAGAAGCTGGAATCAGAGAGTTTGACTTTTCTTACTTAAAAAAATTAATTAAACAATTTACTGGATTATCCAAATATTAACTAATTGATTGATCGCTGCAGCCCTCATCCAAATCTCCAGTCCTGTCATCTGTTTCTACGTGGTGATACTAATAATAATACAACACAGTTGGTGTGTATGTCCAACATGTTTTGTTCTTTACATTCTTTATTTATCACCCTCTTCCCCTGTACCCAACCTCACAGAGCAACGATGTACACAAAAATAAAATTCTCTCACTTACAACGAAAACACAAAACCAGTGCAGAAGGCCAGTGGTCACCATTAAGTCCATAACTACATTCAGAGATCTTTTCCTAAACACAAACAAAAAAGTACAGCGGGTTACAAAATCATCGTATGTGACGGAGAGCCGTTTTGCTCTCCACCGTCAGTCCATCAATCCAGTTTATATTTTAAAAATCAATACAGAGGAACGTGATGGTCAGCTTTAGTGTTTCTCAGAGACAGGAGCAGAGACGATGTGGAGTACTATGATGCACGTCTGCTTTATAACTTCATGGTCCTGTGGTCATTATTTTCTAACAATGGGTTGTTGGAAAAGAAAAAGTCAAAACCCACCTATTTAGTGCTTTGGTTGAGAGACGAGCATGAAGAATGAATTGTGATGAAAGAGGTTTAGTAAAACAAACGATGTAAATGCATTCAGAGTCCTGTGAGTTAGTGTTGAGACAGAAAAGCACACAACATATGGACAGAAGGCAGCAGCAGTGGACACTGACGAGGGCCTGCCCGAAGGAAAAAAAAAGAAAATCAGCTGACTGGGAGGAGAAAAATATTTACATCAACTGTATACAACTTAATTTATAAATACATTAAGTATAAATTAGAAAAATAAAACAACAAAAAGCTACTGTAGTTCAATCAGCTACTGCTACTCTCATTTAAAATGCCAGTCTGATTATTAAGCCTCTGTATATTTGGTGAAAAAAGATCAAGAAAAAGGCACAGCAATGAATAATTAGAGCAATTTATCCCTGCAAATTTCTACAAGTCACGACACTAAATCCCCATTGCAACAGACATGAAAATATAAATTAAGACGATTTTTTTTTTTAACCATTAAAATGTAATTCCAACAACAACAAGTTCCCACACTCAAACAGCATCTACACTAGCATCACCAGTTACAGTTTCTTAAATAAATTAAGGCTTTAAGGGGGGGGGGGGGTTGCAATAAGTCGTCAAGGAGAGCACCCTGATTTTTTTCTGCTTCCTCTGAACACATGATACAGTGTACCTTTCATGCATTAAAGGAAATGTTAAAGGAAAGAACAATTTTTGGGGAGAAAAAAGCTAATTTTCTTTCTTGCCAACAGACTGATGCCACTTCTTGATTGTACGGTGAACACAGAGGTGGAGCATGTGAGCTTAGCTTAGCATAAAGACTGGGAATGGGGAAACAGGCAGCCGGTAAAAAACAGATGTCTTCTATAAGAAATCTCTTTATGATTAAAAAGTACAACCAGTTCACAGTGCTATTAGGATTTCAAATAAATGCAATTTGTAATCCTAAGTTTTGCATTACACTATCGCTGAAAAGGATTTTAAAATGATAATTTCTAATTTCCTATCAACATCTGGAGATTTTTGCTGTTGTTTGTGCCGACTGTCATGTTCCCTTCTGTGTGGAGGATGTGACTTGAAGGCCGCTGCAGTGCTTCATTTATATTTCTATGTTGCACTCGGCCATATTGTAATATCGACAATACTTTGATGAATTATTCAGATTAAGTACAGAGAGTCTTTCTTGTATCTTATCTTACTGTCTCTTCCTGGTTGCTGTTTGGGCAAATATCTTGTTGACGAGTAAAAAGGAACCATTTCCAGTGTTTCTGCTAAGCTAAGTTGCTGCTGGCTGTAGCTTTTTTTACTGTACAAACATAAGTACTGATGACCTTCTAATCTTCATTTCGGCAAGAAAGGAAATCAGCGTGATGTCCCACAATTTTTCCTTTAAGTTGTAGTGTGACCGTTTGCTGTCGAGTATTCTGACTCCTACAAACATATGTTCCTATATTCCAGGATTTAAATCCCCTTCACACACACACACACACAGGCGCACGCACACACACACACACCCTCCATGAACTCGTTATGTACAAGCAGCTCAGTCCTCAGTCCTACACGTAGACCAGGTCTCGGCCCTGATTGGCTGAGCTGCTGGCTGCCTCCTGTGCCGGGCCCTCTGAGTCCGCCTCGTCCCCGTCATAACCCTCGTACTCGATAGGCTTGGGGCAGCTGTATGGGTGGCCGTTGTCATCGAAGAAGCGGCGGAAGGTGAACTCGTAGAAGGCGTGTTCTGGATGTTTGCCATTGCGGAACCAGCCGTTGAGGGTGTCGTTGAGGTTGTCCTCGCCGTCACTGTCGCTGCTCCACAGTTTATCCGGGTCCACAGGGTCGAAGTTTGAGGTGTCTGTGGAGTGGGCGATGGTGGGGATGTAGGGCGCCACCTGCTGCCGCAGGTCGCTTGAGAAGTCGATGGTCTTGAAGAAAGGATGAGCTTTGATTTCGTCAGCGCCGTTATGGCCGAGGCGGTCCTCTGGGCCGCGGCACAATTTGACTATAAGATCTGACGCCTCTGGGCTGAGCTTGGCGGGCGGGGGAATGTGCAGCATGCTCTTCCAGTTTATCACCTAGTTTCAACAGCAGAGACAACATTAGAAACAATGCAGACTGTAGGTGCTAAACCTTTCACTGCAGGTGCTTCACATACCTTCAGCTGTGTCTCCAGGGGTGTGGTCGCTAAGAAGGGGGGCTGTCCGACAACCATCTCATACAAGATCACACCAACACTCCACCAATCACAGAGCTGGGTGTATCCTGGAGGAGATTAAAGGTGTCAGTCACTCTGTAACAACATCTAGAAAAGTTTCAAGTCGGGCTCACCCAAATTACCTGAAGCTTCTACTGTTTTTGAGGTACAAACATCCAAATCAGCATTGAAAAAAGGGAGACGTGTCAGATGCACAGAAAAATAGGCTGATAAAGAGAGCTGTGATGAGCACCAGCTCAACCCTCCATGCTCTGCACGTTTACTTAATAATTAATAATGGTTGCCCCTTTTTCACCTAGTAGAGCTGTAACAATAACTACATTTATTGTACTTTTTTATTATATAAAAAGACAATGGGATTGGATTGTACACCACATCTGCAGATACCTTGAGTTGAGGAATTAGAAACTGTCAGGAGAAAAAGGCTGCATAATTTACTAAATACAGTACAAAAAAAACTACTGTCCTGCAGCAGGTCCACTGTACCTGTTCGCAGCAGCACTTCTGGCGCAATATAGTTGGGCGTCCCAACCAGTGAATGTGCCAAACAGCGCTGGTGCTGCCGGGCCTTTCTCCTCTCCAGAGGTTTCAGGCGGTCTGAGCAGCGGCAGTTGGCTGGATCTTCCCATTCCTTACTGAAGTCCATGCTGTCCTGCCTCACATGGTCACCTGGAAAGAGACCACCCAACACAGCGCTCATTACTTTAATCAACAGATGTGGTTTTCCACCAGGTATATGGTTCTTCCATTGAGTGTTTTCATGATTTCCAAAGTATTCACTGCATGTGACATCTCACTGCGTCTCATCAAGGGTTCCAGGAATGTGGATTTTTTTAAGCCAAGAGTTATTATTTGCCAGAAGTCATCTCATTATTTCCATACGGCCGGTTCAGCAGCAGAGAAATTTGTTCCTGGCAGTTTAAAGGAGCTCCAAATTACATTACATGTTGCTGTTTATTTTTTTGCTCGCCGATTTAAGACAAAAAACAAGTTGACTGGGTTAAATTACTTGTAAAATACCTGATCAATCTTTCTGAAAGCGGACCTAGTGACCTGCATACCAGCTGCCTTTGTCACATTAGTACACACCTTAAGACTGACGTTTCATCACTTTTAATACCTCACTCATTACTGGCATTGTGCCCTCCGCGTTTAAAACAGAGGGACAGCATTTCTGTTGTAAGGAGAACCAGAGTGCTGAAAAGATTTGTCAACTGGCAGAAAATGTATGGGCAAAGAATTTCATAGGTGAATTGCATGTTAATTCGAAATTTCCCCAAATTTACTGGTTCCAGCCTCTTAAATGTGAGAAGTTGTTGGTCTTCCTAGTTTCTTGTAACAGGACCTTTAATGCTTTTTGGGACAAAAAGTAAAATGAAGAAGTGGACTTGAGCTCTGATGTGTTTTTTTTCCGACCTAATAAACACAAATGTGGAAATTTACTTTAAGCTGAATTTTCCACATAATCCATCACACCACAGGTAATTTGATTTTTCTCCTTTTCCCAGCAAAAATTTCTCAAACAAAATCTTATTTGAGAAGGTATAGTTTGTATTTTAAAGATGAGGATAATTCAACATTGTAGATGAACTGCTAGTTATCAAAAAAGTGAGACCTACCACTCTGGTAATACTTGGAGTCGTGCGTCCAGCGGAAGCCGGTGCAAAGGCCGAAGTCGGTCAGCTTTATGTGTCCATCTCGGTCTATGAGGATGTTATCAGGCTTGATGTCTCGGTGAATGAAGCCCATCTTGTGGACACTCTCCACAGCGCAGGTGAGCTCTGCGATGTAGAACTGAGCCAGCTCTTCTTTGAAGATGCCGAGTCGGATGAGAAGGCTCATCATGTCCCCTCCAGGTATGTACTCCATGACAAAGTACAGGTTGTCCTTATCTTGGAAAGAGTAGTACAGACGCACCACCCACTCATTGTCAGCCTCAGCCAGGATGTCCCTCTCTGCCTTGACGTGGGCCACCTGGTTTCTCAGCAGCACATCCTTCTTACGGAGCGTTTTCATGGCGTACAGCGCTCCTGTGTCCTCTTTTCGGGCCAAGCACACCTCACCAAAGGCTCCGATGCCAAGGGTCTTGATTCGTTTGAACATAGATTTATCCATCTTGGCCCGCTTTAGCCGTATGTAGTTGGACTCTTTCTGGCAGAGCATCATCCGCATCTGCTCCTGAGCTTCTGAAGACAAACCCACCTGAGCACAGGACAGAGTGAAAATGTATTTAATGGGCCACATGACCTCTAAATGGTTCAATAAAAAACACACAAGCAGTCCTGGTTAGGTAGAAACAGTATACAATGTAGAAAACCACAACAAAATGCATCCGAAATTATCTATAAATGCAAACATAACACATTTTTCTAATGTGTTGAACATTGCTGTAGTCCAAAACAAAAATGCCTCGAGCAGTGACTTGATCAGTGAGATGGAGGTCATCGAGTCGCATGCATTTCCTCCCGCCACAACATGCTGCATGTAGTACGTTTAAAATACAGAAGACCAGACTCTCAACACAATCTTACTTGAATAACCGATGTGTGAGGACTATTCTGTCGCACAAGACAGCAGAGACACCTTTACCTTTTTTAGATCAGCTGTTAGTGACAGCGAGGGGAGAAAGGAAGAGAAAGAACAGCTAAGAAAATATCAAACAGCATGAAAAAGACAATCACAGAGAGATAAAGTTATAACAAGATAGTAAGAAAAAAAGTTTGAAAAGAGTGATAGGTTTACTTTTAAATAGCAAAAGTTAAAAATACAATTAGAAAATTATGTGACCATGGTGATTGATGTTCTCACCCTATTCATTTCACTTTCCAGCTGCTTTCTCCTCCGAATCCTCTGCTGATGGTTCTTTAGGATATTCTCCACATGTTGCTCCATGAAGAACTTAAATGCCTGTGGGGAGTACAGCGCAACTCTCCCACACTCCCCTCTCCGCTCTTCATCCCTCTTGTTGCGGCGGACAGGAACCGGCGATGTTGTGATTTGCTTCTTCTCCTTCTCTGTCGCTGTGGTGCTCTCAGGGGTTTCTGCTGGCTTGTCTCGGGAGCCGTCACCGCCGCTGCTCTCCTCTTCAGCGGGCTCCTCTCTACCTGTGCCGAGCTTATTCGCCCCTGGGTCGTAGGCAGGGGGGGAGGGTGCAGCCTGCTGCTGGAGGAGATGTTTAGGATAGGGTGGAGGGGGGCCCTGGTAGCTGGGGACTTCTGCGACAACAGGGATCTGAGGTACAGGGGCTGGGGGCTCTTGGTAAGCAGGTGCAGCCGGAGGGGGTGGAGCCTGCTGCATCCATGGAGGGTGTGTGGGAGCGACAGCAGTGTGTAACTCAGGTTTCTGGACACGCATGCTTTTGACTGGCTGCAGGATAGGAGCCTGGGTGATGGCAGTGACCGTGGTGGCAGAGGGCTGGGAACTGGCGGGGTGGGCCTGTCTGCCATTCAGCTGGTGGTTGTTGAAGGAGTTAGAGCGGACTGGCATGTTGTGCTGCCATGATGGGGATAGATCCTGATTGCTGCTGTTGCCAGAGGAAGACTGGGGCTGGTTGGGAGCCAGAGGAGCCTGAGACCAGGACTGAGGAGGACCTATGTTGTACATGTCAAGGTTGTGACTGTTCCGGTTGGGAACCATCATGGACTGTGGGATGTTTCCACCGTTGATGTAAGAGGGAGATGACGCAGGTCCTCCTGCCTGCATCTGGTCAGTGGGACTGTGCCGGCTGCTCTGATTGACCGGGTACGGGGGAGGAGGCTGTCTGCTGCCTCCGGCCATGTAGTCTGTCTGTGGGGAGCCACTCTGTGACCAGCTAGAGGGGAAGGTGAACTTATTCCCCCCGGAGGCTTGCATTATGATGGGCTGGTGGCCCATAGGCACTGGGCTGATCCCACGCTGATTCTGAGGTCCTGCAGCTTGGTAGCCATCGGGCCAGGCCCCCTGGGGTACAGGAGAGATGCGGGGCACAAGGTAGTCCATGTTGCCAGAGTAGCGCTTGGTTGATGGGTTGCTTTCCCAGGATGGTGCAGGAGGCATGGCACCGCGGTTGGGTGGAGGTGTAACACTGCGCACCTGAGGCGGCAGTGGAGGATTGACTCTCTGACTGTTGGCTGGGTGACCCTGTGGGAAGGCGGGAGGTGGTCCAGGGCTGTCTGAGCGGTACATCATTCCATCCACCATGAGGGGACCGTGTCGAGGAGCCAAAGACTCCTTTGAGC
The DNA here is from genome assembly GCA_963678695.2 of Diplodus puntazzo. Classification (NCBI taxonomy): domain Eukaryota; kingdom Metazoa; phylum Chordata; class Actinopteri; order Spariformes; family Sparidae; genus Diplodus; species Diplodus puntazzo. Next base: position 11,723,119 of record OZ023172.1, read on the forward strand.
CTTTCCAGCTCGGCCTCCTCAGCACAGCCTGCTGGATATGTGGAGCTCCTGCAGACACAACAAAAGCAAAATCACAATCAAAGTGATTGAGGAAAATAAAGTATGACTTGTAGCACTATGTCCTTGTATGAAAATAATTAAGCCCAAAGTCTGTTTTAAACTGAAACTAAAAGAAAGGTCTTTATATGTTTTTTTTTTCAGCCAACAGTTGTTACACTGTGTAAAATATGTTAAATTCACACACAGACTTGCACACATAAGTATGGTATGCTCTCTCCTCAGAGCCATGTTTCAAAGACTCAGTTATTAACTTGGTATGTACAATGTTTTTAAATGCAAAAGGAATGGAAGCTAAAATTATGAAGCCCTCAGTATTACATACCTTGTTGTAAAATACACCCATGATCAGCATTTCCTCACATTGTATTTTTTTTTTTAAATAAAAAGGTCCAGACCAGTTGTCAAAAATCACTTAATACCTGTTGAAACCAAAAACAGTTTCCAACATATTGTCATGACATTCCTTGAATGTGCCATATTGAGAGCTCATTCTGAAATGAAAACCAAAAACCTAATTTCCAGTCAACTTGTTCCATTACATGATGCAGTGACTCACTCTCTTTTTGTCAGCGTCTATTGTAATTTCTTCAAGCTAATGTCCTAAATCTTGGAAACATTATCAAGGCTGAATGAACACACCTCGATGGAAAATAAAAGAGGAAACCCAGCATTTAGTCCCAGTGGACAGTTACGTACCTTGTGCTTTCAGACCTGTAGCATTGGGATTGGAAGCAGCCATCTGTTCCCTCATCGAGTCCTGGTAGCTCACCTTACCCATGTAATCTGCCCCCACACTGCGAATATTGCTCTGTTCACAAGGCAAAAAAGATAAAAAATTAAATTGCACATTTCTTGTGCAAATGAGCTGTAAAACACATTTGTTATAGCATTTTTACAGTGTTCAAAAGTCAATTAAATCAACGAAAAGACACAACTAAAATTGTCGTATTTTCTATTAATCTGCAAATTATTTTCTTGGTTACTTAATTAATGCTTTCTGTACGTAAAATGTCCTAAAACAGTGACAAATCCCAATTGTACATCTTTCAGTTTCCTATTTTGTCCAACCATCAGTCCCAAACCCAAACATATTCACTTTACAATGATATACAACAGAGAAAATCCACAAATCCTCACACTGGAGAAGCTCGAACAAATGTTTGGAGGTGTTGCTTAAAAAAAAAACCACACAATACAATCATGACAATAGCTGCAAAATAATATGATGCAAATCAGCATGTAAGCTTTTCCCAACAGCTTAAACTTGTTTCGACTGAAAATTACCGCAATGCACACTGTGCAACTTCATACCTGGATTGCATTTACTGGTTCAAAACAAGTGGCCACCTCCAACTCAGAAACTGTTTTTGTAATGACACCTGTACAAGCCCGTCCTCATTCCACTTTGCATACTTTTCATTTTTCAAATTATTCTCCAGTACACAAAGTACACAGAGTGATTATTCTTTATAACAGAGTTATATTTAGAATGAAATCCCTCCACAATTGTTCCCAACAACTGGTTTCGGTTAAAAAAACCCAATAAAAACAAAAAACAAAAAACCCACTCACCTCCTCAAAGCCAACAAACGGCGGTTCCTGCGACATGTGTTTGTTCACATCGGGGCCTGAAGTGTTGGGCTCATTGGCAAAAGGCATCAAGGATTTGCGGATCTCCTGTAAAGCCTTATGGTACGGGTTTTTGGGGTTGCTGCAGCGCCCCTGTTGCCTGGGGTCCTCAGGAAGCATTTTTCCAGCTCCACCAATTTCCACTTTAGGTGGGTCAGAGGGTTTGGACAAGTTCCGCAGGCTGTTCCGTATTTCCTGCAGCATCTGTTGGCTGTTGCCACTGTAGTTACTGGTGGGAAATGTTTTGGGTCTCATCTGCCTGTATCCTTCGGGTTTCTCTCCTCTCTTCATGTAAGAGCATGTATGATGACGATGAAGGGGATGAAGAAGATGTCACTCAGTCCAGGGTTGCAGAAAAGGATGGCACTGGTCTGACCTCACATCTGCATTCTACTGACAAAAATAAAAATAAATAAATAAAAAAGAAAATGTGAGATGCGCATACATCCAGAGTACATATTTCAACCAGTGAACTGGTTGGACAAATGAGATGTTGAAAGGGCTAATAGCAGATACGAAGAGATAGACATTAGAAATATGATTATTAGAAATCAGACTGACACATTGAGTAAATATGTTACTTTAGCTGCAGAAAAGTTGTATTTCTATGCTTTACCATTTCACATAATGCTAAACTTGTTGCTCAAAGTAAAGTATTCCCTAACAAAACAAGAGCCCGTCCCCTTGCTAGTGTCGCTAGCAACACGGGGCTAGCAGAGCGCTAGCTACATTAACGCTGATTGTGCTGCGTTAAGTGCGCTAAAATTAAATTGTTTGTCGCATTCGTCCAAATTTCTCCGAGATATGGCGACACATGAGCTGCAGACTGAAGTAATCGCGACCTTACTTTGCAATAAGTCGAAAGCGCAGCAGTTGCTCCGCGGCCTGTGTGTTAAAGGCATCCATTTGCTGCTAGGCTAATTCAACAACAGGTTGCGAATTAGCTGCTAGCTCGGGAACACAACTGGCAACAGTTGGTTAGCTGTTAGCCGTGTCTGACAACTTACCACAGTCTGTATCTGCCGCCTTCTTCGACACTTTTCCTATTTTGACAACAAACGATATTTCCTTGACCTTGCTGGGCGTCAAGGACGAGAGTTTAACTTAAAACGTCCTTGTTGTGCCGAGCTGGCTTGTTCCTTGTCGTGTTGAATTCCTGGGATGTCTGAATGACAAGTACAACAGCAACAAGCTAGACACGGAAGAGCGACACACATCCGGTTCTTGTAAGTTTCAAAATAAAATATCTAATAAAAGTGGCTCCGGATGTGAGTTTTGATGACTCAAACAACCAAAAACCACACAAACAAAAACAAAAACAATATATCAACCTTTTTTAATAGCATTTTAACCAGTTCTAAAAATAAAATTGCAATAACTAAACTAAATCAACTAAAAAAATCAGTAAATTTTTCTCATTTTAAATAAAAAATGAACATTAAATAAGATATACCCTAATAAATGGGCAAAAAATAGTATAGTATATATCTACAATAATGCAACTGTATAACACATGGTAGTTAGCTGACATGCTAATAAGTCAGTTAAAAACACATCCAGGTAGAAGGAACAGGTGGGATAACTTAAATCGATTTCCCTTAGGAAGTGTACTTTTGTTAAATTTTAATTTTAAAAAAATGGGACAATCTTGGTAACACTGAGGGCCAATACCGCACACAGAAAATGTCTTTCACTACTCCGGGTATTATTAAGGGACTTCTTGCAAATCCTTTTTTGTACTTTCCCCCCATCATCTATTCACCTGGTGCTCCTGAACACGTAACAAGTAAATATTTCATTTTAATTTTTAATTATCATTTGAACTTAATATGATTCAACAGTATTCAACAGGTTAATGAGAAAAACAGGTCAATAGTGATTGAAGCTACAGTATTCATGATGCACCTTGGATTTCTATCTTTGATTTTAACAAAAACGTCAATAGACGCATGAGACATTTGTATAAAGGCTTTTCATTCATTTATTTATTTCAAAACAGTTTTAAATGTCATCCATACTTAAATACAGCTGAGTTGAAATACTCTGCTTGGAATGATGATCTAAAAAAAAACTTTAATCCAAGATGATCCATCACTCAAGCTGCAATAGAAATGCGCAAATATAGTGTACATATATGACAGACAAATACACTAGAAAAAACCTTTTGAACACAGTATTTTGTGCACACTGTATGTTTGAAAGAGACAATAAAACATGTCCTGACTGGAAATAAACAGATCTTGTCCTGTACACTAACAACTCGTTTAAACCGGGACCTGTCTGTTGACAAAAATAGCCTCTCCGTCAGTCCCACAGACAAGACATTGTCCGAGTACATCCAAACTGTTGACGGACAGCGTCTGGCTGGGCAGCATGTGAGTCGTCTCCAGGCGGCCTTTACTGGAGTCTCCGCTGAGCCAGGCGTTTATCAGGGACTGGTTCCCTACAGCGGGGGCCATTGCACTGCGAGATATCATGCTGTTGTTCCTGCCACCTGCAAAACAATTAATAAGTTAGCTCTTATTATCTTAGGGAACTATTTTGATTACTTGACTGTTCTTATGTTTGTGTATAGTTTCCTTGGCATGTTGATATACCAGTTTTTTAGATCTTGGCAGTCTGTTACACTATCACACTGGCTGACTCAGTGTTTTTATAATCACTATAACAACAAAAAGATAACAGACAGGGTTGTGTGACTAATACATGTAATACATAAATACTCTATGATTAATACAGAAGCTGCTGTTCATATCATATGATTGTGCTGCCGCACATAAATCAACTCCTGATGCAGCAATTTGCTGATAAAATCTGGTGACTGTTTTAGGTTTTGGTAGGTCAGAAGTGACTGCTGACAGCCTGATATAGAAAAACTCAAGCACAACTTAATTCTATAATTACTTAAATCTTTGAAACAGACAAAAACAACCAAAAAAAAGTTAAGTTTGTCAAAACTTTGATTTTGAAAGAAAGACAGAAAATGTTTCTAGAGGCGAACAAGGTGCCCGAAAGCAGGCTGTTTTTACACCTTTTCCCATCAGCCTTCACTTCAAACTCTTGTGAGGAAACAGCCTACTTAATTTACACAATAACACACCTGCATTTTTTAAAAACCCTACAATACTTAATACATTACAAAGCTGGTGAACATGGTAGGTGCATGATTGTGAAATTTAGCCTGATGTCTTGTCATGGTAGAAATGGCTTTTACATTACATCCTGTTTTGTAGTAAATTGCTGTTTCTTAGCAACAACTTGCAGTCTTTTCTTTGGAAAACAGAATGTAATATCTCTCTACTGGCTCAACTGAAACACAGACAGAATAATTTGACTTGCCTTGTAAGAAGGAGGGCATGTCTGAAGGTGAGGAGGTCTCCCAGTGCAGCAGTGAACCATCCTCTGAGCATGTGAACAGATGATCTGGGTTGGATGGGTGGAAGTGGACTTCCCACACTGTGCAGCAAACCAGAAAAAGCATTTATACGTTGCTGATAAAACAAAGCAAAGGTCCCTGCAAAGAGAAAACATCTGCCATTTCAAAATCAAATCGTCTGCTAAAATAAAGTCTTACTTTCAGCAGAGTGTGCCTCCATGAGCGAGAAGGGTGTGTTGCCATGTCTCACGTCCCAGACACAGAGCATGCCATCCTGCCCTCCTGTGGCCACAATGTGCTGTTGGTTCTGATGTCTGTCCACACAGTGCAGAGGGACTCTATCGCCTGACCTGAAATGAAAACACTGAATTTGAATTTCTTATAATTAAATTCAAGTACGAAATGCAGCAAGGAAGGAGCAGAATAGACAAATGTTACTGTTGATCTTACAGAGAGAGAATCTGGGATGGCGAGTTGCTCTGTTGTCTGAAATCAAACAGCTTGAGCTGGCCGATAGAGTTCACCGTCATAATCTCTGATGTCTTCAGGTAAGTCACAGCATGGATCGTGCTGCTGTCTGCATTCTCTGGCAGCGGTCAAAAAAACATGTTTGTCACATTATACTAAGATGTCATCCTTTGCTGACAAATGTGCTCCTGTGTGTATTTTAATGTGACATGATGGTGTAGTTACAGGAGCTATAGCTTAATCCCACCTATAACCCGAACCACTCCCTCCTGGTCGGCTCTGAAGACGATGATCCTGCCGTCTTCACCGACGGTGACGATCTCAGGACTGCTGCACACAACACCAGTACAGGGAGCATTGTCACAAGGGTAACGATGCGCTCTTGCCCAGCTCTGAGAAACTGATATCGTCTGCATTCAAGGACGAGAATATGTAGGAAATCACAATATTGATCATACAACAAGTATGTTATATATCCAGTTAAACTGTTTGTGCAGCATTCACTTCCTTGTACTGCAATCCTGGTCTGTACTTAATATGACTTAAATTATATTATATTGTTTTAATGCTAAGATCAATGTTAAGAGCCAAGCCAAATGTGACTTTTAAAATAAACCATCCCTTAATATTAATAGTAATACTGTTTTTGGCCTGTCATGATGTTACTTTACCAACTTATTGTGCATATCTTATCGACTTAAGACGTATATACATGTCTTTGATCATTTCTGCTGACCTCAGTGTTGCCCATTGTGTTTACATGTTTGGCTGATCACATAAGAATCTAAGAGAACATTCTGGCCAAAGTAATGCCAGAATAACTAGCAGGGTTTTCCCTACTAATATCATACCCATGTGTTTTTTCACATATTTCAATCCTGATCTTCTCTGAACATTTCTAAGAATTCAAATTCATTGCTCTTTCAAAGAGTGTAATTACATTACTGTGTTATCATATTATCATTAGATGAGTGGCATGAAATGGTCTTAAAATGAATGGGACAACATATCATGACGGGCCAAACAGTGTTTATATTTCCAACATGTTCTCATTTGTGAGAGGCTGTAACCTGTCCCCATGTTAAAGGCTCAATACAGATGACCTCTTTGTGCACATGAAAATTGTGTATGTGGAAGACTGGGCTTATGTGTACCTGACTGTTTTGGTGGTGGCGGAAGATGGTGACAGCTCCAGTTGACGACGCTGTGACAATTCTGTCTTGGTCCAAAAACTGATAAAACAAACAAACAAAACATTTTTGGGACAAAGGTGAAATTAGCCCTGGAACTATAGGCACACAAACTTGTATTACAAAGAAAGTTGAAGTTTTTCCTCCCAGATGGGGGAATTTGGCATCATATCCTGCCTCAAATTAACAAAGATGTCACATTAATAGTAGAGTGTAACACATAGGCCATGTTTATGATGTCTATCTATGTCTATCACAAGTTGATCTCAGCAACAAATCATTGATAGCAACAAATTCCCTTTTTAATATTTTTTTTAACCACACAATAGATTCTCTCTGCAAAACAAAGTCTAACTTTATTGAATTAGGGATGCACCAATTCAATCAGCCAATACTAGATTAGGACGATTGGGTTTCAGATAGATGTTGCCAAATTTCATTAAATACAAATTCTTTTTAAATGTCAAATTCAGTGTCTCCATTAGTTAAATTCATTCCATTTTTTTGTGCCACGACAATCCCTGGCCTCATGTTCCCTTAACAAAAAAAAAAAACCCCAATAGGCGTCATGCTGTTAGGAGTACACATTTAAGATATTGGGGAAGAAGAAAAGAGGACGAACAATTGTACAGATGAAACTACTGTGGAGGAAACTTTAATATTCTTTATTTTCGTACCAATTATGGGCTGGTACATTAATTTAGATTTCCATGAGGGTCTTACTTGAAGGTCCAGAACATCTCCATCATGTTTGTGTTCACACAGCAGCTGTGGGTCTCCTTCAAATCCATCATCCATGCCAGTAGTTCCATTATTCCCAATGGACCAAAATGAAATCTTGTTGTCCTGTAATAGAAAAAAGTGTTAAGTTGCAAGCCCCCCAAATAGGAAAATCGCATAAAATTAAGAGCTTTTTCTATTAAGTTTGTCAGTCACAATTATCCTACATACTGTATATGCCGAAATTACACCCTATGATACATGTCTTTAATCGTGTTTTGACTGTTACAACATGTGTGAGTCAGCCAATCAGAATAAACGCATACAATTAGGTGATTTTCCTATGAAGTTTGGCAGTCGCATTTACCATGAATATTTCATACCGAAATTACATCTCACGATCCATAAGATGTCTCCAGTTGTATTTTGACAGTTGCAATGTGTGCATCCCCGCCATTTACCAACATCGCAGACAATTAAGAGAGCTTTCTATGGAGTTTGGCAGTTAACGTTACATTTAGCATAAATACATCATACCGAAATGACAACTTAGGATTCACATGTCTCAAATCGTGTTTTGACTGTCACAACAAGTGTGAGTCAGGCAATTAGAAAAATCGCATAAAATTCAGATATTTCTCTATGAAGTTTGGCAGTCACAACTATCATAAACATTAACACTGAATGACAACTTGCCAACCTCGTTATCCCACGAGCCAGTCGCAAAGATGTCTGGTTGCTGCAAAGACGAATGTGAAACTGGTCTCCATCTGGTTTTACTGATTTTCTGGGACACGTACTTAGCATTTACACTCTCCATTGACTCAAAAACACTCTCTCAGTTTGATAAATGATAAAAACGACTGTTGGTGTTAGCTTAGCATTCATGAGCAACATCAGAATGTACGCGCCTGCTGCTTTGTACGTAGCTACGGTGGCCCTGTAAGGTCAAACGACCAAATCGGCCGACTTTCCTCTCACATTTACTACTACATGTGTCGCACTCCACTTAGCGGCCACCGTCTATGTTACTGCGGCAAACCTGACTGTGCACTGACTGATCAATGTGTTTTTTCCCAGTGCAATGAACACTAGCTAAGGCTAATATCTTAACAGATTAATTATTTTGTGAAATTACACTGCTCTGCATGAGGGTCTGCGTTAGATAAACCGCCCAGCAGTAAAATCATCCTGGATGTCTGGTGACGTATCCGCCGCTCCGCCGTCTGCTCTGGAGGTTGTCAGCTTCATCGGCAAAACCGTTGGCGCAGGCGCGGCACTGACAGCTGCTGTCTACTTACTCCGCAAAGTCTGTTTAATAATGGCCTGGAAATCTGGAGGAGCCAGCCACGCAGAGCTTGTGAACAATCTCCGCAGTAAGTCCGAATTTTTGTGCGGTGGCAGCACCAACGTCTTCGAGGGCAGGTTGGCCGAAAATGGTTTATTTTAGCGGCTGGGGGTTATCACGCGAGCGGTAGCTAGCTTGTTGCTAAGCTATGTGGTATGTTGTTGTTGACCTAGCGTTACCTATCTCCACCCCCCTCTCAAACCACGTTTACGCCGTGGAACAGGCGAATGCCTCTGTTGTTGCAGAGAATAAATTAACAATAAATACACACACTTCTTACGCATAGTTGCAGCTTTTTTGTGCAGCTTTAGTTTTGTGTTAGGTTAACTTAGCCTGCTAGCTCTATGTGCGTCATTTGGGACGTTGTAGCTAGCTAGTAGCGCTAGCCGCGCTGCTAAGTGCCCTGCCCACATTCATTGATGGCTATCATGCCTGTACCATTCACTATACTTTAACATGAATGACACTGGCAGCTGGACATGTGAGGTCAGTTTCTACAGTGACTTTGTAAGCGGGTGATTGAATGTGACAGCATGCTGTGGCACAGTGGCAGCGAGTTGTTAGGTCAAACGATAGTGGCTGCAGAAAATATCAGTGACTCAGTGTAACGTTACCACCCTGCTACACGGCTGTTATCCGGTGCTAAGTCCAGAATGATCGTTGCCATTGATGCCACATGGTTAATTCTGCTATCAGATGGGAGTGCATTGTCCTATGTGATTGTGATTTACACCCATTTTATCAACATGCGAGCTCTGATCCGACCTGCTGTTTCTTACTTGCTGAAAGCAAAGTCATATTCAATGAGATCACGTCTGCAGACTTCAGTATCCAAGACTGCTTTCAATATAAAGTATCTACCAGGGCTATTTATATTCTGTGCAGTTCAGCATAGCATTGCAAAAGATAGATCACCTGCAAGCGTTTTGTCAAAAGCTGCAAGGTTTGGGAACAGTGGCCACCCAAGATCCATTTGCTTTTAAATAGTTCTAACTTAATGTTTCTTTGCAGCAGGCATGATTATATATCTCGGTTAGATATTGATGAAAATGTTGCAGTTCTATTGAAAGGGTAGTTAAAAGCAGCCTCTCTGTAATGCAGGATGATAAAATGCTGGAAATCCACATTAATCTTTCTCAAAAAGGCTTTTAAGTCAAATTCAGAAGCCGCCCCTCATGATTTGTGCCAATTATGCAAATGCATGTTCTATTTCATTAGTCTAAGAACATCTTTTCAAGTCAAAACATTTAATTGGCTACTATAAATATGTTATGTTAGATCTTCTTATTCTGAAGTGGTCACTATTTTGCTTTTCTGCTCCTCATTGAACTCTTTACTGGACACTGACCTATTTCGACACAGAAATGTCTTAAATTTAACCCTCAATTTGCATAATCTGGATTCAAGCAGGTCACACTCAGGATGCATGCTAATTCACAACTTTTTCTAATTGTTTGTGTCCCCCTGATCAATGTTCAGGACTGGTCAGTGCAAGCAGTACCAGTTCAGACAAATCCATTCAGTTAAGCCTCAGTTGCCTCATGAATTCATAGCACATACTTATGTGTTGGAGGGATGTTTACTAAATGGATTTATAGTTTAAAAAACAACATAAAATTGGTTTGCTTTTCCTGAGCTTGCAAAGACGATTTCAATTCTGGCAGCTGAAATCTTTCCTGACAGGTTATTTAAATTTCAGAAATCTCTAGTCGGCGTCCATCTGGCAGCCTGTACGGTTTATTTGTAACGTATCCTAAAGCGGCACGCAGCTCTGGGATGAGTCGAGGCGGTAATGAGAGCAGCGCCTGCTGTCCTTGGCTTCTTCCACCTTATGCCCCAGCTGCCACAGGAACCTGTTATGAGGGATTATTCTGAAGACACTGACACTTCTTCGTGGAGTTATTTTTTGGTGTCTTCCACCACGTCTATAAACTCTGACACTGTCTGACCTTGTGTTGTTCAGTCCATGTCATTGACACATGTGTGAGACTTCCTGTCTGCATGCTGCCAACTTCACTTTGTCCTCTATTTCCTATGCGGTTGTCAGTTTTTCATACCAAACACATGGCTATTTGCAACTTTATTTTCATACTCTTTTTTTTTCATTCCTCTATGTCTCAGTATTTTCCATTGCTAACTCCCTGCTATGGTTGCAAGATTCCAGGAGTATTCAGGGTGGAAACCTTCCATGGCAATTAACAGGAATTTATGAGAAATAACGTGAATAAAATGAAAGTGTAGGGTTTATTTGCCCAGACTGTATTTACAATGTCTAAAGCAGACAGTAACACATCGTTTTACTATATCAAAAGCAGACATAATTGAAAAAAGCTTTCCATAGAAATAAAGAATAAACAGTTTAATTGAGTTGAACTCCAGTAAAATTAGTTGAATCATTTAACAAGAATGAATCGAAATACATTGATTAAAACTCCTTAATTAGCATGCTCAATCAAGCTAAGTGATAGCTTGAAAAACTTGCAGAAGGTGTTGATAAGTTATAAACTGTATTTTAGTTCAGGCGATTGTCTGCTTGTTAAAAGAAGATATCAGTAAAAATAATTATAATAAATAATGAATATTCAAGTTATATTCACTTCAGTGGTCAGTTATAAAGTTAGGATGAAAATAAGGATGCACATTTTAAGTGATATCTTTAATCAAGAGTCAGCTACCTTAACAATACATGTTCGGTTAATCATTGATAATAGATAAGGTTTATGGGACATTTTAACCACTGACCATGTTTGTTTCAAAATCAGAGTAGGCTTCATTAGGAGTTAAAAGAAAAGATCAATGATAAACGAAACACGATGAAATGATGACTTCATTTTAACAAAAGCTGAAATGTAATAATATCAGTTTGAATAGAATTCCCTTTCTGTATTTTTGAAAATTAAAATGTACTTGTATTTTAATACATTTTCTCATGCCAGTATTTTGTCTTTTCATTTTGATATTTGTAATAAGCAAGAATTTGTAATTTGTAAAGTTTTTATATTGAAATTTTGTAACATTCCTTGAAATTCCCAAGCTCATTTTCATTTAAATATTATCTGGAGAGTTCCCTGTAATGCTCACATCATTCAAAGCACTGCCACATACATGCTTAATATAGAATATACTGTTTTTCTCAAATTTATATGTACCATTACCATGGTATTGGTTGGCATGGATAAAATCTTCTGCAAGCGTATATCTAATTTATTCTGTGACTTGCACATATGAAAGGTTCTGGAAAATCAATTGAAAAGGGGTGTAATGGATAAAATATGTGGACAGGTAAGGAGTGTTTATTTCTGTTAAATCCAGTGAATTAGTTAGCTGACAAATTACATTTTGCCGCAGAGCAGTCCTGCTCACTGATTTGGAAAATTGCCTACAATGGTCTAATACACCAAGAGCTATAAAGGGACTGATGGTTGATCGTCATATATCGTACAGCCCAAATGTACCAGTCATTTTATATTGGGTTGTGTAATGCCTAAATAATCCCTGAATTCACTGTGTGTGTGTGTGTGTGTGTGTGTGTGTGTGTGTGTGTGTGTGTGTGTGTGTGTGTGTGTGTGTGTGTGTGTGTGTGTGTGTGTGTGTGTGTGTGTGTTTTATGCATTTCTCTTTGCATCTGATGCAGGGTTATGTAATATATTCCTGCCTGGTGTTTGTTCATGTTTTCATAACTCATGGTGACACAAACTCTTTTCCGTCCCCAGAAAATGGCATTATTAAGTCTGACAAGGTCTATGAAGTCATGCTGGCCACAGACCGAGCCCATTTCTCTAGGTGTAACCCATACATGGACTCGCCACAGTCAATAGGTATGTCTGGTCACGCCATCGCAACACACTGAAAATACAGCCTGATGTAAGAGGGGTGAACTAACCGAGCCTCTTCCTCTCTTTTAACCTAAAGGCTATCAAGCGACCATCAGCGCTCCACACATGGTATGACTTTAAAAGACTCACACATTTCTGCATCCTGTGAATCCCTGCAGTTTTAATAACGCTTGCTCTCATTCAATACGTAGATAAAAAAGAGATCCAGTCAAAGAAATTGTCTTTCACTTTTCATTCTAAATCTAATCAAATATTTTAGTGGCTCTAAAATGGCAGTTAACAAATCTAATCTCATCAAATCTAATTTGCTATATTTGTGTGATAATTGTCGGCATGTAAGCTTTGTCAAACAATTAGTCTATTCATTAATCAGTCAATCAAAAGACTGAAAACATAGCTATTTTGCTAATCAATTACTCTTTTCTGTTATTTTTCAAGCAAAAATATAAAAAATATGCTGGTTCCAGCATCTCAAATGTAAAGATTTGCTTCTTTTCATTGTTATTTATGATGGCAATTGAAAAGTCTTTTGGTTTTGGACTGTTGGTGGGACAAAAGAAGCAATTTGAAGATGACACTTTGTTGTTGACATTTTATAGGCTAAACAATTGCCCAATTAATCTTGAAGACAATCGGTACATTAATCAATACAATACATAAAATACAAATATCCATTAGTTGCAGCTCCACTGTAAAAGAAGGTTTACAGTTACTCCTTTCTCATGGAAAAAAAATAAACACAGAAAGAAGGAACATCCTTTAAATGGATTGAGGATGAAAGATTGTTTTGTAAACAGATATTTGATGTTACAATTAGGGACAAATGACAGTTGCTGGAATAATTGTAAAACACTAATAACTTGTCAAATTAATTGATAATGAAAATAATAATGGCTGAAGCTAATGATTATTTTAGGTTGAATAATCTGTTGATTATTTTTGTTTACTCAATTAAATTTTAGGTTTATAAAATGTCATAAAATGGTAAAAACATGTTGCTCAGTGGTTTTAAAAGTCCAGCATGATGCCCTTAATATCTTGTTTTGTCCACAACCCAAAGACAATTAGTTTACTGTCATAGAGGAGTAAAGAAACTAATAAGTATTCACATTGATGATGCTGGAATCATATAATTCTCAACAGTTTAACTTTTGAACTTGACCAAACCAATGAATTGATTGTCAGAATAGATGGTGATTCTGACAACTAATTGATTAACCGTTGCAGCTCTGAAGGAGCAGAAGGAGAGCAGTCGTCATGTCGGTTTAGCTAACTGGGTGGTGTTGACCTTGTCGCAGTCAGTGTCTGATGCAGTATGAATGCTGACTGATGTAGTAATGCAGTTTCATTGTTGACGCCCCCTCCACCCAGCACGCCTATGCCCTGGAGCTCCTACACGACCAGCTGTACGAGGGAGCAAAAGCTCTGGACGTCGGCTCTGGCAGTGGAATCCTGTCCGCTTGCTTCGCACGAATGGTGAGCCACACATGACGGGTAAACACATACGATTTCTCCTTGGCGGCATATTCTGACTGATTGATTAGCTTGTCAACCAACCAAGATAACATAAAGACCGATAAAAAACATGTTTGATGTTGTGGTGATGTTCTTGTGTGAACTGAGCACTCTTCCTCCCTCTGTGCTCCACAGGTAGGTCCTAAAGGGAAAGTTATAGGAATTGATCACATCAAAGAGCTGGTAGACGATTCTATTAACAATGTGACGAAAGACGACCCCAGTTTGATAACATCGGGCAGAGTCACGCTAATAGGTGAGATGTCAATGATGAAAGGTAATGGTCATTTTGTGTTTGTGTTTGTTCTACTAACTAACTGTTGATGCAGTCATGCTGGCGAAGGTGATGGCCAGAGGCATCGCGTTTTCAGGTTGTCCGTCCGATTTTTGTTCACGTGATATCTCAAGATAGGCTTTTTACACAAATGTCTACCAGGATAAAATTATGAAGTTATCTTATGACTTTTTATATCCTAAAGGTCAACTTTACTCTGATGTCATTATATTCTGCTAAAAATGTTCTGACCCTTATTCAAAGCTATTGCTCATAAACAGCAGCTTGACAGAATGCGTGGAGGCATACAACCTCAAGGCAGTAATTTAAGAAAGTTGGGAAATTATTTAAACAGCATAAATTTCCGCTGACCCTCGTTGGCTTTTGTAGGGTTTTTGCAAGTCCTTGAAATCCTTGAAGGTTTTGGAATTAAGGGCCTGTAATATAAAATCAGTATTTGACGGTTATCTGCTTTTCAAACTATGCCATTTTGGATCCTTGAATTTAAGGGAGTTGGGTCTGGAATTACCGAGACAAGTCCATGAATTTGATGCTTAAGGTGTGGGAACCCTGTTTCACAACAAGGGACAGTGTAATCTTTGCTGTCTTCTCTTCAGCGAGGAACTAAAGGAACAGCAGCTCAGTAGACAGGATAGTGCAGTGCTAAATAATTGAGCAGTGTTCCTACTTTCACCTGCGCTGCAGTGCTGATACAACCAGGAGATTAATGAAAAGTAGGCAGTTAAAAGACACGCTTTCTGTTTTTCATTTGATTTTTTAAAAAACGTTGCAGCCACAATGTTTTGACAGATTGTTAGTGTGGGTGGGCAAACATACTGTAGCTGTTCGTTTTTGGTTCAGGAATCTTCTCTCTCTTGTGTC
Organism: Diplodus puntazzo; assembly: GCA_963678695.2. Lineage (NCBI taxonomy): Eukaryota > Metazoa > Chordata > Actinopteri > Spariformes > Sparidae > Diplodus > Diplodus puntazzo. The sequence goes on from OZ023172.1 coordinate 11,738,417, forward strand.
TCAATTTATCGGGCGGCAGAAAATAAATTCCCAACAATTTTGTTACTTGCGTTTGCGGGATAGTGCTAAACAGTATACTGTATTTACATTTTCTTTGACATTATTTTGGTCTGTAAGTAATCAATAAAAAGCAATAACTCCCAACAAGAGTATGGAGGAAAACAATACAACACGACATGAAAGAGTTTCTGTAGAGTGAAAAGGTGTGGGCTGACACTTCTGCTTATGGTGCAAACACTTTTAACAAAACGCAACCTATTGGGTGTCAAACATTAACATCAGATGAGCTGCTTTAGTAAGCTCATATCAGAGTAAGCTATTTTAAAACATGTAGATTTAGACATTTCTTGAAGTGTAAACCGGATGCTGTCCTTTTAAAATTGTCATAGTACTGGTGCCGTATCTATGAGTTAAGTGAAAATATCACCCAGCTTTATATCTTTGGGTATTTATGACATTTCTTAAACTGAATAATAAATCAACTAATTGAAAACAGTCAGAAGTCAGACAAAGACATGAAGAAGAGCTGCCAGCACAGCAATGTTTAATAGGTCAGTGCAATCAATGAGCAGACAGAAATAACAATAAATATCCTACGGAAAATCAGAATGAGTGTGTGTGTGTGTGTCGTGTGTGTTTCAGTGGGGGACGGGCGGATGGGCCATCCTGAGGAAGCGCCTTACGATGCTATCCATGTTGGCGCAGCAGCACCGACTGTCCCTCAAGCTGTGAGTCCCTCTGAATACTTTAAGAGCTGATGATCAAGGTCACATTCTCCCAATTCACTTTAGAAGAAGTAGTGAAAACGAGCGCTTAAAGAGAAAACAAATTTAATGCAATTTTGTGTTTCAAACTGGATTTAAATAGCAGTGTTGGAATGCCTTTTTAAAGCCCCGTTTCTCTCCCAGCTTCTGGATCAGCTGAAGCCGGGCGGCCGGCTGATTCTGCCCGTCGGCCCGGCCGGTGGAAACCAGATGCTGGAGCAGTACGACAAGTTGGAGGATGGCAGCACCAAAATGAAGCCCTTGATGGGGGTGATTTATGTGCCTTTAACAGACAGAGAAAAGCAGTGGTCCAGGTGGAAGTGACTTCCTTCTCCCCTTCCTCCCCCTCTCTCCTTCTCACAGTGGCAAAGGTGAAATGGTGTGGCTTGGAGCAGGCAATGGATCACAAGGGGCTGCATTTTGCTGCTTGTCGACATTTTTTGCTTCTTCCATACCATACCAACTAAGCTGCACGTTTCCTTCATCTTTTTTTTTTAACTTGTAGACCCAAATTAGGTCAATAAAACCTGCCTGACTAATGAAATTTGAAAATCATAGTCGTAGTTTTGGAACTTAAACACAAAAGAAATAGCAGCAGCGTGAAGGCATATTCTTGGTTTTCAAGAGCATGGCTACTTTGTCAATTTGAAGACACTAAAACCCAACTCTCCATTTTTTCCGTTTGGTCTTCTACTCTGTGAGATGTAGACAAAAACCAATAACTGTTTGTATTTTACTGTGAGAGCCTTTGTTAACGTTTTGCATGCAATTCTAACTCTTGACTTTCTGTTTGCTTGATTGTAGTGGTTTTATTTCCTGCATGCTGCTCTTCTTTTCTGCCCTTCCTTACATTTGACTTCTGTTTCTCACAGGGATGAACTTTGAAGAGGAAGACGGTCCATAAATCACCTTTAAGTTTAAACCTGGAGAAAACTTGGATGGGATCGAACAGCCCATGGCATTTTAATAAAACATGCTGTTTTTGTTTAAATCTAACGATGGACAAGAGTATCACATTGATGACAGCCCAGACTGGCTGGGAAGAAAGACTGAAGCTCAGTGCAGAAATATCGGAGAAGGCTTTTTTGTTTTTCTTTTCAGGCCTGCATCTTTTTGGTTGTGTTTTCAATTTCAAACCGCTGGATTTTTCTTTTTCTTTTGTGGTTTATCATTTGAATTACAATCAGCCATTTTTACAGTCTTACATTTCAGCAGCATCAAAGCTGAATGTAGGAGGAACGGCGGACAGCGACGGGGGAAAGCTTGAAACTTTTAGATAATTCACGTAGCTACAGCGTGTGTGAGTGTGTGTGTGTGCGTGTGTGGATCATCTAACTCTAGACCTCTCTGCTAACATATGAGCTTTTTTCCCTTGCCAGCAGTATTAGGAACACACACACACAGGCAACACAATGGCTGATGTAACCCACACATCCTGTTTGATGTGCAGCACTCTTGAGTCATTCTACACATAGAGTAAGCAATGCATCGGATCATACTGAATATACTCCAAAGAGAGCGGAGCACTAATAACATTGACACACGTGCACATAACAGGGCTGTGCTTTTCACCTGGTGATGTGTTGCTTTCTGCCGCCGGTTTACCATTAACAATTTGTGCAGGCTCTTCTGGTGACTGACACTAAATGAGATAGTCACTGCTTTGCCAAAATAAACTCCAACAATATAAAGCAAATGAATGTCTGTTTTCTTGAAATCAAAAAGCACATTTTATTTTGGGTGATCAAAGTAATGAATGATATTTGGCTTTCACAGATTCTGGAATGGCAAATGAAAATAAAGAGATGCTTGTGTTTTTGTCTGCCTTTTGTTATTGAATGTTTTGTGTGCAGGCTCGTGTCTGAAAAGTATTTCATGAGAAATTATTGCAAGCAGAGCTGAGGTAAATATTTTAGAAATAATCTTGACTGTACGACCCCACCTTACTGCGGGGACATTTTGTAACATTTTCTTCTTTTTATGTTTTTATTTACTCTATGTAAATTCTCCTCTGTATTTCTTTTTATGGTGGTCTAAATGCACCATTTTCACACTGCCAAGAATATAACTCAGTACAAAGATGTTATTTCATTTCTTTCTCAAATAGTCAAATTTAAGAATGACTTTAAAAAATATAAGTTAGCTATGAATGGAAACACCACGTATAATATGTGTGTATTGGAAAGCGTGTGTAAACGTCTCAGTTCCTAAACTAAGGGTGAATGACCTCAGTGTCCTCAGTCATGGATCGATTACTAAAGGGTGTACTGGGATGGACTATTTGAAATGCAAGTAAAAAATATGACTGAAAGGAGATGAAACAGACTCAAAACAACTACAAAAACAAAGGAAACAAAGACCAAATGTCTGTAGAGACACAAAAGTACCACAAGCAGAAATAAAGCTTAATAAAAGACACAATAGACCTGCAAATGGACTGAACAAAATAATAAATGACTTACACTCAACCAAACTGCAGGAACTAATGAAACAGTCAGGAAACAAGGAGTAACTGAAAGAGAAGGAGAACTACCACAATGACCAAAGAAGTGAGAGAGAAGACACACAAGTGGCACAGACATAAAACTACAACAGAGACAAAAATGTCACAAGCACAAAAATACCATACAGAGACAAAACAACTACAAAGTGACACAAAAATATCACAAAAAGATACAAAACAAATAGAGAAGAATGATCACAAAAAGACAGACAAAACAACAGAGACAAAATATTTCAGAGACAAAACCCCGAAAGGATACGAAACTATCACAAATAGACACAAAACAACCACACAGAGACAAAACTATGACAAAGAGATACAAAACAACCCCCTTCCAAAGTGTGTGTGCTCCTATGAAAAAGGGGCGAAGGGCCTGTTTTAAAATCAGACCATGTCCTCAGTGGTTATGTAATGATGTGCTGTGGAAATGTAGTGCACCGTTATAAATTACTTACACATCAGACCAGTGTTTCTGATATATAATAAACTTTAATATCTCACATGAAAGACAGCACTTTGAAGGAATACATCTGCGCAGATATAGCACATACTCCACACAAGATTGCTAAGTAAAGAAAAATATGCAACAAACCTTCGACAGGAATAGAATTTGAACAATACAATTTGCTATGGCTTTATAAGATTCTGAGAAACTTTAGGAAGAAGTTGTCGATTCCTAATCTGTCAAAAGGTGCTGGACAGGCACTCCAATGTGTCACATCTCTGCCCTCAGGCAAGTTAACTCAGGCTAAATGTACGGCAGAAATATGGCACATTGGTGTCACCCAGTGGCAGACATACAGCATCTCTGTGTGCAGCACCTCTTTAATGTCAAAGTAACCAGTAATTGAGGATCAAATTCATGTTAATAACAGGTCTTTTACCGTCTGTATCTAAGAAGTCATTTTGGGAATACAGACATCTATGTATCAGTATCGTACTAGGAGTGTTTACTCTTTCATCGTGGATTTATAATCATTTTTTTTTAGGACAACATAAATATGAATTCACGAGCATCTGAATATGTGTCAGTGGCTTTGAAGGCAGCATCAATCAACAGCAGATTTACCAGTCAGATGCGTTCATCAGTGTGTTCAGAAACGTTCATGACAGCAGAGCATTGGGATGTTTCCAACCTGAAGTGAGGACAAATCATATAATTTAAAAAGTCCTGGCTCAGGCTTCCCATGGTTCTCTTTCTCAGATCTCGAAGCGCTTGTATTTGCTGCCCACAGCTGATTGGCTACAAGTACATGCCATTGATGAGGTAATCTGACTCCTCTGTGGTGAGGGGTCGGGCTTTCTTCAGCTTGTGACGAACAAGTTTGAGACGACAGCCGATCATGAGCAGCAGCAGAGCGGTGATGATGAGGCCCAGAGCCAGCGGGAGGATTGCACCTGCAGAGGCAAACAGCAGAACATGACACATAAAGAAGCACAAGAGGGACACATAAGAGCTGAGACACAATGCAGCACAATGGTATAAAAGCAAATTGTTCATGTACCTGACTCTGGTCCTGGATGTCCTCCCTTTACTGCAAATGGTTTGGAGATGGGGATGTCACTCTGTGGTTGGCTCTGGGAGTCTTTAGGGGCAGCTTCAAGACAAGATTAGGAAACATTCATCAGTTAACACGATGTTACTGGTATGTCAATGAAGTCTTACTAAAATGCACTTTAGCTTTACCTATCTCAGTCTGTTTGGTGATTGGAGGAGCCACGGTTGCTGGTTTGAAAGCCGGACCTGAAAGGTGTTTCCATGAAAAATGTAAAATGATAACATTTTGATGTTGTTGCAATATAAGGTTAAATAAAAAAAAAGTAAAAAGTACAGATTCTCACTTTTTTGTATACATTCACTGACACAGTCCGACTGCTGCAGGAAGTTGTTATGGTTTCCCTGGCAACCGCCATACAGGAAGTGTTTGCATTCTCCTGCATTTTGGTCATAGTACCAGCGTGGGAATGTGCCTTTGCAGGGTCCAACAACAGGAGCTGAAGCACATGGATCTACAGAGAAAGAGACAATCAAATTCTTGACAGTTTGCTTTTACACACATTAAGATATTGTGTTGAGATGATAAGCTAATTGATCTAAAGTACACCGTGAATGAGAGAACAGTTTTTCACAACATTTTTTGTGATAAACAATTAATTTCTGATATTAGCTTTAAGTTTTAGTTTTGCAGGAGACAACTTTTGTGCTATTGTTCACTCTCAATGCTCAACTTTTTGTTTCCAGCAGCACCAGGCAGCTGTTTGTGCAACAAAGCTCTGATAAGCCCCCTGTACAGTACCCACTAGCAGACAGACACAGTTAGTGGCCAACTGGTGAACACAGTGGAACATGTAGGAGCTAAAGGAGTTGGTGGGGTTCAAGACAGAGCTAAAAGAGAGTGAATATTGGACTGATATTTGCCAAGTGGCTTGAAACACAATTCAAAATGAATGCTTATGTTACTCCATGTCTTCTGGAAGCTGTTTATTAACACTTCCACCAGATCAACTACATTTATGTTTGTCAATGTTGTGTTTAGCTTGTTGCCTCTGAGTCTCCAAATCAATCAATACAGATTGAAAAGGTTTATTTTAACTTTATTGATCCTTAGAGAGTCAATGCATTCCTGTCAACAACAATACACAACAATCAACAGAGGAACACGGTTTAATGTTCTCTCTCTCTCTCTCTCTATATATATATATTATATTATTATATTATTATTTATTATTATTATTATTATTATTATTATTATTAATAATAATATTATATTTATTTATTTTAATTTGACAAACAGCTAATTTATAAATGTCCTCTGTACTGGACGTCAGGACTTTATACTTGTTTGTTTCACATTTGTTCAGTAGACAGCTCTATGATGGAGGCAGAGAGAATTCTTAATAGAATCATTCAGTGAGATTCATACATACACCGATCAGGCTTAACATTATGACCTCCTGCCTAATACTGTGTTGGCCCCCTTTTACTGCCAAAACAGCCCTGACCAATCGAGGCATGGACTCCACAAGACCCCTGAAGGTGTGCTATGGTATGATGAGTCGTCTAGCCATCACAATTTGGCCCTTACCAAACTCGCTCAAGTCCTTATGCTTGCCCATTTTTCCTGCTTCCAACACCTCAACTTTGAGGACAACATGTTTACTTGCTGCCTAAAATATCCTACCCATTAACAGGTGCCATGATGAAGAGATAATCAGTGTTATTCACTTCACCTGTCAGTGGTCATAATGTAATGCCTGATCGGTGTAGATCTATCATAGGATGATACCATGAAGTGTCAAACGTCTAATAAAGAAATTACAAAAGGTTCAGGTGTAATGGTTACAAAAAGATAAATCTACCATTTGAATAAACTTATGTTTAAAAAAGGTTTTCTTTGCATGTCTGATGGACTGAGCATTCAAGAAGTCAAGACTCCTGAGAATGCACCTCACCCATATAATACCTGTGGTGAAATACCAATGGGGGGAAGAAGTCCTTTGGGTCAGTCTCAGCCTGATTCAGGGATCAGATGGCGGAGGGGACAGAGGAGCTTTGTTCCAGCAGGCAAAGAGCTGCTTTCCCAGGGAATGCAGAGTGGCCCTGTGGCTTTGCCAGCATTTTTAGCTCAGTTCTATGACTCAATGGCTGCCTACAGGGGCTCCATCTGCCTCTATGTCCAGATACTCACTAAAAACCCTCTCTGCGTCTTTACAAAGGGATACTGCACTAATGACACAATGATGGGGGGTCATATTGTCGGGCAAATCTTTAAACAGGCAGAGCTGAAGTAAAAAAAAAACCCAACTTGTTAAAAACTACCACACCATTTTGTATCACCACAGTGCAGAGCAACATTAGCCAGGTTACAATTTAACCAAAATTGAAAAATTGGCAAAAGAAAATGCAAATGCACGGCACTGTCTGCAGTGAGTGGTGCCAGTTCTCCAGTCCAAAATCTATAAGAGCATCTAGTCGAACCTAAAAAGGCACAAAACGTAGGAAATTTGATGAAATGTATTAATGTGAGGAAGGTTACATTAGATCCGTGTCGAGCGATGAAGAAAACCTGCTGTTATTTTTTGTCTCTTCAGTTGGAACAGGAACAGCTCATTGGTTATGTGAGATAAATGGTCAGTGTGTGGGAAAAATATGGAGCAGGTGTTTCCATCTCCCATTAATGTCACACTGAGGAGACGGTGGACCCAAGTGCAAGACGGCAGGCCGGCAGATCGGTTTCAGAATGTTTAATCAATACAAACCACGGGAACAGGATGAACAGCAGGATCAGGCAGACACAAAACTGAAGACTGGACTTAAATACAAACTAAACTAACGAGGGGATGAGGTGCAGGTAGAAAGAAGCGGAGGTGAGGCTAATGAACAGGGGAAACAAAAGAGCAGGGAACGAGCTGATAACGGCTGGGAAGAACACTGGGTACAGGGCTGGCTAATAAAGATTAGGCAGTGCAGGTTTTGAGGGAAGACAGACTGAGGAGGAACACAAGAGCACTGGGAACATGCATAAGATACCACAAAAACCAAGAAAACACATAAAACACGGAAATGATGGGACCAAGAAAATTATGCGCATTAACTCTTTTTCAAAAGGGGCAAAGACCACCTCAACTGAGTCTTTGGCCATTTCCATCAACCCTTTCTAGATTCCTGAAAATGAAAACACAACTTTTTGTCTTGTGTCTTGTTTCTTGTCTTTTAACAGAGTTTAAATAAAGACCTTCAAACACAAGCACACTCTTACCCTGACTGCCTGGAGCCTCTTGTTGACTGGGACTTTGTGGAGCAGTGGCTTTGCTCCTGTCCTGAGGTGGTACGATGGTCTCTACGGTCTTTCTGGGTGCGGTCATGGAGTCGTCCCCGGCCTCCTCTGTCTGAGCTTCAGGCTTATGGGGGCTTGACGGATCGGCAGGGTGGGTCACTGACTTCCTGCTGCTGTCAACTGAAGAAATGAAATGGACAACAGAGAGGTTGTTGGTGTTTTGTCTGCTTGTGCTCTTCCTTCAGTCTTGCATTCCATTAACTAATCTGGACAATATAACAGATTATAAAGGACTGTGGGAAACAATGGTTTCTTACAGTTTGGGCAGAAGTCTTCATCAGAGCGATCTGGACAGTGCTGCTTCCCATCACAGGCGTATGTGATGTCAATACAGCAACCGTCATCACACTTGAACTGGTAGTTTGAACAGTGACCAGTACACACTGTGGGCACATAAAAACCCAGATGTTATTCATCTGAAAGTAGTATTGTATCTGTTTTTTCCTATGTTGTAGCATCATCGATGCTACAACACATGAATCACATGATCACATGAAACAAAAACCCTGGATTTTACTGGAAACAACTAGGACGGAGCTCACAAAAGCACACAACAAAGCTGCATGTTTTTTCAACCCATCACCTTCTGCTTGGTGTTTTGGTGCCAGCACTGTGACAGAGACGTTGTCAGAGCTCTTCTGGCCCGCCGTGTCAGTGACAGTCATCTGGAAAGTGTAGACGCCCTCCTGGAGACCACTGATCTTCAGCAGCCCTGGATGAGTCACCTTCAACACACATAAAAAAAGGTTAAGGATGGGCAACAATTCTGCTTGCAGATTTTAAGTAAATTCGTGTGCACATTTTTCAAAACCTCCAAAGTTTATGTCTTTTAACCAGAAGTTACTTGCATGCTACATAATCTGATTCCAGCATCGTTTGTTTTTAACACTTCTATGGTTAGGGAAAAATATGTTATTTTATGTTAATTGCTTCTGTCAGTTCACCCAAATCACAAAAATAGCCCTGCTCTTTCAGTATGCAGTCATTGTAGATATATTGTTGTTTTGTCTGGATTTATCCCCTGCCAAGACAGATATGAAAGGATTTTTTTCTGTGGTTCTAGTGCAAAGTGCATAAACAAATTACATTTGCGTTGTGCCCTTGTGGCCTAGGGGTCCAATTAAGGCACAAAATGCACAAAAGAATTAAATAAAACGTCATTTTTCATCATTTTTATTTCCTATCACAATCTGGATTTATTGTAAAATCAATCAAGAAATTGTTAACAGATAATATAACCTGTGAAGAATGTCTTTTCAGGCCAACCAGCAAAGTAAATGTCCCAAAAAATCAAATTAATTATAAAGTAAGAATCCAATAATACAGTCAAAACAGTCAAGACCATTGATTTACAATACTACTCACAATGGTCTGATATATCTTTTGGTGCAAAAGGGATAATTAAAATGGCATTAATAGTACTGCAAAATCTTTAACAGAGGACAAGCTAATATCACCTGAAGGTATATATATCCATACCACTCATCAACAAAAAATGTAAAGATGTCTTTCCCAAAAAAACATGCCTCAGTCAGAATAATGCCCTGAGGTTGCTGCCAACGGTTTTCACTGGAACTGTTTTATGTGTAAGGTAGAAAATGGTGGAAACTGACCACTGATAACTGATAACTGATAACATATTATACTCAATGCTCCACATATTGCCTCTGGCTGTGAACAGCAGGCAGCCTCCAACATTGGTGCTGTCCTTGAAGCAGGTTTGGACATAATAATCTCTTATCTCTGTTGGTACAGCGGGGCATTATGGAGCTCGTGTTGACTTAACTAATATAAACAAGCAATTTGACAATGGTGTCTGTGAGGGCAATTAGTGACAATTCAATCTGCAAATTCAAACATTAAAATCATCTGATCCCTGAAAGAAGAGAATAATAGAGCTATATATGTTCTTAATTCAGTCTGTTTTCCTTCAGTGTTTGTTGTCAGTTGTTTTCATTCTCACGTGAAGCACTGAAATGAAACTCTATATAGTCATTTTAATGCAAGATGGCTCTGCAATCTGCTGAATAGACTCACTTTCATGTTAATGGCTGTGTCCCCTTTGACGAGTGTCCATTCATAGTGGTTGATGCTGTGGTCGTCCAAACTGTCTCGTCCATCCAGGACAGCCCAGTCTGTGGGCAGCTGGATCACCACATCCTGTCCAGCGTCACTGCGAGGAGGCTCATCCACATCTGCAGAATCACAAAGGAAAACCACGCTAATATAGAAGATATTTCCTACATGACTAGTTTATTTGATTAATTCTTGTTTTATTCCATTATAGTTGAACACAATATCCATTCTTTTTACTGTATTGCAGTAGGATGAGTAAATGTAGAGATGTGCATTTGGATATAAGATTGTTAAGTTGTCAATTAATGTTGCTAATTTATCTCTTGATGACTGTTGAAATTGTGAAAAAAAAATGTCTGCGACAATTTCCTTTAGCCAAAGGTGGTGTCTTTAGATATCTTATTTTGTCTGACTAGTGATCCAAAACCCAAAGCTGTTCAGTTTAGAATGATATAAAAAGGTGAAAAGCACCAAATCCTCACTGGCTGGAGAAGCTAAAACAAGAGAATATATGGTATTTTTGATGTAAAATGAGTCTGAAGATAATTTGGCCATCAAAACACTCGCTGGTAAATTCTCTGTTGGTCCAACTTACATGTTATTTTATCATTTCTTTGATGGTACTTGAAAGACCACTTTACTTGCTGGTAAACAAATGGAGGAGAAAATTACAGTCATAAAACACCTGCTCCGGTTCTCAGAGTCCTAATGACATTTTGCAGGCTGGAAACAAACTAAAAGGCAAATCATTAACCCGCCCTGCCTGCTTTAACAAGATAAGTAGCTTTTGCTTGTGGCTAAACATAACTTGCTGGGAATTTAGGAAGTGTACATAAAATTTGATGAACTTTCCATTAAATCTGATGATGCTCTTCAAAAAGAAACTTAGAATGCTGTCAGGGGGCTGAAAAACTGCTTCAAATGGTGAAAATCATTGATCTTTCATGCTCCCTTTGGGCTACGGAGATAAAACCTCTAAAACCCAATTGAGTTTTATGTAGCAAAACCTTGCGGGGAAAAAACTGTTAAAACAACCCCCCAGAAATGCATATCACCAAATGGTCCAATGCTACAGTGTACCACACAGAATGTCATGCTCATGAATAGTTAACTAACTTTCCAGTAACCATCATGAGTCACTGCATTGGTCATCTTTCCATCCCTGTCGTACTTGTTCATCTTCATCCATTCACATACAAAAGCTGAGCCTTTTTTCAACATAATCTACATATTAATTAAGTCAAAAATAAAACTAAATGGGTAAAATATTGAATCCTTTATAATGTGTTCATTGTGACATTTAACATTCTCCTTCCATACTTTTTCGTATTTAAAACAAATAGGGGGCAGCATGTCACCAAAGTAACTGCTAACTGCTGCTAATTGTAGCTGCTGTTAGGTAGTTAGCTCAGTTAGCCGTGCAGCTAGTTGTTAGGACCTTTGGACAGGAAAGAACCGGGGCTAGCTGGTTAGCATGCTAATTTCTCCAACAGAATACAGAGGCATTACAAAGTTAAAACTGCAATTTATTAACCTTGACTAGAACTTTTTACATATTGCACCTTTCATGAATAAACTGCTGTGTAAAATAGCTGTTAGGGTATCCATATTTAATAGTCGACCATAATGTGATGATTAACATCATGGCATTTTAGCCTGGTAAAACAATACTAATGCACTACTTAATTAAGAATTAATCAGAAAACAATACAGCAAATTGTTAACTATCCATGCATGACATCTTCCTAAAACATGATCAGTCATATGGACTCATATCTTAAATCAGTTAAACCTGTAAGCCTGTGATGTCCCACCTTGTGTATCATCCTCCTCAGGATGTCCTTCCCCGGGCCTCCGGGCTGAGCCTCCGGGTGAAACAGGGAGGTGTCCCTGCGTTGTGTTGGCGGTCCGGCTGTACGTACTGAAGCCTTCCTGCGGAGCGAAGGAGCAGACATTTTTGTTCCTGTAGGTGCAGTTGAACAGGTAGCAGCTGAGACTCTCCCCGGGCTGCCTCGGGTCCTCCTGGACCACCGCCACTGTGCAGTGAGGCTGGGAGCAGCAGGCGTGCAGGCAGTCCTTCCAGGTGTACACGCTCCCCGGGGCCAGCAGGAAGGTGGCCCCCTGCTCGATGGAGGCTTTGGCCTTGATGATGCGCTCCCCGACGGCGTTGAAGTCGCCCACACACGAGTCAATCACGTCGCCTACCTTGTACGCCTGGTCTTGCTGGAGCTGCTTGCGAAATTCCTCCAACAGCTCCTCCACGCCTGATATTTTGGATTTGAGGTCCGATATCGGCAACGAGCGAGCGTCGACATGTCGGGCTGCGGCCAGCAGCACAGCGCAAGCGAGCAGCAGCCAGGGATGCTGAGACAGAAGAGCCATGTTGTTCACGTAGTAAGACGGCCTCTCCCTCAGGGTCCACACAGAAAATAAGACCGTCCTACATGAGCTCTTTCTCCGTTATAGTAATGTTAAACCCGCTGTTTAACACAACATCGGTCTCTGAGCCATGAGCTAACGGTGTGTCCTCTGACGATGCTAAAAATCCGTTGTTGTCATGGTGAGGAGGGGGGCGGCCGCGTGAGCATAACGTTTGGCTGCTCAGCAGAAACCAGTGACGTCACATTGATGGATAAAAATGGTGAGGGGGGCTGGCGCACCTGTAGCGCTGCTTATCTGTCTCCCTCCCTCTGCCTGCATATAACACACCAGGCTGGAATAAATGGGCAGTTAGTTAGATATATATAACCATTATGAAGACATAGAATACATTAAATTACAAAAGACTGTATCACCAATTCATTGTAGGTGGAAAAACACACATGAAGCCACACATTTCCAGTCAATTTTGCAATGGAAATAAATGTTTAAAAATCTAGTTTGCCTTGTTAAAGAGCTATTTTCATCTCCCACACTTTCTCCAGGTAAGCTGCTCGTCTAAACTTTTCATATATAAACAGCCGGCTCAATCTTTGTGCGTCACTCATATGCACAAAGTCAATATTTGTTTTTATGTTCCTAAACAAAATGGAGCTCATTTCCCATGTCAGCCGACAGCACATAGAACAAATCTGCTTTTCTTCTTCCAAACATGCCTTCCAGTTCATATCGTTTCATAAAAAGTTAAGGTGAACCTTTACATGAGTGTAATTTGATTTTAGGGTGTTTATTATTCAGGTGTTGTACATTACAGTAATGCATTTCAAATAGGTCATCCTGTCTGCTGTTATCACACATAACACTTTTTAATTTACACACATTGACTCAACATGATAGTAAAGCTTGGCAATAAACTGGACCCTTTACATTAAACCTATGTCATACAATTTGATAGCAATTAAAATACTTAAAGTCAACATTTTAGGCACAATTATTTATGTGTGTCTGCTCTGAAACTTTTCACTACATCTTCCAACTTTACATATCTGTTGATCAGTTTAATGTGTTACCTTTTGGCACGTCCTTGTCATTCCACACCTTTCACAAATCATTTTCGAGCCTGACAACTCAACTTGTGCTCAGCGAATTCTCAGGTGAACCTCTGTGGTGAAACTAGCCGTGACTAACTGCCAAACATTGTTTTACTGAAGATAATTTCACCATTTTACTTTTAAAAAGGAAAATAACAATAATGAGGACACAAAGGTGTCACTGGTGGGGCCTAAAGGGCTCAGATTAATGTAATAAGAGGATTGGTACAAGGTCAGAAATAATGAGATGGGGAAATAATTGCATTAAGGCACATCAAAAGAGCATAGAAATGATTCCATTAAAATACGTCAAAAAATAACAATTGAAGGAATAACATTAGGAACTACTTAAGCAAGCAGCACGGTTAGCCTACTGTAAATCACTGTCTTATTAGGTTTCACGTACCATAAAATTCAGCAAATAAGACACAATGATCGTAAGATGTTAGCAAACCTAAGGCTATTCTATCGAGCAAATCAGCCCATCTAATATATTAAATTCAGATTTTATTATTAGGTTCTGGAAAAAAATGTTATCACAGTTTCACACCAGAATCTGTAGCCACCGTTTTCAATCACAGACTGTGCTGATAGAGAGCAAAGTGTTCTTGTTTGTAAGTTAACAATTCTCGACTGACGTCTTCAAATATTTTTTTCATCACGGTTTTATAAAACAAATTATGCTTTTAAAAAGTGAAAGGGAAAATGGGCCATTTTTTAAAAAGTACTAAGGACATGTCCGCAGTGTCCCCCCTTTTTTTTGTGGAGAACAGTTAAAGCATTTGATCCAATTAAAAATGGTTTGTAATAAGCAAAGTGAGTAGATTTTCCTAAGAACCAGAGTGTTCGTTTAATAAAACAATCTACTATATATTACCTACCTATGTATATTCAATGGTATTTGTAACAGAACACTTCTAACACAATTCTTTCACAGTTTCAAGATGAAAAGCTTTATTTTAACAATATATCACAAAGATCTTGATTAATTTTAGATAGGAAACAAAACGGACACATTGCTCATGATTATTTTCCCCATATCTGACATCATGTTTTAAAATAAAAAAGGTCAAGGCTCTTCCATGTGAAATTTGTTTTGCATTTCAGATTTTTCATCACAACAAACACACATCAGATTGGATGATCATATCTACAGAATACAAGCGAGATAAGCACAATTTTGTCAGTGTACAACAAGAAAAACAGAGCAAATGATTCAATGTAATATTAATTACTAACTGAATATCATCTCATTTCATTTGTGACATTAGAAAATACAATATCATACAATTCATTTTTCAAATGTGTTCATTATAGACTCTGACTGATCCACATGGAGATTTAACTCTGTTCCTCAATGTATTTTTGAAGTACATAAATGTCATTCACATATAATTTTATAACACAATATTTACACGTCTCGGAAAAATAAAAATGTAGATCCGTGTTATAAAAGGAAATGTGAAGAAAAAAAGCATGAACAATTTAAATAAGTCTCAGGATGGATAAAAAATAAAAATAAAAGCGGGGCATGCGCTGACGTCCTTCAGATTACCATAACAATTAAATTAAAAAGCATTAAATAAAGTAGTGATAAGATGCTGATGGTAAAAACATTAGCACAGATGATTTTTGAATGTAGTATTTTGTATCTCAGGCTTGTATTAGAAAACGGTCAGTCTCAAGTTTTGTAAACGTTACATCTTGTAAAGACGGGAGAAAACTTTTGGAAAGTTTTCAAGGTTTTCCTCCTTGTTGTCATTTCTAAACCATCAGTAGCAAAAAGCTGCGTAATGTCCATCCGGCGTAGCAAAACTAGTGGCACTTCTGAGTAATTGTTGCTTTCAAAATGACCTTTTTTTTTTGTTTGTTTTTTTCCAAAAGCCTTTTTTCAAAATTATCAAAATACTCCCGACACGAAGAGTCAAAGAGTTTCTTCTGTGGGTGGAAAGCTGCTCTCCGTCAGACGTAGGGTCTTCTCCTAGAAGTCTTGCTCTTATAAATACTGAGGTAAGAGGAGAATACTGAGTTGTTGGGACAAAGGTCCTGACTTCTCTGAGTGGTTGTCGCCACTTAAGGCCTCAGGTTGGCTTCTGCCTGTAGTCTGTGATGGCCTTCCATAGTTTACACAGGATCCCACCTCTGACAGGACAGAGAGAACACACTGTCAGGTTACAACATACAATATAACAGTGTGATTATGTCTTATAATTCTAAACACTTTCAATATTTTTTCCCCAGTTTCTCTTGTCCAGAGTATCAGAAAACACTTCCTATACATGAATTTGCACAATAGAGCTGCAAAGATTAGTTGGCAACTATCTCTCTCCAGAATCGCCTACCGCACCTTAAATGTTTCAAGTTTGTGCAACAGTTGACACATTAACTTGGGATCTTCCTAGCCACTGCAGCTAACAGTGATGTCGATGCTTGCTATGGATCTCCTTAAAATTGAGCAGCTTCCTGTGCACACTGCACACAATCCACCGTTGTAACAGTCTCATTTAGCTTCTACAGTGCATGTATAATATCTCCGAACAATGGCAAAAACATTAAACAGTACTGCATACAGCAGTTGTAGATACCCTGCACACATATCACTGTTTGTTTTAATAGTGCCACTGGGGGGCGGTAAAGGCAGACATGTACACTTACATTAATGACTTTAAAGGGGCACGATGAAGTTTGACAGAAGAAATTCAAACTCAGAGACGTGTGTAATAATGACGTTATAATACAAACTCAGAAATATTTATTTGACCCATGACTGAATAAACAAACTGTTCACAGAGGAAAGAAAGTCCCCAGAAGACTGTTAGCTAGAAAAGCTAGAAAGGTGGTAGGGTCAGCCATATATAAACAAAGTATGAAACTGTGTTGTCCTTTGAGGTCAGTTTGTTTATTCAATTTACTCAGTCATGAAAATTAAGAGCTTGTTTATTTAGCTTGTTTATTCATGAGAAAAATCAGTCAATGAAGATCTTTCTCTTCTGATTAAAATGTCTTTCCAAAACTACATAGTGCACCTTCAAGAGTTTGTTTGAGTGATGATTTTTAAAGTGTTTCCCTCTTGTGTGAAAGTCATACACAATGAGCTGATATGATGCCACCAATGGGAGAAATTGGAGAAAATGGAGATTAAAACTGTTGCAGTAATCAAACTAATAGGCAACTAATAAACATGTTCACAGATGTGATGTTGACACAAGCTGAAAACTTGTGAGCACTGTTTCACACTCAGCCCCTGAGAAAGGAAATTACACTTTCACTTCTTTATTCTGGCAACCGTACAGGCTGTCTAGGAAATGAATTAGAATTTTGTAACTCTTGGAGCCCCATTTCATCTCCATTATGAACAAAGAGGGTTGTCACTGCTTACTTCTGCGTTCCTGTATTTGGAGACCTGCAGTAATTTAATTATAGATGTGAGATTCAGCGTGTGTGGTAGTTGCCGAGTACTGATAGAGGAGTGAAACTGTCACCAGTCACCTCGAAACGACAGAATGAAAGTTGACTACCTCAGTCTTAAGCTCTTCAAATCGTCTCTTGTTACATCGTGGAGGATGTCGCTCAGCGTGTACTCTTCATTCAGTATCTGCAGAAACAAAGTGCATCAAATGAACCTGCTCTTCTCTTATGGTTTAATGTAGTTGCACAGCACTGAGTAACAGTGTGGAAACATGGAAACAACCATCACAGTAAAAGCAGGAACTCACTCTGTCTATGGAGTCCTGGTCAGCACCGTACAGCATCAGCCAGCTGGTCAGCTCTGGGTCTTCATGTCTCGGTGAAGGTGGATCCGTCTGTCCCTCTGGACCATCTGAAGATGTGGGGACGTCTACGAGAGAGAATACCGGGAATAGACTTGATTAGACACTCTGGAGCCAGTCACACAACATTTACACAGAAAATAAACTTTATGCTGCAGCATTAAAATAATCATATTACAAGCAGTGGTGGAGAAAGTATTTAAAAGCACAAATAAATCACTGAAAATAGGCCGTGAAGACTGAAATTCCTGCGTTGAAATGTTACTTAAACTGAGAAATGACCTGAAAATCCTGCCTGCTTATTAAGCCAACTAAGTGTTTTACTCTTTCATCGAGAGCCTAAGTCACCCCCCCTCCGGTTTCCCTCATGGGTTGTTATTTCAGAAAAACACTGTATGGTAGTGAATGGAGAGAGACAAATAATGTTTTGATCCAGTTTGAATTGTGACACAAATAACTAAGATTTTTGTCACTTTAAAAGACATTCTCAAGTCAAGAAAGTCGTAATTTAATTCAGTAATTCAGTTTTGTGTTGAAACGCTCAGTGAACTTCATCGTCGCGCTCAACACACGTCACCAACACCAACATGGCCGCCAACTCGGCGCAGAAAAGGTACTAAAAAGGTAAAAATCACAATAAATCTGTTCATATTGAAAACTGCAGTTATGGCATCAGTTCTGTGAACTGCTAAAAATTCAAGTCAAGTCAAACAGAATTGGAAAATTATTCATCTTTCTCCATTTACTAGCATTAATACGTTTTTCTGAAATAAGGTCCCATGAGGGAAACCGGAGGGGCGTGACTTCTGTTCTCTGTTGCACTGAGATCAGGTTTGGATGTCTTAGTGGGATTCTTAAGGAAAATTACACCACAAGAAAATGCTTGGAGGAGGGAAAAGTAGAAAAAGGACATCATCAACTGATTTCTCTTCACCTGATTGATTCTGGATTTCTCTGCATTTTTAATCATCCTGTGTGGCTGTAAAAGGGCTGCAGGTTGGTAGTAGTAACAGCAGAAGTGGTGCTCGAGTTTCATTCTCACAGCGTAGTAAGGTAAGTGAGACGACAGTACAGACCTGCGGGCTCAGATCGCAGCCTCAGTAGTCTGATCTCCTGCTCTCTCTCCTCCAGCACTTGCTCCAGGATGGCCTGATACTCTCTCTCCTTCTCCAGCAGCTGTTCCAGCAGCCTGCAGTCAAACGAGCCGGACGGAGGAAACACGTCAGGGAGATTTATTCTTATTTTATCAACAAGAAGAAAGAAGTACTGAATAACTGATAACGTGACTAATGCGTCTGCGTTGGATTTAATCACAGTGGGTGTTCCCGTCTACCTGTTGGTCTCCAGCTTCATCCTCCCCAGCTCCATGCTCACGGACCGCTGTGCATTATGGGACTCGTGGGAGACGGTGGAGCTGAGCGTGCTCACTCCTGACGTGGCCACGGTGTCGTCGTGAGCAGCGACGGGAGGCGCCCGGCTCAAGTGGGTGGAGTGTCTGTTGGGCTCAGCGTCGTCGTCCATGTCCTCCTGCTCGGCCGGGTCGCTCTCTGAGGCCAGACTGAAGTGAGGCCTCAGCTCTGGACACACAAACACACAAGACATTACTGTGATTTAACATCAGCATTTTATTTGGTTATGTATTTTGTTATGGAAAAACACGCTTCTATGGAAAGTATAACTGAGTGTGAACATATATGTTTTAATAACTCTAATACACTTTCTAACACTCTAGTTGTTGTAGCCTTGAGTTTCGATCCATGTTTTAAACAGTGCGAGGTAGAATCTTTTTCTTTCATCCTGCATAAACACTTGCATTTGTTTACCATGACAATTCATAATTTAACACAGATAGCTCTGCAGTAGAGCGGCAACTAAAGATTACTTTCATTGTCGGTTAACCTGTCTGTTATTTCCTCAACTAACTGATCAGTTGTTTGATCTAAAGAAAGTCAAAAAATGGTGAAAGAGGTCAATCGGTACCTATCAATGCTTTCAATTAGTAATCAACTGTTACTGATGCAGGTCTTGAAAAAACCCTTGTTGAATTAACCTCAGAAACATCATGGTGTATGTGTTTTATAATGTCATCTTTACAGGTGATACAACCTACATTGAAACGTGGTTTCAGATTTATAAAACTGTGATAATGAAACAAAATACTTGGCTGTGGATCTTCTGGGGCTTTGTTGGCCTTGAAAAGAATGAAACAAGCACTACTCCACATAGCAGTAGCAGCCACAGTAACGCTCCCATAGCGAGTGGGGCGTTCTCCACACAGGACGCTTATCTTTTGTGCACACGTGGGCTGATTTTGTTGTTTTACTGTCACTGAACATCCGGCAGTCTCCCAGATATCTGTCTTTCAACAAAGAGCTGTGACGACTGCAGCTTCCAAGGGTGCAGTCCTGTGTTTATCAGACAGCTCTGCCCTGAGGGAACGGTGATAACTTATTTAAGGGCGATCTGCTCGAGACGCTGATGACGTTACCTGGCACCAGGATGGTGATGGCCGTCTGCACAGCTTTGCGGATGATGTTGTCCAGAGCGAACATCCAGTGAGGCTTGATGTTGTGGTTTCGCAGCACTTTGTTCACCTGAGGACGAGAAGAGTTTCACACTTTTACTGTGTTTTCTTACATTCATTTATTAAAAATGAATCTCTTTTTTTAATTTAATAGATTTTTGTCAGACCAAATCTTCACAAATGGACCTTAAAAGCCTAACATTATGTTTGCTGATACTTTAATCTTCATTTTTGTACATTTAAACTCCTGCAAAACAAAAACCAATCTCTGAATCCCCCCCATTGTTATTTTCTACTTTAAACAGTATGACCAACAGGAGGCATCAGAGCTCTATGTTCTTGCAGGATTACGCAACACCCCTTTACAAATATGAAAACAACCACTTGCTTCAGAATCGTTTCATCTGCATTTCTGAGGTTCAGACCAGTTCAGGCTTTTTACAAAATGTGCAGCTGCTCCCGACAGATTCCCCTTTCACTGCCTCACTTAAAGGTGACACACATTTCTCAGTTATCTGTCTGATATCTGTGCAGCAGGAGCGGCAACATGGCAGCCTGTCGGCAGCTCGTGTAAAATGACAACAATTACACTGAAGTGTTCAGTGCCCATGGTTTATGCATAAGCTAGGAGCATCACTGCCTGCAAATAGGAGATGGATAATAGACAGGATCACATGTTAGGGATGCAGGAGAGAAGCAAAAGAGCAGCCTTTGAGGAGGAGATCAGCTGACTGTCTCTGCAATCATTATCTGCTGCTGTGATGTTAGCCGGCGTTTGTGCCCATACTCACAGCATCCTGGAAGCCGAACAGCACGACCTGCAGCTGACTGATGGCGGTGCTTTCGAAGTCCAGCTCCAGCTTGAGTTGAGACAGCGTGCTGGCGATGATTTTCCTGTCGGCCATGCGAACAAAGTCGGCCAGACTGACCACAAGGGTGGAAATGTGCTGAGGCTTCAGCTTCATCGCCTCAGAGCCCTGCAGGTGCGAGAGACAGACGCCATGACAGGTAAGGTTGAGGTGCACATTAAGCATGAGGGGTTTTCTATTTGACCTATGTTTCTTGATTTATGTGTCTGACTGTTTGTGTTATCCATGACTGACCTGTGTGAGGGCCTCCATCAGGTTGGCCACCACCTTGTCCTGGTCCTCGGTCAGGATGCGGTGCAGGGTGGCTCGTCTCTCGCTGTCCTTCCGGAGCATGAAGAAGCCTGAATCCTTCTCATCAGGAGACGGAGGCGCGCTGTGGTCCTCAAAGTTCTCCACTGGAATGCTGGGGTAAAAAAAGACAAATGATTTTGGAATCAGGTCTGTGGACTAGAATTCTTTTCAAAAATAATGCAGCTCCCGCAACGTACTTTGTAAACAAACATGAATGTAAAGGTCAAAATACAAACAAAAATACATCGTTAGCCTCATAGCATAATTGCCCAAGTCAATAACATTTAAATGCGACGTAGGCAATTATGCTATGAGGCTAACGATATGTAAAACTGCTTTGACATCACTGATCTGAGTCCAGCAGAAATGGAAGATGTTAAAGATTTGTAAAAGATACGGGTTGACTACTTATTCAAGAAAACATATGGGAGCAGTCTGTGTGAGTGTCTAACAAAGTCATGTGAAAGAAACAGATTGTATATTTGTATTCATCTCTTTTATGGTGATAATCTTGTTCTTCTTTGATACAAATCATCAAGGTTTATCCAATGTTGTTTTTTTGACCGATGATAATTACTTTTACCTTAGACTAGTATTTCATGTGTTCAAAAATATTCTACGAAATTAGATGCATCTAGAGTTTCCTAAATTGCATCGCTCGCAAGATTAAGAAGATTTTGCCAGCACAATCTTAAAATTTTGTTTTGGATCCGTCTGTGAATCAAGTAACTACAAGCAAAAAAAGTTAAATCGTTTTCATCACTGAATTAATGAGGTTCAGGCAAGAAGGATCAGACTACCTGTTTTCACCTGAAAGAAATTATTCTGACAATAAATGTTTTCACCTGCCAAAACTTTACTGGTTTCACAGATGAAAACAAGAAAGATTATCCTGGCAAATTAATTTTCTTCGCCTGATCTTAAGTAAAGAACACAGGACGGAAACTGTTCAGATCACACTCCGAATATGGATCACCAGATTGTTTCCCCCTCACTTCCTGGAACTTATGTACTATTTCAATACAAAAGGGAAAAATAACTCCAGCTGAACTGAGACATACGCAACTGAAGATCAGGGGTCACAGGCAGATATCTCTTTGTTTTAAGGGGTCATGTGTTAAAAAAGGTTGGGAACCACTGATTTACACCATTGTGTGGCACTAAAATAGTGTTTGCATGAGAACTGATTTTCGAAAACCAGCTTGGTATTCATCAGTACTACCATCCTGAGCAAACATTATGATGATCTAAGGTTGAGTCAAATGACTGAATATGCAGGGACGACCACCTTGACCCAGTTTAAAACAGGTCGAGTGCCCTCTCATCCCACCTGAGGAAGAGCGACCTTGGCCCCTTGACATCCCTCTCGCTGTAGCACTTGACACTGGGCTTGAAGATGAAGGGGTTGGTGTTGAGGTCGTTGTCAGGGGAGACGGAGCCGTACTCGCTGCTGCTGCTGGTGTCCTCCACCACCACCGGCACCGGCAGGGAGATACTGCGCAGGTACTCTGAAGGACAAAATATTTTTGGCTTGTTGCCTCATTTATGCACTAACAGGCTGAATCACGGCAGCACAGAGGGCATTTTTGTACCATTGAGGAAACAGGAGCTGTTCTTTCATAACAAAAAGAGCCAAAGCTTTGAAGAGGCTGGAATTAGTAAAAGTGCTGATGGAAAATTGGTCTCCTTTTCAGAAAAGGCACAAAGAAAATCAGATAATATTCATTTATCATGTTCAGGGAGAAGAGCTCTATCTGATACATCTGGCAGCAAATTACAGCCACTCTGTATATATTATGAGACGCATTATAAAGACTTGCAAGCATTTGGAGCGAAGTCATGTTGTGCAATGTCTATTTTGAGTTCTTGGAAAGGGCAGAGTCGTGCGAGGCAGGTAGCCGCGCGCAGAAAAAAAAAACAGATAACCGTAGCCTGGATACCCTTCAGTGGAGCAGGCAGATGTTTCATGCAACTGTCATACAGACTATAAACTTATATCTGTAGTGGCAAACATGTCTGAAAGAAGAAGAAAGTATATAGAGTGAGGTAACTTACCTGACCCAGGTGTCAGAGCTGTGGGGCGAAAAAACACAACATGTGTCATCAGCAGCAACAAAACGGAATACGATTTCCATGTAAGACTGACAGAACAGTGTTTCCAAGTAGGCAGCGAGGTGCCAGCATAAGAAAAATAAATAAAAATCTATTGTTGTGGTGCCAGGGTTCATGACATCATCACTGCTGCAGGGTGAGATCATTGTGTGATCCAGACAATGAAGATGAAGATAAGAGAGTGTGCAGGCTGCATAATAAACACGATATCCACACTGTTCAGGTGCTATGTGGAACACAGCCAAAATACAGTATTCATACAGTATAGATATACTTTCTTCTACTTGTCTGTGGCTGATCATTATGTGCAGAAACCTGTTAAACACTTCTGCATTTCTAGATACAGCCTGCTTTCCCACACAAGCGTCAATTTATACCACCCTCATGTCTGTTTGCCAACTATGAAGCTGGAGCCAGGAGGCGGTTAGCCTAGCTTAGCATAAAGATTGGAAATAGGGGAAACGGCTAGCCTGGCTAAATCGGAACATCCCTAACTTCTGTCTCTTGACCAGGAGAGCAGCGACTGCCTGGAGTCTCGCTCTCAGAGGAGAAAACTTAAGGGAAGTCACTGCTCGTGGCCAAGAAACTGTCTACATAAACTCCTCATACAGATGTGAGCTGTTAATTTCAAAGTTTGGTTTGTGGACAAATAAACACAAATAACAGATGAGAAATACTTTATGCTCATGAAGATCCAAATGAAGATTCTCAGCTGAACTGAACCCACCGGTGAAGCTGCTCTTGCTCTTCTTCTTGCGGCTGGTGACGGTGAGGAACTCGTCGGTGAGCAGGTCGAGGGCGGTGGCGCGGCGGTCCGGGTCGGGCTCAAAGCAGCGCAGGATGAAGGCTTTGGCCTCCAGCGACATGGACTCTGGGATCTCCGGGTGGATCTTAAACATGCCCACCTGCAGAGAAAGAACACACAGAAGGAGCCCTGAATTGAGATATACAGAAAAACTAACAAACCAAACTAAGAGTACACTGCCTCTCTAAACCTTTCAGGATAATTGTTTTATTCTCTGCGAGGACTCAGCTGAAGTGTTAAGTGGTTGCCCAGTGCACTATGATACTGCGCCTCAGGCTCAGCTGTAGTTCAGGAGCAGCACTTTAGGGCAATAACACTCAAAGTTCAAGCGCGAGCCTCTCATGACAATAAGAATGCTAGAAATTCCGGCCGTTGCTGTTGAGGAATGTTGATTTAAGATCAGCAGGGAGATGCCCCTCCCTCGAGACATTCCACAAGGATGAGTGAAGAATACATGAAGACTGTTTTTACTGTTTGGGCAACGTCTGAACAGCAGACACACTGCAGACATGACACGAGATCCTGCCAGGGATAAACAGGATGAGATTTCTGTCTCCATGAATTCTGTGATCTTTATCCAGTTTCTCCCTTCATGCTTTGTTTACTAGAAGGTATATTCAGCACTCCTCTGTGTCTGAATCCTCAGCCCTTTAATTATATTACAACTTATGGAACATTCCTCTAAGGAGTCCTTTAATGCTTTCCAGACAACCTTTAAAACATCTTTACCGTCTTTAATGGGCCACATGTTCATGGCTAAGAACAATAATTCATGGGTGTGGAGCACTTTACATTTCCATCCAAGGCAAATACACAGTGCAAACCGAGTCGGTAAGAGACGTTACACAAAGAAGCGTGCACATAGAAACTGGAAAACATGACGGAGTCTGTGTTCTCAGGAAGCAACGCAGGTTTGCTTGTGTTCAAACAAACGTTCACGCACGGGGCAATATTTGGAGTTTCTACTGGGCTGGATCACGTTACAGAACGCAGGTGGTGACACAAGGCAGGTGCACAACGGCTGATTCACTGGTTTTGTTTCCATAAAAAGAGGAACTGATAAGTGCTGACGCCACACATGCAGATGGTGTCTTTCTTATGAATTAAGGGCTGAGAGGAAGCATGTTTTTTTGTAAACGCAGTGGATTTAAAAGGTATGAGGTATTAGTTGCATGCGAAGTAGGTTTCCATGATTTGGATATGTCCGTGGCACTGTCAGTGTGAGTATGGATAAAAGTCTTACAGCATGTCTGGTCCAATAATGGGGGTCTAGTGAGAACCGGCCGTGCGCTTTAATCAGACGATAAAAAGAGAAACTTAACACGTGCCGTGGTAACGCTGAGGCACGTCAAGTCTTGTGTATCCATTGTTTAAATGACTATCGATGCAATCTGATTATCCTCAAACTGTTGTGATCTTCTCCCATGGTAAACCACCGCATGAAGTTTCAGATGTAAGCCACAAGATAACAACAAAACCGACTCCATGAAAAGGGAGCAGACGATATCTGCTGATTAGGACTGTGGTAAAATGCCAGTAAGTTAACCCTCTCAACATTATCTAACTAAATAAACAAACGAATGAAATTATTGAATGTTAACCTTGCCATGGTTGTGTTCTCTGATGCTAATGTCGGTTGCTGTGGTTGGATAAGATCGCCGTATAGGGTTTACAGTGAAAAAAAAGAATATTAATGTCTGAAAATTAAGACAATAAAGAAAAAATTCAATTTAGAATGAACAAAGAAAAATATTCTAAGTTTCTAATTAAGATAGCAACAATGTGCACCATCAGTTCGCTACACCACCATGACTATTAATAATTCTTAAATGAAGAATGAGAAATGATGAATACAATCTAAATCAGAACTAATTAGATTTTTTTTTGCATGACAGTATTTTGTTTGTTGTGCATGACTTTCAGCTTACTGTTGCTGCACACAGGCCTGTGCATGCTATGCATTCCTTTGTTTTGGCCTCAAAAAGCTTTTCATGTATGAATGTCGTGATTGTTCACTGACTATAAGTGGCCTTAACAGCTGACAAAGTTTGGTCAGTAACTTTAACAGAATATTAGTGTCAGGTGTATCCACATATCGACATATACTGATTCTGAAGATTTTAATTGGTTTTAACTGTCATTTTCTGCAGCATCAATACACCAGCAGCAGAGGAGCTGACTCTCCTCCCCACAGCGAGCTGACACATGCCTCATCTTTAGCGCCCATAGTCCCTCCTCCTCCAGAAGTAAATTAACTTCCTGTAGATGCTGTTGTGCTGAACAAACAGTACACAAGGCTTGTTATATTTATCTTTAAATAAAAATCAACAATTCTATCCCTTGAATGTTGTTTCAACACTAAACAACATGGTATCAATCATTATTTATTTTTCTAGGCAATGTATTGAAGTAAGAAATTACAGTATAGATATATACAACACCATAGAATATTCTTCAGAAACATCATACACATGAATTAAGAACTAACTCAGTTTCATTGCAGTTCATTTTCTGTTCATACAACAACAGACTCTAACATGAAACATATCTCAGATACTTTGTGCATACCAGGGGAGCAATTAAAAAAAGTTTTCCAACATGAGAACTGACCACATCCTCAGTTCTGCTCAGCTGCAGCTGTTCACCGGCTCTGTCGATCAACACTTTGTGGAAGATGTCACTACAGAAACAGATGTCTGCCTGCCTTCTGCAGCCCGCTTGCTAAAATTAAACGCATCACCCAGAGGAATGATGGGATATGTGACTGCTGGTGTCTCTCACCTTGAACATAGCAGCCTGCGGCTCTCCCAGTTCATAGAAAGGTGGTTTCCCAGTGGCCATCTCTATGATGGTGCAGCCCAGAGACCAGATGTCTGCTGGCTTGCCGTATCCCCGCGGACCCTTGTCTATGATTTCAGGAGCCATGTATTGTAGTGTGCCTGGAAGAGAAACACAAATACAGGATAAACACATAGACAGAGATGATGTTCGTTAATGTAGATGCACATTAAATGTCAGAAACTATGCCAGTAATGGTGTAAAATACTTTCAGAGTGTATAACATTTTAAAAGGAGTCATCTCGCTGGCAATTTATCTGATATGTTTGGATCTGGATGGGTTCGTTTTATCAATTTATTGTGGACGGTTTTACTTCTCGATTCTTTTAAATTTGTTCTTAAAAGTAGTTTGACATTTTTGGAAATACACTTATTTGCTTTGCGATTGTTTAACCCAACCCATTTCTTCGTCGAAACCGATAGAGAGCTTCAAGGATGATGTATTTTTGTAGGCTAACCCAGTAGTTAGCATCGCCATGGTTTACTCGAACAAAAAGCCTATGGGAATTGTTTTTCCATTAGATTTTGGATTATTGCAGAAAATAAGCTCTGGGGCAAACACAAGTTTGTGATGTTGATTTTGTTAAGCAAGATAATCTTCACAGATGAACAGCACTTTCATGAGTTTGAAGGGAAACCGGAAAAAGTAAAAAGCAAATGCTAGACAGACTTCAGCGTCACCAGAACTAAGCTTCCTACTAAATTACACACACAATTTCCTATAAATTGTTAATCCATAAATCGAAAAGTTTGAGAGTAGTTTGTCAACCTCTGTCATCAAATTTAGCCTCTTGTTAGCTATCATCTTTTTAAAGACGCTTAACAACTCACATGTGGGGTATTTACTAATGTGTTCTATGTCACAGAAAAAACCGTGTCATTCTCTTAAGCTTATTCCACAGACCTCTTTCAGACATTGACTTTAATTGGAAGTGCAAAAATTCTACTCATTTTCATGTTTTAGGAGTCGTTCCTGCGGCACTTGTTAACTTCCTGTCTCTACTGTGGTAATTGCTCTAAAGCAAGAAATAGTATCGATGTAACCCCAGGCAAATTGTCGTTTTTACCATTCAGTCCTGGACCGGTGTGCATATACCTGTGCATTGTTCATGTAAATCTGCAAAAGATTGAGATATACACACAATGTATACACTCATACATGAGCAATTTAAGATTAATCAAACAAGATGTGTGCTAATAAGTGAGCTTTATTTAAGCAATATTACCCGAGAGGGTGTGCTTTAACGTCATTTGAGCACGACAGTGATGCGGTCAGGACCGAGGCGCTTGCGCCGAGGTCCGCAAGCAGCAAAATGTCTTGTTGACCAATCAGATTGCGTGGTCGGAACTACTTGTTGTATAATTAGATTTGTTAGCTGTGGACACTAGCTAAATCAGTCTTAATGCTAAGCTAAGCTAATAGCCTGCTGGCCCCAGCTTCCATCAGACAGATACGAGGGTGGCACCAACCTCGTCATTACTTCAACTTCACACAAAGTTGAACTGCTCCTTTAAAATGCAACATGAAATCATGTAGATTAGCTTTTTCCTCAGGTTCCAGTCTCAATGCCACGCTAAGCTAGCTGGCTGCAGCTTTATATTCATCGAAACAAACAAGAGTGGTGACGATCTTCTCGTCCAGCTCTCCGCAAGAGAGTTAATTCTTTTTTTTTTCAAACCTGTGAAACTGCTGATTCAAGTGTGAGGTCCTCCCCTGTTTCACACCTATTAAATTAATAAATCAACTAAACTAAGTTGACTAAAGTCAACTAATGACAGGGAAAACAAACTCTTGACTAATCTTAGTTAGATTCTGCACGTCTCAATAGCAGGAGGAAAAGTGCGTCAAACCTGCCCTCAGGCGTAATAAACCAACATTTGCTCTTTTTGCATTAAGCAGCCTTGCTACAGCACTCAAAATGAAAACAGGCCTTGCAGATGAAAAAGTCTACAAAACCATTCATAGCATCCAACTGCACTTGATTAATTTTCAAGGTAACAAAGTGTTTCAGTCAGTAAAAGGTAAAAGCGGCAGCATCATTTGAAAGAAACCTACGTAAATGCCCAAAATAGCCTCGCATTGAGTCTAATTATAAGTTGCCTCGCTCTTGAGGTAATGACACAATTCTCAAAAATGACCAATCGGGTTACAAGGTCCTTATCAGGGCTTATGGCCTCAGGGGAGACACAGCAGAAAGCCTTTCTGTGCTGCCAAGTAATCGCAGCTCAGTCCAAAGTAACATTTCAGCTCTCCATTCAAAGGACTCTTTTGTTCTAATAATAGCTCGCTGGACGGCGTGAGCTGCTTTTAGAGGCTCGCGTACTGAGCTAAAAACAGGCAGGGACACATTTATAGCAGAATGAGCTATAAAAAGGAGTAGCCCAGTTTCCTGAAAGAGCTCCACCAGCGGGGTAAGTCCCTGTCTATACCAATCAGCTGCCAGATGGTCTAATCCAAGGAGGTCAAAAGGAGCTGCAATTGGCTGCCGTGGTGGCGACATCACACAGACACAAACCTGCCCTGCAGACTCAGGCCAAACCCAGCGTCTCCCAACACAAACAGTCAGTGAAGTCATTTATGTACAGAAGCCCTGAGGCGCAAGAGAGAAAAAGGAATTTATCTGAGAAAATAACGTTTTTCCAGGATTATTTTTTTTGTATAGATTTTTTTTTCCATATGCGAAAGATTTCTGAGTTATTTAAGTCTTTGTTGTTGTGATACTCATTTTGACCACAGGAGGATGGACATAGCTTGCTACTACACACACAGCTTTGTGTCTAGAGTGCGCTGGGAAATAAAACCTGTAAGAAAGTGTGATTGCTTTTATTTCTATGTAGAACATGGGATTGCGGTGCACTTCCGCCTCTTGGGGCCGTAATGAGAATTACAAAGACACTTAAAAAAAGATCCTGACAATAAAAATTACCCGTCAAAAATTTCACAGATGAAAAAAAAAGAAACCTTAAAATAATTATGCTTTTAACAGTGATAATGGAGTCGACATTCTTCTAAAAAATTCAAAATTAGATTTCCAGATCTTTTTTTTTTTGACTTGCCTCTCAGGGCTTCCGTACATCAGTGATACCTGTCATGATGTTGACAGATGAAAAAGTCATTCTGGCAAAACTTTCCTACTTGTCCAACCAACCTGTTTTCCCAAACAAAAAAAAAACCAAACGAGCAAGAAACTAAAACTTTAACCCTAATTGCCAAATAAGATAAAACCCTTAGAAACATTGAAAATGTATAATTTGAGGATTTTCTCTCATTTGCCTCTCAGGGCCTTCATACTAACTGGCCAAGGAACTGAGGCTGATTACTGTTGTTTCCTGAAAATGCAGATTTTCCAGAAGTTTAACTGACACGTTAAGTATTTTTGAAGGCTTGTGTGTGAACAGGAAGCGGGGCGTGATTAAGTCTGGCAGTCGGCAGGTCAGAGCGTACCTGTGAATGTCTCCGTGCAGGGGTTGATCCCCGCCAACCTCTTGGATGTGCCAAAATCTGATATCTTCAGGACGCCGCTGTAGGTGTTGATGAGAACATTATCGCCCTGCGGAAACGAAAAGACATCCATGAGAACAGCGCACAACCATTCCCTTGCTCAAATTCCCCAGTCATGATAGCACTGAGATATTGCTATAGCGGCTGCAAATCCCCGAAGGTGACAAACAGCCGGTTACAACACAGTGCGTGGGAGGATGAGGGCGACGTCCCGGCCAAAACAAGGTGATTAACATTTACGTGCCGTTAATGACGCTTATATGACCGTGTTGTTAAATCAGGTGGATGCACGGGGGAAGAGGCTGCTGAACCTAATGACTGTGTGTGATGGAAGTGTTATCAGTGTTGGTTTGTCATAACTGAGATAAAACGGGGGGGGATTTTACAGAGGAGAAAGACAAGTCAGGGTTTACCGAGCCGCGGAGAGAATGCTGTGAGCGGCAGGGACGCTGTTTGAACATGTCACACCTAATCAAATGTACTGTGCACGACGAGCCGCAGAGACTGAGTTCTCAAACAAAGAGGGAGAAACTGAAGTTCTGCAGCCCTCGAATAATTTACCCGGTGTCTTACTTTTCATTACTTACATAGTGTGTGTCCGTCTGCGCTTGTTTGTGGTTTGGGACTCATCAATGTCTTTGGGTGGATAGCTGTGTTTTTCTTTTTGTATTGTTTTTCTTCTTTTTTTGTGGCATTTTCTTGTAATTGCTTGATTTTTCTGCACATTAATTCATCGATCCAACCGTTTAAGCTTTATTTTTACACGTTGGCACACCGAGAGTAGTTACCCTCTTTTTCCTGGCTGTCCTGTGCTTGTAGGACAAAGAAAGAACCCAAAACCTAACCACAAAAAAGCAGACAGACTGTACTTGTCATTAAATATGCAATAAATAAAATCATTTTGCCTCTAGTCTGCAGTCCTTTAGTTTTTCTTAAATTGACATTTTTCCAGAGCACACTACTTGTAGTGAAACCTCACCTGATGCTAAGCTTAGATTAAGTGCACCTCTCACATATCACCTGTCAATCAAACCCTGTGGACACTGGCCAGTACTGACATATCTCCCCCTGCATTTCCTACTCACACAGTATAGGTTTCTGTTCACAGCGCACCATTTTTCTTGTCTGTCAAGTTTATCATCTCCGATACGCAGGAGCCCAACGCGCACCTCACCAAACTCACTCCCTTGTTTTTGCTCGTGGTGATGCAGAGATGACACCGACGTCTCACATTCACCGGCTGTCCTTTTTTTTGGTTTTTCTTAAGGTTTACTTAAACTGACATTTATTCAGTGCACCTCCCACATATCACCTGTCAATCAAACAGTGTGGATACCGGCCAGTACTGACATCTTTCCCCCTTGGAATTCCTGCAAACAAAGTTTAAATTTCTGAGGAAGGTGCACTATATTTCTGGTCTGCTCAGGCACTGCAGCTCTCACTGCACATGCTTACTACCCATGTTCTTCCATCTATAACAACAGAATGCAGATGTTAACACGAAAACCCCTCCTGCTATTGGAATGACAGATGAGGCATCGTAGTCCACAAAACATTTCTGGAGCTTCACAGCAAAACAGTGCTGCTGCATCCTCTTATACAAGTGAAGTAGATGGGCACTGGTTTAAAATGTGACTGAGGGGTTATTATAAAAGACGCCTCTGATGCAACAAGGCTGATCCAAACAGAATATTAATTGCGTGGTAGCATCTGTTTGGTCACCTTGATGTCTCTGTGTGCTATCTGGTTGTCGTGCAGGTATTTGAGTCCCTCGAGGATCTGCCGGGTGTAGAAGCCAATGGTGGACTCGTTGTTTTTCAGAGGGCCCCATTTGGACCTCAGCAGCGCAGACAGACTCCCTGGATGAAGGAAAAAACACAAAGTACAGAGACAACAGGTTCATGAAGGATTTACTTAAGATGATACCTGAGACTTGGAATATGCTGCACAAGCTGTTTGGTGAGCGACCTTTTCTATCATCTTATTCCTGCTCTTTAGTTTGAATCAAACTCCATAATGGCTCTCACCTCCAGGCACCTGCTCCATGAAGATCTTTATGAAGCCGTTCTCGCTGAGGGATCCGAGGTACTGGACGATGTTCTTGTGCTTTAAGTGCTTGTGAAGAGCGATCTCCTCGTGGAGTGGCTGAGAGTACCTGCATTTAAACAAACACAAGAGACCAAAACACTAGGTTACAGATGCTAGAAAAGAACAGATTACAGGGAGATTAATCTTAATCCCAGAAAACAGGTTCGAAAGGTGTGGTTGGAACAGTACCAGTTCAGGATGCCATGCTGATGCAGCACCAGAGAAGAAGGTTAAACACTGATAAAGTTACACTTTACACAAAAGGACAGATGTTACTGTCTCCACATCTTTTGCAGGTTTTCCTTTAATTTTGAAGACTTGAAATTAAATGTTCCTGTCGAAGTCATTAAAATGTCTAATTGTTAACACAAATAGAAGGTAAATGTATAGTTCTTTGACTGTTAACAAACAATGAAATCAATTACCAACCATTTATCAAGCAATTGTAAAGAGTTACGAACAGCAGCTGCAACTTTATAACAACCATCCACACGATGTTTCTAGAACCACACAGTATTTTTTAAGAATTTACAAAGTAATATAAACATCAGCTGCATCCTTATAATAAACAGTTGCTTAATGAATGGTTTATAAAGCATAAAGCATTTCCTTCATTGTTAACAGTTACAGCAAAAAAAACAATTAACTAAAGTTTAATTCAACAATTTCTATCAATTTACCATTTCTTTACGATGGTAAGTGTTAACGATTCATTTGCTGGAAAAGGTCCCAATTTTAGTTGAAGATGTATTGAAAAATACACATATCATGTCACATATTGCCTAATAATTAAATGATTGATTGATTGATTGATTGATTGAGTGTGCAGTATTCATTGCAAAAAGAAGGCTTATGGAGATGCCACTTGTCCTGTTTCCTCAAAGTAAACAGAAAAGATACAGATGATATGCCAGCAGCTGTACAGATAAACCTGAAACCATGCCTACCAGCAGTTTATCTCACTTTCAGCTACCACAGTGAATCACACACTCTGCTTCTGTCTCTTTCCCTGTCTTGGGATTTCAATCCTCTCCTGAATTATTTACACTAATTCTCCACATTCTTCACCGCTGAGTGCCCGGCTGACTCGCTGATACGATTAGCGGCAGTGAAATCATCTCGTCCGTGAGAGAGCCTACTGTGGAGCTATGAGGAGACAGCCGAGTTTGAGCGGTGACTGCGGTGGGAATTCGAGGTGGTTGGTGGGAGCTTTTGCCTTCACAGCTCTCCGCCAACCCGTCACTCAAGTGGATTCCAGCCCACTGAACACCAGGACCCACCGGGGACTCGTGCTCTCAGTTGGGGGGGAAGCAGTACATCAGTAGCTCAGACACTTGTTTATATTCGGGTTTGTAATGTCATCTCTGCAGTGGATATTAAAAAGACGGCAAAAGTCAGTGGGTGACCAAAAATATTAGGGATTCATCCTCTAGGGACCATAAATACTCACAGGGAGGAAACATGGATGTAAATGATCTCTGATTTTAAGTTCTTATTTTAGGAAGAAGGATGAGGAAGGAAACAGAACCAAGAGTAAGTCTGTTGTTGCCATCTTGTTTTCAGAAGTCGGGTAATTTTCTCATAAGCTTACATACAATCTGACTTCTATCGTAACCAGTGGAGTCACTCCCCTGGTGGCCATTAAAGATAATGCAGGTTTTAGGCAGTTTAACGATGGCCTCACTCTTCAGACCCAGACGCTCCGTCGATTTTTAGCACAGTCATTGCTTGGACACCGAAGATGCACGTGTTTTGGCGAGAAGTAAAACTTTTCAGTGAAATCTTGCCACTAGTTTTTATGTGGGTTCGTTATGGATCAAAATGCTGCAACAACAAATATCCACATCCAATTAAAACTCCTAATAGGCTGATGGCAGAGTGACATCACTACTATAAGACTTCTGAGGCCAAAAATAGAAGAAGCTTGTGTCTGTAACATTACATGAGGATGCCTACTTACATGAAAGTGAGGTGGCGGTGACAAAAATGTTATTCTGCGTGAAACCTTCAGCGTGAGAGATTAAAGTGAACATGAGAAACATCCGAGGCGAGTCTCACCTGCTGTCTCTCTCTGGGATTTCTTTGATGGCCAAGCGGACCTGGTTGCTGAGGTCTCGGCCTGCGTACACCACTCCGAATGTACCTTTACCCAGAACCACCCTCTCTCCATGCTCATCATATTCATAGTCGTACTGTGGAGACAAGAGCAACAAGGCAGTTTGATAGCGATAATGGATTTTAATGTAGATTTAACAGTATATCAGTCACTGTAAACCAGTTATGTCTTCTCGCTGCGCCTGGAGTGTTTCACTACAGATTAAAGGGTAACTCCACCAGTTTTATACATTAAAGTTTGTTTTACTTTTGCATATGTGATAAAAGTAGCACAGTATAAAACCTCTTTTGACTCCAGAAGAAGCTGCATGTAATCTGATAACTTGCCTCCAGTGATGTCACATAGAGGTTAAGTTGCATTGTGGGTAATGTAGGCACCAGGTGTTGAAAAGCAGTCCACTCGTCTTTGTGGACAGTTTAAAAACAAATGATCAAAATCCATATAGCAGGACCAGAGACGCTACCTTTTTTATCCAACGCATTCTTCTTCCTTTTCAAAATCTGCCGCACACATTACCCACAATGCTACTGAGTAAGCCACTGAGTGACATCACTGGGGGAAAGTTATCAGATTGCACACAGCTTCCTCTGGAGCCACAAAAGATTTTTTATCACTCTTTCACATATGCAGGAGTAAACACACTTTTATGTGCACAACTGGTGAACTTACCCTTTAATGTAATGATCTCACATATAAAGTAGGCTCCAGGCATGATAAAACACCGGAGACAAAAAGCATTTGTTTTCTTTAAATCCTTTAAACGTACATTCACTTTTAAGTCAAATAAACATAATACAGAAAACTGGTAGTTTGATTATTTCTAAGCGATGTAGCAGATTACAACACATTTGATTTTATTTGGTATTTTCTTAACCTCAATAAACATTTTATTTGTTATCATCTTAATGAGGCACTATGTGGTTTTGGAATAGAAATCCAAACTCACAATCATAATGTTTACAATATTAACAAGGTACAAACTAATGCCTTCCTTTCAGTAGACTTTCCCCCCGTGTGTTTTGTAACTGTACTGTTATGTTCTTTGACAGGTTTTTAACATTCTTAAAAGATTATCAGATTATTGGTCGTTTCTTTGTAATCAGATTACTTTAAACCTGTTACATTGATTCCATGGCCCTGGACAACCTCAGTAAGAGAGGCTCAACTGATGTTCTTTTCTTTCTGATTCGTGTGATTAATGTTTACAGGAAACAAGCTGAGTCTCATCGTTTTAGGACATGTGGTGTCGTAAAGAAAAAAATGGCTCTTGAGAAAAACCTGTTAGACATTTGATCTGTGCCATGCTGCTGAGTCAAAAAAGGGCGCGGCAGCGTTTTTGTGTAATTAGCTTTTCTTTTCCCGAGGCTCCGCCGGGAAGACAGGTGAATGCAGCAGCAGGTGTCTGTTCTCTACTGTCAAAGCAGACAAAGCGCACAAGCTAAATCCAGGTCTTATCCCAGCAGGTCGCTGTTCGTTGTCTCTGGGTTTGCTGCTGAGTTTTGATCCAGTTATTCTAATGCAAACTGTGGTGAAATGAATCAGAAAATCCAGAGTTTGTACGCATTATGTTATGAAAAGCGAGAGAAAATGCACGTATTAACAAGGCTCATTAACAGTTTACAGAGCGTTTTGTGGCACTTTTTTTTTCTGTCAGTGCCTCAAATCTTTGGATAGAAAAAAACCTCAATCACATCATATTTCCTGTGACATTTAAAAAAAGGCACCGCAGAGACACAACAGGATGTAACGACACAATGTTCAGACAAACAAACAGGCACAGTGTTTCTTGGTACCCTGCACTGAAACGAGCTGCATTACTGCATAGTTTGGAAAAATTATGTATTTTGTCTAAATCTGTGTTGGGGGCAAGATGTTCTGACTACCAGCTCTCTCAAATACATGATACTACTGCACCAGAAGAGAGCTTTCAGAAATGAGCATCAAAGTTGTGAATCCAGTCATCAGTCCTCTCACCTCTAAGGCGTCGGTGTCGCAGTCTCCCTCCTCTGGACCCTTCCAGGCCTCCTCCGTTATGCTGTTGACCATATCGCAGAATCTGCCAAAGAAAAGGCGAATGAGTCACAAGTAGACAGATCGCACACAAGGATGCCTATAAATATAAAGCAGAGTCTTAATGTTTGTGGACCATTTATATTGTTTTGGCTCCAGTCCAGCACGTCTGATTTGTATTAAAACAATAAAGAATGGCCAACTTTGAGAGTAAAGCGTGTGAACGCGTGGTTGTGTCATGATTAGTTGCGAGTATTTACAAATATTTTTACAGTTAACACAAAGTGTACAGATATAATAAAAACACTTTTTACGAGTGAAATGAATGTGAAAAATTACTTTATGATGTCACTGTTTCCATGGCATTGCAGTTCGGCCATGTGTCACGTTTAATCATCTAAATCATTTTATTGTAGAAGAAAAGACACTTCATTTTAGGACAGTTTAAGCAATGTTTTGCATACCAGCAAAAACATCTCAAAATCAAAAACTGTACAGCATGCATTTAAAAAAGGAAAGCAAAAAAGTTATTAATACATGAATATATTCAAAGTTTAAGTTATAGAGGTTGTTTATTATATATTATAATTATTTTTTTATTTCCAGGCTTTTAATTGCTGATTTAATTTAATTGTTCAGTTTTTAAACACAAATTACTTCATAGCGTTGTTTTTAAATGTGTTGTTTAAACACAGTTTATTGTACCTTTTATATTATTAATGCACTGTTTCTACAGTATAAATATCTTCTTGTCTGTTACACATTTCTCGATTACAACAAAGTGCAGGTAAAAAAAAAAAAGCATTTGGTTTGTTGTACATTTTATCTAGAGTGAATCACAATAACAAAGATAATTTGCACATGTTGACGGAGATCCACCGAGTCCATATTGTGATTGTGCGTGGCAGTAATTAGCAGGCGGTCTCATCTAGAGTGAGGTTACAGTATGTTTACACGCACACCTCCTCCACAAATATATACAGTCTAATGACCTTTACACACACGCTGTGAATTAGCACGTCGCCTCATTGTGCTGTCACACATGCAGAGCCTGCAGGTGTGCACAATCAGACTGGGTCTCCTCCTCTCTCTCTCTCTCTCTCTCTCTACAGCCTTTGGTTCTATCCTTCCCACCTTCCTTCCTTCTCACCTGTCCTCATCTCTCTCTTCCTCCTGTCACTCCTTTCTGTATCTACTAAAGGAGAGCAGCTTCATAACAACAGCCGGCGTGACTCACTGACTCTCACACTCCACATAACTGGAAGTGCTCGGGAGCCTACGATGTGAGAGTCACAAGTCTGAACACTCAGTGCTTCACTGAGTAACACGATGGAAATGAAACAAGGTGCGCTCGTGGTGACGGGGAACTGCGAAATTTCCCACCTGAGAGAAGAACTGACAAGAGTGCCTGAACTGCTGCAGTGTGCAGTCACAGCAGTGGGAGGTTAAAGTCTTTCCACACTGACTTGAATCTTTATGATCAAAGATTTAGGAGAAGCATGCATTGTGTGGGATTTTAAAGCTCCAAATTGAGCTCATGAATACGGCTGTTGAATATTTTTTTTTAGTGTCGCAGACCACAATTTTACCCCCAGGGTGCCTTACTACAGAAATATAACACGAAATCTGCAATCCTGTTGCTTTTTAGAGGATGAAACTTGGCAGAGTTCTCTATGTGCGACAATAAAAGCATGGCTTTTATGCCTTTAACACATGCTTCAATTAGCACCAATTTTGGGCGGTACCACCAGGCAACGCTTCTGTAAAATGCGATGTCAGATCTACCCCCAGGGGGCGCTACAGTAGTAAAATTACATGATCTTTCTGCAATTCTCTTGCCTTCAAGAGGATGAAACTAAATTGTGGTTGGTACCATTTTTTTTATGGCACGCTTCGCCACGCATTTTGTTTTTTAATAATGACTGCACGTTAGCTTTTTTTTGTGAGAATATTAACATGATAACGTTAGCACTTAGCATTTATCCACAAAAAACACAAAGGGCCTCTCTGGCGGCACTTACGTTCTGACTTAAGCTAGTACTTGCTTTCCGGTTAACATAACAATAATTTTAAAAGAGTACAGGAAAAGGTTATTAAACGATGTTTTATCACATTAAGTGAACATTTACAGTGTTTACAGGATTAGTAAAGTCCCATACCACTTTGAAACACACACTCAATGAGTTTAATGCTGTCAAACAGTGAGAACAGACCTTTTACAGTGCATCTCTGTGCAGAAGTAGATCTGGAAGTCCTCAGCATTGTGGAGGACGTAGAGGAAGGCACTGCGCTCGTCAAACTTGGAGATGCTGGGGAGAAACAGCTCACAGTCAGTTGGACAATAATCTCCTGAGAGCAGACACAACTTCACTGGACGTCTCTGCTATGAAGCATTAGTCTGTTTTTCACCGTGTGTGGACGGCCTTCGAACTGTCAACCAGAGTCTGTAAGAGTCAGAGTCTGTAAACCCCAGTAGATCTGACGAATACAGACGTAATAACAACAATATGTCTCTCTGATACACTTGGTAAGCATATCATTTTATCCTAAATTCCTGCACAAATGATGGAGAGAGCTTCCATTCAGTAACTAAATGGGAACTTTTATTCGATGGATGAGCCCTTGTGTCCAGCTCTTATCCAGCGTGCCAAGGCCGGAGCTGCTGAGCCAGACAACCAAGCGGCTGTATGTGTGGTCGTATTGTTGCTCGCATAGCTGCTATTGTGTCCTGCTGGCTGTCTGCAGGCTGAGTGGGCACGGAGAATGAGTCGTTCCCTAGCAACATGTGAGCACGGCCCTCCACTTCTCCCCGTATCTGACACTGAATTCCTTTGAGGAGCGAGGAAAAGGAGGCTCAGCGAAGACAACGTGAAAAACTGTCTGTTGTAGACTGTCTGTGGTAGACTGTGGAATTAATGATGCATAAGTCAGCACTGATGTTGTTTACAATTGCACATTAAAATACTTCAATAAAATGCTTTTATGCGATGTTTTTTTGCAAGATTGGACACCTGTGCACATTTAACATGTTCCCCTAATGTGAGGCCTTTACATATTTACAGTGAGCAATAAAAATCCATCTATGTTGGGCTCAAGTTTTACGTTTTCCATTGTTATATTTTGCATTTGTCTTGAGGTTTTTCATTTGCCAGTAATTCTAATACTAATACATCTCTGATCCATGTTTATTGGGGCTGGAAATATTACCAAGTGCAATTGCATAAGCTGCACTTTTTTGATTAGCGTTAGAATAAAGTATTGTGGAGCAGCAGAGATGTAAGTGAATACATGTTTGTTAGGTAAAGACGCCAACGCCAAGTGTCACATCATCATGATTTTTCCAGTGGAAATTAAAATTGTGATGCGAAAATTATTTATCATGAATCATATCACAATCATAATATTTGTCAAAATAATCGCAAGGTAATTTTTTTTGATCTAATTATGCATCCCTAATGTTTGCATAAAACAACTTGGTATAATGTTAGTTTGTCATTTAAACTGCCAACATCTCCATTTTCTAGAATAAACCTGTACAGTGTGAGTATGAAACTATATTGTCCTTGAAGGTCAGTTTGTTTATTCAGTAAATCAGTCAGTGAAGACCTTTTTCTTCTGATTAAGATCTCTTTCCAAAAACTACGTAGTGCACCTTTAAAGAAAACAATTACAAACGGCAAATGAGATTCATACCTTTTTCTCCAATTAAGGAAAATAAAATGATTTTTGCTGTTTCAGCACGCTCCATAGCTATCACCGCACATGACCACGCAGTAGATGTATGCATTGTGAAGGATGTATAATAGCAGAACTGGTTCAAAAGATGTCCTGACAACTCTCTCAAATGGCCGAGCTGATTCAATATGTCCACCTGATAATACATGGCGGCCTGGAGACGGGTGTGATGTCACATTCCTCATCAGTAAAATGTCATGTAAAAGACAGCAGGCACTGACCTGACACCTCGCACTGATGTGGCGCTGAAGTTCCACTCATGAATCCCCTTGTGCTGCAGGAGAGATCAGAATCACAGCTTCGGTGAACACACACCGATCAACCTCACAGTGATAAAAAGACATCAGAATTTTTGTCACACTGGCTGTGGCACATGAATTAAAAGGAAGTGTGAAGTCAGAGTAGCTGATGTAGCAGGTGAACTCAGATCGAATTTCTGGTGAGTGACCACTTTTATTTATGCGCTGCAGCATAGGTGAGCAATAACTGGCACAATATGAGAAAAATAATCGATAAGAAAGACACAAAGAACCATTCTGCACAGGAAACGAGAGCCCATTATCACAGCAGAGCATCTGACCAGAGATAACAAGGCAGGAACCCTTATCGTCATTACCATCATCCATCCATTAGCATACTTGATGAGCAACTTTGATTGAATCATTAGTTAGTATAATTATTTACACAATGCTAGGCATCTGTACTGTTGCTATGGTTACGTGCAGAATGCAAAGCATGTTCGAAGCGTACCACTGTAGGATTTTTTGCACAGCCAATCAGAAACAGACATGTTTTTGCGTTAGCCCTCCAGATGCCTTGTTCAATTTATAGCACGACTTCCGTCGCACCCCGTCACTTAAAAGGACAGCCTCGTTCCCAAAAAGAGTGAAGTGGTGAGATTATACAAAATGATGCACACCCACCTTGTCATCAGGAGCGACGTGCCAGATAGACACCGTGTTGTCGTCCACGTCTTTGTTTATGGACAAATATGAAGGCTGGTAAACTTTAGTAGGCTCTAATATCAACACCTGGAGAAGAGAGACATGTGTTGTATTCTTTCTTTGTATGTATCCGATGAAAGTTTGCTGAGCAGGCCTAATACATTTAATTTGTTTCAACATATTAAACCTGAGACACTGAGCCTCAGCTGCATCATATGATTCCTTGGCTGGAGTCACTTACAGGAAATCGAACAGAGGAGA
This sequence comes from Diplodus puntazzo, assembly GCA_963678695.2. Taxonomy (NCBI): domain Eukaryota; kingdom Metazoa; phylum Chordata; class Actinopteri; order Spariformes; family Sparidae; genus Diplodus; species Diplodus puntazzo. The sequence goes on from OZ023172.1 coordinate 11,779,933, forward strand.
TGTCTTTTTTGGTAGCCTCTACCAGAAAGTCCATCCAGAAGTCCACCAGCTCCTGCTTGGGCGCCGGCTGCTCGGTTCCGGGTTTCTTAAACTGTTGGTAGATCAAGATGGTCTCCACGATTGAGCGCAGATACCTGAAACCAACCGGAGAGAATAAAAGAAGAAAAATTCATCCACTGTGCCCTGAAAAAAGGTCAGAAATCCAAACCTTTATTTAACCAAATCTAACTTCATTACAACAGGAAACAAAACCATCTGATATTACAAAATAAGTTACTGGCAGATGTATTATATTGTTTTAAACCCCTGAGCGTTAATCAAGAAAGATCACAGAAACAAAAAAACCATATGATCGTGTTACCATGCGGGAGCTCATTTTTCTTTGTGACACTAATGGAAACTTAAAGAGTATTCACAGCACTAACACAAATAAAGAACCGCAGGGTCATTAGCAACACAAAAAACAAGCTGCAGACATTTTACTGTACTCCTCCACATGTTCAACATCAGACGCAGCCCCATAAAATCCGGAGGAATGGAAATAAAGTCTGAAATTATGGATTGCAGCTAGTTAAGACTTCGTTCCTCCACCGTGAAAGGCTTGCAGCACAGTGAGAAAACAAGAAGTCAGTTTGATTTGGTCGTGTTGTTGTTAAAGGATCATTCCGGGCCTTATTTTCCTGTTTTGCCATTGAAACACATCAATATCTCCACGTTTGCAAGTTGTTCCTGAGCGGTTATGGGTGTTTCAGAGTCATGTCACGTCAACTCGGCAACTGGTGCACCAATATGTTCTCCGACTTTCTGAGTTGTTGTTCCGACTTGAGAGACAGTTCACCTGAATGTTCCCACTTGGAAAAACATTTTTCCCATAATTTCGTATTATCTACAGCAGATGGCGGTCCACCTCAGTTTTGAGAAATTGCGGTGGAATCAAGCGAATTTCAGCCAGCTACTGTTTTATCTTGCTGTATGACAGATATTTCTGATAGGGACCTGAAGCATCTATATTAGGGTCTTCATTTCTGCCTCACAGAATACAGGAGCTGCACGTATACCACTGTCTCAATACTTTAGTTTGCTTGTATTAATGTTCGACGTTGGTGTTTTTAAAGGGTTAGTCTTGATCCAAACTGACATGTTAAAACACGAACAAACCAACAAATCGACACAGTGGTATACCAGCAACTTGTGTTCTGCTCAGTAAAATCACTGTTCTTGTCAAAGGGGTCCGGTGGGTTTGGAAAAAGAAAGCGGAGAATGATATAATGGCTTCATGGTGTGTTCCATTTGAGGTCGGAAGTCGGAATTTCTGAGTTCCCAGTCAGCACTTTGAACTTGACACACCGTGAGGTCGGACTTCCAACTTCGGAAGTCAGATGCACCTCACCAACTCCAACCTCAAAATCAAAGATGGCTGCTTTGCGAATCAACAGCTGTAATAGCTGTAGAAAACACTGTTCAGATGGATAAACTGGATAAATACCTCACACAACACCGCTTAAAAAAATCTGAACTAACCCTTCAATGTCAAACTGCCTGTTTTTCCATCTCTCTTTCCATAAAGGAAATAATTTACATTCCAACACCTTTTAAACTCTTTTATAAAATGTCACGACAACTGATTCATATATTCATCAGATCCCTGTAAAGGCAGAGCTGCTGTTCAAATGAGCAGGCTGCGTTCCTCATGATATTTACTGTTCTCCAAATTCAAAATACACCAAATGCCTGCACAAAAACCACAGATGGCTACTGTGGTCTCAGGGAAAAGCAGAGCACACAGTTGGGGTTGGATGCGGGCTTAAAATGTGTTCCTCGGCTCGTCGTCTGAGAACAGCTCATCCCTGTTCTCACCAGATGGGGGCTTTGAGTTTGAAGAGTTTCTCAGAGGCCTGGATGACCCTGGTGTTGTCGCAGGCCAGGATGCTGGCGCCCAGGAAGAAGCCCACGTCCCAGTAGCTCTGCAGCTTGTCCAGGCTGCCCTTCTTCCCCAGCAGGCTGCTCAGCTTCACTCCTGAAACACAACACAGAGTTAAAGTTTCCCCCCCTCCAAACTGGGACTTTCAGCTGAGGAGAGACTGTTGCAACTAAAGGCTCAACAAAATACTCTCGGACATGCTACAACTTGCAGAACAGAGACTGAGCTTTATGATATATCATTGTGATACAGTTTAAAGGTAACTATGAGAAAAATTGCACTGAGGGAAGCTGCAGTTACATGTCCTGCTGCAGTAACCAGCCAGTTGGAGAGGCAGGTGGGGGTCGTAGGGATAAGTGCAGAAATAAACCGGGGTGGGGGTGGGTGGGGCTTGTTCAGGGAGCTGCAGGCCGATTCCCAGGACTGCTCGCACTGTTTCCCACATTCCTGAGCTCCTCTGAGCCTCTGATTTGAGGGCAAAAGCAAGAAGATTTGGAACAAGGGCTTAACAGCATGCTTGCTTGCCAAACAGGAGGAAATGTTGCTATATTTAATCAGATTTTTCTTTGTGAAAGCAGCTATAATCAGTGTCTTTTTGTACGTTTTATGTGCGATATGACAATATTCATGGCAATGATGAGAGAAATAACACAAACTTCTGCCGTTCCCTCAGTTTTATGAGGTTCATTGCTTCTTTTAGTTCATTGTGTTTCTCACATTGCTCTCATACCGCTGTTTTCGAATGCAGCAAACAGCTAATTCAGTAAAAAAAAGATTGAATAAAACAATTCTTTGCTTCCTTTCCCAGCACCAAACAGCACACAGACACAGAGACATTTTAGTGAACAACAACAGTGCACTCTTAAATGATGCACATCATCACCTATCAATGTTAATATGGCGGACCTGTGAGGAAACCAATGCTTAATTAAACATCCAACAGACACAGAAACATTTGTTTTTTTCTTTTATGTGAAACCTGTATGTTCTTTATTTAGAGCTGTTGTTTGTTCCTTCATATACAGGACTCCCTTGAAACAGAAACTTTCTGGAACTCTATTTTACCGGGAATATTCCCATTAAAATAAAGGCCAAATAACAAACAAAAAAAAACAAACACAAAGCGATTCTCATTCATTTTCAGTTGTGTTTCTGTCCACCTGATGAATGTAAGTCAAACAAACAATGCCCCGTTGGCTCTGTTTTGGTCTCCAACAACTATGTTCATCAGCTAGTTGCTAACTTTGTCCGTCTGATCAGAGGAAAAGTGATGTCATTAAACCAAAACACTGAGCTGGCAGATGGTAAAATGCTCAGTAGACCTGAGGGGACTGCACAGGCAGGTGATAATTCTCGAAATCAACGATTCAATTCGATTACATTTTTGGTTTGAATCTTATGTTTCCAGCACCGACAGCTATGCCATCGTTAGACTATTTCAAGATCAACAGATAATTTATTTAATGTCCTGACAACTGTCGTTCATACCGTCACTGTCACTTCACATGTCTAAATTCTTCTTTAAAAAGATAGCTTGACTTTGCCCTTGTAGCTTTTTGCAATTTCAAATAATAATCACCTAAATTAAAGGCGCCTGGATTCAACAAAAAGTAACACTCTTCAGGAATCAGCAATACGCCACAAAAGATAGGAATTCAATTTGTTACAACGTTTTGTTCCTCAAATCTGTTCAGAGTAAACCCTCTTCCTAGACAAACCAATAAAGGATCTGTGACAAAGAAAATAAACTGGAGTTACCCCTGTAATCAGTCATTTATTTGTCTTCGTGCACACAGGACAAGCATATGTTAGGGATAAGCTTACCAAGCTTTACCAAAATAGCTGAATTAACGTCTTGGATAGATGTGACTGATCATACGGATCATAGTGTCCACTCACCCACTTTGCGAAGCTCAAAAGACGTGTCAAACTGGTGTCCGGCTGCCAGGAGCAGAACAGCATAGTTGATACCAGAGTGTAGTGTTGGCTCCGACTCAAACCCCTTTTTAAACCTGAGAGGAGAAGAAAAAGCGACTCTAATAAACACTTTTCTTTCCACCACGAAAAGCGTCATTTCCAAATCCCAAGCATCACCGAGATAACGGATGGCTTCACGGGGCTCCCCCGGCTTCCTCAGACACTTCAAGTTAGAAAAAACAATTACAGCCATATTGAGTTGGGACCAACTGCAACTGTGAAGACCCTCGCAAAACAAGAAATTTCATCTATTTAATGAGCAATCTGCTGAGCTGAGGGACGGGGTGTGAATGTTATTAGGGGCCTCTGCCAAGTTGTGACATGGAACTGAAAATAATAGCCAGATGGGAGCTCGATAATGAAAGCAGCATATCCACTCGACAAAGAGATGAGGTCTTCAGAGCTATTTCCAGATGAAGGCAATCAGTGTTATTATTATTATTTCTATGTCATTAAGTCAACTTCCGTCAGCTATCGTTAGCCCTGGTATGCTCACATGACGACCGTGCTCACGAGGAGAAGGCAAACCCTGACTAGCCTCAGAGGATTCGGGGATTCAGGGCTTGAATTCAACAAGGTGCTGGAAACCCTCCACATGCCTCTCGCTCTGTGCTGCTGACTCATTAGCTTCAAGCAGATCCTGCTGGTTTTCTCGGAGCTCATGCTGTGAACATCCAGCTTCCTCATCCAAAGGTCTTTTTACGAGGTTTATATCCGAACCAAACACAGATTGAATGCCGGAATACTCTGAGATCCTGACTGCGGTTTCTTAATGAAAACAACAACGTAAATAACAATTATAAATGGTTTTTTGCAATACTCAGATTAAAGTTCTATGATGTTTAGTTTATTAATATCTGACTGCATCTCTTGAAAGAACAATAAAAAAGGTGACATCTTTCTAACAGTACCTGAATGCAGCGTCATTTCACTGAGCTGAAAAAGCCCACAACCCTGCGCTCTCATTCTGTGGTTGAGGGAAGCGATGCAGCATCTAAAATTAGAGCGGCCCAGGTGCTTTTTTGGTTCCCTCGACAAACCTAAGAAAATATGGCAGACCTTTGAATTATGCCACCACCAGTGTCTAAACTCTGTTCACCAAAATAGACACGGCAATGATCATTATCTGTAAAGATGCCACGTTGGCGCACCTACGCCGATCTCTGACACAACAGCACCACCCCTGCAGCTTCCTCTGTTCGTTAACGGTTTTCATCTAACAGTTTTATACTCATAAACCAGCTAACACAGTTAAACAATTACAATAAAGGGTTTTATATAAGATTGTGGAACAAAGCTATATGCTGGTCATACTTGGTACGGTACGGTATGTCTTCAGGATATAACTTCAGCATTCAACGTCTCTGCAAACCACAGACACGTCCATTTGTACCAACTATCACGCTCACATTATATGCTCATTATAGCCAACAAGGCTGCCAAACAACGGACGGCAGTTCGAGTCACACCGGTGGATATTTTTACCGAGACGAGGGGACATTTCCAGGTGTTTTTGTAGCAACAAAAAGCATCTATTTTTCACAGGAAGTTGGACCATCATCTGTGATCGTGGCGACTGAAACCAGTATCTGAAGCCAAACCATGATGTTTTCCCAACCCTAACCAAATGGGTGTAACCTGAGCATAGGCACAGCGTCGTTAAAAAGACAACACAAACAAGACGCAATATTACAAATCATTCAGTTGTAACTTCTTTGTAGTTATGCAGAATGCACTTAGCTAACATTTGCTCCAACAACTGAGTTGAATGTTTTTTTTTAATCTGCAAAGTAACTATTCACTATAGCTGGTGTTTATGTAGTGGAGCAGAAAGTACAGTATTTGTCCCTGAACAAAGCGGAGTAGAAGTACAGGTATCTTGATCTTATACTCGAGTAAATGTGGTTGAATTCGAGCACTGGGAGCCCCTGCATTATGCTCTCATGCCTCTGCACATTTGCTTTCAGGTGTTACACGTCGTGCAGTCTCGTCTGCAAGCCTCCTGCTGCATGTCCCTGCTGTAATGAGCTGTCATTTGCAGACATGCTGCCCACCTCTGTCCGATAATTCTTCTCACTGATGCTAACAGTTATCAAGGCGTCCTTTATCCACGGAGCCATTTATAGTAAATGCTACATACTGCGATCCAGAGAGTCACCTTACAGGCATCTATCGTGCCCTCTGAAACATTTCCTCTAACAATATTTATGTGACCCAACACACACGCACGCACGCACGCACGCACGCACGCACGCACGCACGCACGCACGCACGCACGCACGCACGCACGCACGCACGCACGCACGCACGCACGCACACACACACACACACACACACACACACACACACACACACACACACACACACACACCAGTGTGTCCCGCTGTCTCTGCTCTCTGTGTCAGTGTAGTGAGACTCCAGAAACGTGTCCTTGTATATGCGTCCCACCAGGCAGTAGATGTCCGAGGCCACCTGCTCCTCGCCCTCCACCAGGGGCAGCATGATGTCCAGAGCCTTCTGTCTGTCACCCGGCAGGTTCCTCCTGCAACGCAAACACAGAAAAAAGGCCACGTGAATAGTTATTAAGGGGGTAAATCAAGGCTCAGACAGTTTTTGAACTCGAGTGAGACATTTCCCAGCAGCAGTGGAGCGAAAACTAATCAACTATTATCCATCCATCCATCCTGTGTCAGTGGAAAACTGTTGTGTGTATATGTGACTATTGACCCTTATCTTTATTATATATTAGGGGTCGTATAGAGTCATCTTTGGCTCTGGAGGGAGCTGAAAAAACTCAATTGAGTGTGAGCTTGACCTATACTTGAGACTCAGGATATCATGGCCTCTGTTACTTCAAACGCCCGTCATATGTCTCTTGGATATTCCCCAAACTTATGAACTTTCACCGCTAAATCATGGCGCGCTCTCAATTCCCTCATGGTGACGTTAGCTGCACTTGCATCCCACCTGGTATATCGGTATTTATCAGAATGGAAGATATGCGAGAGAATAAAAATGCGTCGAAGGAAGCAGACACACCACTTGCTTTACCTTGTTTGTTTGTGGTGCAGTAAATCCCCTAAACGATCTAATATCAGTGTAAAAGAGTCATACCCGCTCACACTTTACAACTCTGAGAGACTTGAGAAAGTTCAATTTGGCTGAAATGTTGACCGTTTTAATAAGCCAAGCATTACAGAGGCCGAACTGTGTGTGAATTAGTCTTTTTACACTCTTTTCGCTGGAATGGAAATAAGTATACCTCATAAAAAACAGTCAATTTACAAGACATTTGCCACGTTAACACTCCTTTTCATTGATTTCTATTTTTGGATAATCACACAATAACTACTGAAGAGTTTCCCACGAATTCCATACAAAGAACGGAGCAACAGATGGCACGCCTTCTCCTATCGAACAACAATGGGCTTATTAAACACTAGGAAGCACAACAGTAAGCCAATACTGCTTTTCCTAACACCCGAATGAGGAAACACTTTAAAAGACGATTTCATTAGAATTTCACTGCTGCCACGTTATCAGAGTCCAGATGGACATTTAAAAAAGCAAAAAAAGCATCATTTGGGGTTAATCTTGTTTATTCCACACGTTGTTCCTTCTTGTTAATAGCTGCTGACTGAGTTCCCCGCGATGTAACTCGACTGTCGATTAGCAGCTGCCAAGCCTGTAGCCGTTAGCCTGCAGCAGACATGAGTCCGAGAGTTCTGGTGCATTCACTTCTTTCTAACTTCACTTGTTTTTTTCAGACACAACTAACACTATACACTGGAACTAATTCATCTTCATCCAGCCCACTCTGAAGCCTCAAAAGGCTTCACACAACAAGTGACGTAACTAATCACAGTTGCTCAAGTAGAATTTTAACATATTTGTAGTTTACCTGAGGATTTACAATTTGCTCGACTTCAACCCTTCACACTTCACAAAACTTTCTCTCCAGTACATATACTCGATAACCTTAGTTAGATTACATGCTGCATCAGAGATGAAACAGCTTTTTTTCATAATTAATTCATCGTATCATGATTATCATATTTACCTTTACTTGCAATTTTGACACTTAAGTACATTTAATATCAGATACTTTTACACAAGTTGTATTTGTACAGGTCACTTACTTACCTTACTTAGTTTTACTAAAATAATATTTTAGCACAACAGCTTTACTTTCACTAAAGTATGACTTTTGGGTACTTTTTGAAATAATAAATTGATAAGTAAAATTGGGGTTCCCCATTAAGTGTTTTTTTTATGTAGTCTTGGGGAAGAAATTTTAATCAGAGGAGAAAGATCTTCACTGAATGTTCATTCCTGAACAAACTCTCTTCGTGTTCATGACTGAATGATCTAAATAAACCAACTGACCTTAAAGGATGACACAGTGTCATACTGTTTTACTTTGTTTATATGTGGCGGACCCTGCCATCTTTCTAGCTTCAAACAGTGTTCTGGGGACCTGATTTTCCTCTGACAACCGCTAATTTGTTCAGTTATGGGAGAAAAATATAGATATATTGTAATTATTAAAATTCTGAGTTCGAATTTCTTTCTTCTTCACAATTGCAATGAATGTTTACGTAGTTGCAAAGCCTTCCACAAAAACATTACTATATGATTAGTAAAACAAGACTGTATAATTTCTATTATATAAAATAAACCAAATAAAACAGTGTATATAGTGTGCAGTGTATTCTGCCCATGAACCTGTATATTCCTGTGTATTCTTGGGAAACATATGATAAAAGAATAAAGTCACTAGTTTGAACCGAGAGAATCAAAATTAGCAACACCAGCATGCTGCACATTCAGTAATGATGTGTGTGTGTGTGTTTGTGTGTGTAGCTAGGGAACAGCTGCACTACAATGTTGTGGGACAGTGATACCTGGCTCAGAGGAGCCCATTAGGAGCCCGACTTAAATTACTGAGGTCACTGGGTTCATTTAAAGAATCAACACTTTTTATTCAGTGCTGCTGCAGAGGAACCACGACAAGGTTCTGTTTGTAGCCAGCCTTCAAGCAAATAACAGAGGCTCTGCAGTGTCACGGCAGCTCATTCAGAAGTAACAGAGAGAGAGAGGAGAAGAGACGAGTCTCGCACTGGGAAATGAACTGAAACCTCCTCAGCTGTTAATTAATTCAATTACATGAACGTCGGCTCATGAAAGCTTTCAGATTTCCTGTCTTGATCGCTTCACATCAAAACATAATAAAAGCAAACAGAAGAAAGTGTAATTTGCTTAATGCTTTGCTTCGTTCGAAAAAACAAAGAGAGAAATACAGCTTGGTTTGCTGGGAGCAATAACAGTTAGAGAATCGGCCAAAACTCCTTCAAAGTTAATTTGCACACTTTTTCACATCGATGTTTGGCAAAATAACTCAAATACGTCACGTTATAGTGTAGCATTCGCTGCGTGACACAAAAGTAAAACTCACCTGCTTCTCATTTTCCATGACTAATTGAAAAGATATCTGTCTGATATAGCATTATTAAGTCTGATTAAAGGGTTCTTGGATGGTAGCAAACTACTAATAGCAATTGTTCTGTATGGTTTATTTATTGAACTACTTTGATTCTTTGCCGAGATTCACTCCTCTACAACATAAATCCCATCATGGGATAGTTTCCAAATAGAGCTATAAAAGGTATCTTCCTATTGCAAAATAAATATCGCAATGTCAGTATTTTTCCAATATCGTGCAGCCCTTTTTTAAACTGAACCAAACCTAGACCATTGTCTTGTCACATCATAAACATTAATAGTACATTTAAGTCTTGTAGGTCTCAGCGCGAGTTACGCTGACAATGAAGAAGTATAGGAAACCTTTGCTAATTGCAAAGACGCTGGCGAGACGTCGACCGAATGTCGACGTCTCTTCTTTGGACAAAGCAGATTAACTTAAAACAAGTGATTCATAACAGTTTTGCTATGGGAGTGACAAATAAATAAATGAGAATATAATCCACAGAAAATCCCACACTGCGGGACACATGCGCTGAATCCCTGCTGACCTTCTGGATCACCGTGCAGAAGCTCCACAGCAGCGAGATGAAATCAAAAATCAAAGAGCCACTTGAGCTGCATAATCTGCCCTCATCAGTGCCCACTGTGAATTAATTATCAAACACCGTGATATATTAATCCGTAAGGATAAGGAGACCATTAATTAAGACCGTTCTCACATTTGTCAACATACTAACACAACATATGGAGTGTTAATATCAACAAAAGTCCCTTACATCTTCAGGGAAAAACTGTTTTGCCATTACTATGGTGATTTATTCAGCAAAGTGTTTCAGAACCTCCGCTCCTGAGTAATTTCTCTTCTTGTGCAACTGAAAGTGTCAAAACACAGACTCATAAAGGAACGAGCGGTGTTGCGAAGTTAAGTCTCGCACCGGCACAATGTGTGAGGGAGAAACATAACGCGGTGGTTCCTCTACAGAACGCGAAGGTTAAATAAAACATACGAGCCGACAGCTATCACCATAGAGACTGTCCAGAGGGAAGAGCAGGCACGGAGGCAGATCTCTCTCTCTATTTATCTCTTTTTTTTCTCTCTGGAGGAGCTGACTGTGTTTAGATGGATAAGATTCTCCCCCTCGCTCCTGTCAGGCACCCCAGCAGCAAGCCGGGTGCACAACAGGGACCCCGAGCTCACGTGTCCGACGCTGCCCTGCTGGAGCCAATTAGTTCGACCTGGAGGATTCATCTAGAAGCAGAGGACCTCACAGTACTTCACCGATTTCAGACAGAACATCAAGTCTTTGGATGCAATTTCTGGTGCTAGGGGTCTCTCATTTACTAAAGAGGGAGATTGTCAGGGGTATAGGCAAATGGCCTCCCCCCAACCCCAAAGACTGTACACCAACGACTAATAAAGACAAGCAGCCCAGTCGGGATTGAATGTTAATGCAGTTCACGTTATTGCAAAGATACGTCCAAGGTTCATATCACGTCCACGTCATATGCTTCTGACTTTCAAATCTGGAGGTTAAGGGGACCGAGGTGTCGTACAAACTGCCAAAAAGGCTGCCAAGCTGCCAACCTCAGCCCGAGCCACACCGGTGCATATTTGTGAAGATATCTGGGGATATTTCCTGCAGTTTTTTGCTCTTTTTCGCAGGAAGCTGGACCATCTGCATCCATGACTGTGGCACCCAAAACAGGCATTTTAACTAAAACCATGAATTTTAATAACCCCAACAAAATGTTTTTTTGCGCTTAAAGATGAACAGTGCGAGCATAGCGTTGTGACAAGAGAAATAGAAAATGTAAAGTACACAACATGTTCCATAAATGTCGAGCCGCCTTTAGACATTTAAATGCAGAAATGTTACATATGTTGCCTTTCAGGCCGAATGTTAATTCAGTGGCTTGGTGGTGGGCTGCATGTTGCTGTGTAGGAACTCTGTGAAAAGATTCGAGGTACTGAATTATACAACCCCACTTAAAGTGAAAAATCCATTCAGGTTCGCACTCAGAATAGAAATACTTTTCTCTTTTATCACCCCATTGTGCAGATTATTACAACCCACCTTTGAGTGGTATGGCTTTTTGAAGACTACTGAATAATATCAGTTATGTTCTATCTGAGCTTTAAGGTAGTTATATCACTGTTTTTTGTTTTTTTTAAATGTCAAAGAAATGTGTGTTTTGGGGATCTGAAAAGGAAAGCTGTTAGACCTTTGTGGGACACTAAACTATCAACTAAGAGGACCACGTGGATAACATTCTTTATTATAATACCATTCATTTTCACCATGGCATAATTTCCTATACTTTAGACATCTAAGTACAGGGTTCCTATAAATTTTTTTCCACTGCAAAATTCCTTACTTTTCCAGACTGAGTAGGAAGCCTGTGAGTGGGTCCCAAAAATCATTTTCAAAATTGGCCCAATACGCCAAAAATATTACAGGATACACAGTAGCTACGATGCTATGAATACTATGTAAAGATGAATTCATGTCACCTCAGACTATACATTGTCAAACTGCACATTGTCTTACTGCTCTAAATTAGGTTAAAGGCTTCTTGTGTAGACCTCGTGGCTATTATATAATCAAGTAAAACTAAAAACCTCCACCCCGAACATGAAAATAATCATTTCAGAGCTGGAAAAAATTAAACTGACTATAAAAGCACATCACATAACAACAGCTACTGTAATTATAGTGACTCATCCCACTCTGTAGAATAGATAGGCTGATGCAAAAGACCTCCCACAGCTGTTTGTCTCTACGCATGACGTCCTGTTCCGAACCTGAGGGAAGGATCTCGAGCTCACGACAGAGGAGGTGTCTTCTGTCGTTAACGCTCATCCCATGAATTTATCTCACAAGGTGTCTCGGTGCGCCGCCTTGAGCTCACAAACACAATATCGCATCCCGCTAATGGGCCAGACAGCAAACAGGCAACGATACGTGGACATCTTGGCACCCTGCAGGAACATTTTCCAATCGCTGCCAAATTAAAGAACAGCACGCTTTATTGCTGTTCGAGGCGGCAGCACCACGAAAACCGCAGGAAGTTTACAAGAGAAGCAGCTGGTGAGAAACAGGCAGTCAGAACCTCTCTGTGTTTTACATCTGTCTTTCTCTCGAGCAGAGGAGCTGCACACATGCTACCAATAATATCACAGCCGCTCAGGAGCTCTGAACCTGAATTTGCCGCTGCTTTAAACTGCTAATTTTTTGGGTTTGAGAAAAATTCTCCCACCACTGCAAATATCAAGGTGTTTTAACTGAACACCCACAGCAGATATTGATTTGTAAAACAAAAGCACGTGTTGGCAATGAAAGACCGTGAGATGTTTGGTAAAATGAAGGCAAAGACAGAGATGAAGAAAGAGTTTCCTCCACTGAGATTCTGATATTTTGTCGTGTTAAGCGTTAAACAGCTCTATATTCCAACGGAAATCACTGTTACACAGCTTTTCATCACTAACCCCTGTCTCTTCTCCTCCTGCTCATGAAGTAAAAGAGAAAATAAATGTTCTGCCATCCCTGCCCACTTTATCCACTCAGGACATAAAACTCAATAAGGAGGCGGTCCTGTCTGCTCCTGACCGCACAGAAAGCAGACAATGACGCTCTAAAGCGACTAAATGTAACTTTCTCCTGAAAGATGTATCTTGTTGCTTTAATTAAATTCGTTTCAAGCTAATAAAACTTTATTTTTACCCCTACAAGGGCAAGTGTCACATTAGTAAGCTCATCAATTTGTTGATCAAAAAGTGTCTTTGGCCAACTCTCACACAAATTAAATCCTGCAAATTAACACTTAACTGAATGTGAGCTGATTTGCCTTGTCGTGCATGTTGACGCCATCTTACCGATTCAGTGCAAAGGCGTAGTGGAACTTCACATGTGGATGGGCCACAGGGTCGAAGGTCGGAAGTTTCTCCAGAGTCTCCACCAGCTTCACGATGGACTCATAATCCTGGAGGGGAGAACGGGGATGAACTCGTTACACTCTCACTCTGGGTCATTGCTAAGCATTGTGGGGCTGCCGTCCACGCATCTCCGCAACAGTGTCCTCCAAACAAAACACTCCAACTCGTCAAGGTTTTCGGGCGGCTTTCAGGCCGCGGGGAGAGTTTTCTGATGTCCCTTTATCCATTCAGCCTGAGACTGAACTGTCTGCTTGACACCAAAAGCACTTCAATAATTGAGTGGCCCCTTCATCACATTTTTGTTGCTCCTACTTGCCTACATAATCACTATAAGCAAAGCATGTTGAATAATTCAGCACGTCCTCAATGTTTGTTGTTCTAATGAATCATTCATGAGGCTGAGCGCTGCCTGTGGTGAGTGGGAGGATCTGGACCGGTGAGTGCCGTCGCGATGCATAGACGAAAGACTGGAAAGAGCGGCAGATTTAAGACGAGCAGACCAAAGGACTCGCCCGGAGCGCTCTTCGGGCGGTCTGCGATGGTAAAGGGACGACCCTGACAAACTGATCCTGCAGCAGTGACCTCTCAATAACTTGTACAGTAGATTTGTACAGTAGCTTCATCTGGCAAGGTCAGGGGGACTCGGCAGAACACGCAGATCATCTGCGCTTAGGTGGCAATTTGTTTGAACTTAAGAGGGGCATCAGTGATTAGCTGATCATAATTTATCCGAGCAACTTTGTGGGATGTCGTGCTGAAAGCTTTTTGTATCTCCTTCTCAAAGCATTGTGTTCTCATGGTGTGACATCAGGGTTAAGTTGAAGGTTTCAACCTCGGACTCATTTTTTGTCATTTGAGATGTCATTGTTGTCCTCTTGAGGTGTGATTAAGATTTAAAGTTTTGATTTACAGAGCTGAAAGCCTTAGTCAGAAATAGGGCTGCAACTACAGGGTATTGTCATTATCAATGAATCTGTTGACTTTTTTATGATTAATGGCCCGTGTCCACGTAATGTTTCTCTTGAGCAGAAAAATGCTGGTGGTGCGCTTGTAAAAATGCTGTATGTTGGTTTTAATTGACATTAGTTAACGCCATGGTAACAGAGGGTGGAATACACCGCCAACAAGCTTACAATGTGTAGGGCGATAAAAGCCCACTCACAACAGCCACTTTACGAACTAGCTGCTCCTAGAAATGGAATTTTTCTGTTTTCGGGGTTTCTGTTTAATTAAGCTCAGGATCGACCACCACAGGGTGACAAGTGATGAGTCCTGGCCGGTCAGATATATGACTTTTTACCTGAAGGACAGAAGCGTAGACGACCCAATAGCCAATTGCTGAAAAGTTTAGACATTTTCACCTCAAATCGGGAGAGCAGCCACACAAAAAATAACTTGTACTGGCTACAGCTTCAATGAGATAACTTACATGCGAGAAAGCGAGATGTTTATGTCTTTTTTTGATTATATAGCAAGTCTAAGTGCTGTATAAATACTGTGACACTCTCAAAGATGCTCAATCCAAAGAGAAATGTACAAAGCTCATATTCATAAACTGTGCCTTTAAACGAGTTCTTAGGAAGAATGTGATGGGCATTTTTTTTTCCCCCAACAATTAACAGAAAAAAATAATTACCAGAGTAATCTACGATAACAATAACTGCTGCGACCTACTGCTTTATTAGATTCATGGAGAATTTAACAAGGACTGAGCCCTCCTTCTTTTATTTTAATGGATGTGCAAGTTTTCCTTCATTCTGCTCATGAGGGTTTGAACTCGCAACCTGTCAATTACGGGTACATGCTGCTGTCACGTGCTATGGAGTAAGAGTAGCATTTCATAAAGAGGGTAGGCAGTTTGTGTGGTGGCACAGAACAAAGGGGAGGGAGTAAACGGACTAAAAACTGTTGTGTTTTTGGCAAATTCACATGTTGAAATGAATAATATTCCCAATGAGCCTCTTCTCCTCAGCAAAACAACAGGAAACAAAACAGTTCATTGTTAGACACAATAGCACAACATTATCAGTAACATACTACCAGCACTAACAATGGCCTCCTCCAATTATCCAGTTTGTTAAACAATCCCACGGCAGTACAGTTAATTTGACAAATGAAAACAACATGCGGTTGTTTGGAGGTGCCACACGGAGCACGGGTACCTGGATGTCCCTGTATGTCAGTAGAAGGTTGATGACGATGTCGACTGAAAGGCACTCCACGTTGTCCAGCCGCTGCTGGATCCGGTTCAGTTCGGCAGCCAGCTCCATGCCGGTGTACAGCTCCCGAGCCTTACGGATCTCATTCAGAATCGTCTCGCGGAAATACTGGCTGTGAGGGGAGAAAATACAGAGGAGAGAAAGGGCGCCGTCTTTATCATGGAACAACACATCTGCTGTGAACCACCTCAATTTCCAGTATTTATAGTTGGTACAGCATGTAATTATTAGCCCTTCTCTGACTCAAACGTCTGCGTTCAGGATGGGAAAAGACGCTCGTTATTCTTGAAACTTCCAATTAACATTGTACAAATCAAATTGTTTTAAGTTGTTAAGTATCTCCATGAGGGACAATATTGGCAGGACGTGAGTATTAATTCATTTACAATGGTTCTCTAGCGAGATGAGCCCTTTTCAATTTTGTCTTAAATGAGTGTTTCGTGAATGTTGTTCAAACATTGCCACGTATCATGCGACTGCCAGTAAAATAAGGAAATCCTCCGTATTGAATGTAATAACTATATTTGTCAGCAGTAACAGCATCGGTGGTTACTGTTTTCACCTTGTGTATCATTATGTGACTCAAAAGGTAACGTGAGTCATCCACTATTCAGACTGGTGATCAGTTCCCCGGTTCCCCAAGTCTGCGTGCTGAAGTGTTACTGGACAAGACAGCGAACCCAAAATGTCCTCCTGTGTGTGTGAATGAGAACTTTGGATGGATAAGCAGATCAGAACCTTGCATGGGAACCTCTGTCATGTGTGTATGAATGTTGGAATGGTTGTATGTGCCATGTGATGTAAAGCTCACTGAGTGATTGGTCGGCGCTGTATAGATGAAGTCCATATAAATGTGTTCCATTTAGAAATAATGATGAATACTCAGCCTTTTTATCACACACGTTTATGGTCTGTACTGAGTTGCTGAGGTCTTCTCAAAGGGAAAGCTGTGTCGTATTGTAGTGGGAGCAAAACTCAGTCAAAAAATCGGGATCCAAGTACTAATGATCATTTGCTGCAGATTACCGTCACTCCCTAATCTCTTTGTTCTGAACTTTGTGTATCCTTGTAGGAAGTGGCAGAGTAAAAGCCTTAATACCAGATGATGACTCAGCACATACAGTCTATTCACATGACATATCAGCTCCATGTGAGTTAGCGGACTAGAATTAGATTAAACCTCCTACGTATTCAAACAATGCCACATTGACGCTCGCCGATCTGATATCTTGATTTCCTGTTTGAAAAGGCTGATGTCAGGTCATTCAAATATTTGTTCCATGTGAGTTAGCTAGCTGGAATTAAAAAAAAAAAAAAAAAGGTTATGAAAACTATCGAATTGAATTGGATGAACAGATGAACATTGTATACATAGACGTAACAGATTATTGTCACTCCCTATTCTCTTTTGCTCTAAACTCAACGTATCCTGCAAGAGTGACACGGCTAAGGCATAAAATTAAATATGCATGTTCATCTTCTTCAAAAAATAAAGTACTGTATTGTATTGGTGGCAAAACTCAGTCAAAAATGTCAAATAATCCAAGAAGCACACATCAATATTTTCTGTAGATTATTGTCACTCCCCAATCTCTTTGTTATCAACTTGGTGAATCCTTGTAGGGAGTGACAGAGTTAAAACCGAAATGCAACTCTGCACATACAGTCTATTCACATGACATATCTGTTCCATGTGAAATAGTTGACTACAATTAGATTAAACCTCCTACATATTCAAACAAGGCCACATTGACACTGATCAGATAAGTCGGCACAGGTCTGTGTCACAAGGCCGAATGCATTAATCTGTCAATATAATGATAAATCTATCAATGTAATGATGAATAGTAATCATGCTCTTTCAGTTTGCAGAATAATGCATTCTAGTCAGATACGAGCTGAGCACTCTCTCCTGTGCTCACCGGCCACAAACAAAAGCTACATCAGAGCGCGCATTTCTCTCCTCTGCCTGTAAAACCTGAGTCACTATTCCTGGAGCTGAGCGAGAACCAACTGGCTGCTGCAGCGCCTGTTGGCAGGGAAGCCTAAAATATTACCCCAGCAACTGAGGCAGTGATAAATGTTTATTTATTTATTTAAAACGTGGATTACCACGCAAGTCAAAGTTGAGGAATGCACTACATAAAAATTATTCCAGCGTGTAACAATCGGAAGGGGTGGGATATTAAAACAAACCCGTCCTGCTGAGAGAGCGAGTCACAGCGCTGCTCAAACATTAACACCTGCGAGCTAAATTTGGCACCACAGGAACTTGAAGAAATCACACTGTGGCGTCTTTTTCATCAGTCGTGTACCTATTTAATGATCCAGTGATAATCTCAAACAATCTCAAACAATGCAACAACCAGCTGAACACTGTTTTTCCATGTAATATTTGCTTTACCATACATGAGCAAACATTTGGGGCGTTTTACATGGTACAACATGGCCCTGTGTCACTGCCTGCAGAGGAACTTCTTGTCAGCAGGAATAGCTTTAAATATACCATTTCTTTTGCTTCCTCATTCTTGAGCTAATTTCCTTACCATTGCTCTCAATGTTGAAGCGTTTCCTTTCACAGTTACCGTACTTGAAAGGTCACAGTCATATTATATTTCATATTTCATTTCAATATTTTCATGATGGGAAATAACCTTATAACCAAACACAGCCAAAACTCAGCCACTTTAAGCTAGCCTGTATATTTGGTCAAAAGTGAATAGAGATGGAAAGCAGACTTTTCTTCACCATGAAGGTGAAGTATTCACTTTGATATAATGACATACCTGGTAGCTAATTCATTCATGTTGGATGACACTCAGGTAGCTGACTCCTGTTAACAATAACCAGTGCTAGCTTTACAGAGTCGCAGTCATGTTAGCTGCCTTTTTAGCTTTTGAGTAAAGGTATTCGTGGTGTTGGTGTGATGAAGCTCCCTTTAAATCACATATCTACATGAGGCCTATTAAATACAGAAATGTGACTTTTTGGCACATTTTTTTTAACCATGTACGCCAAAGAAATCTTTAATATCCTGGAAAAAACAGTATGAAACACTGTGACCGAGACAAAGAAAACTAAACACCTAACGTTGGCTGGCTGGCTGAATCAAGGTAAACAGCCTTGGTTTAGCACTTTAGCTAAAGCTACAACAAAATGTACTTATTGATTTTTCCTGGCTGTGATCAATTATCAAACATAACCTCCTTGATGAACCAACATAATTGGTGTTATTCCACATTAACAAATGATTCCACATTAACAAATGAGACAATAACTGAATCATCAATCATAAAGGATACAACCCAGCTAGCTAACTTCGGCTATTTGTAACTTGTGCTAGCTTTACAAAATAGCTAGCATTAATATTAGCTGCCTTCTTGGATTTTAACTAAAGTCACTTATGGTGTTAGAGCAATAAAGCTAGCTTTAATTCACCTATGTAAATGTATTCATTGCCAGACGTATCTGTCATTCAATGATATAATAATATTAATATATATTATATATATATATATATATATATATATATATATATATAGAAAACAGTAGCATAACAAGGTTTCTATATTTTACTTGTAGATACTGCGTTTTCCTTGTGAAGATTATCCAAAGGCTGAGTGCACTGTTTGCCTTTTTTAGGTCTTATGTAGGTTAGCAGTTAATTTTTTGTGTGTGTGTTTATGCGTTTCTCTGTTGCAAGGCAGCCTGAAAACGTCTCAATCTGAAGTTACATGGTCTCTGCCTTTGTAGAGCAGCACTGACCTACAAAAAAGGATGTTTATATTGTTCAGCATCCCTAGGTGTTATCCATTTGCATACTGATGAATAGCATGTGTGGGATGTAATTATGATCTACAAACATAAACAGATGAGTGACAGTGTGCTAAATGTTACAAAGAAAACAGAGACAAAATGAAAAATGTACAGTTTAAAAATAGATGACAAACACAAAAACGCTCTGGTCTATGGTCCAGTTCACCCAACTGTCAGCCCGTCAGTATACTTACTGGGAGTTGGCCTCAGAAACTTTGAGCAGCTGGACGAAGCGGTCAAGTAGCGGCATGCAGATGGGTCCTAGCAGCATCTCAAAGCTGGGCTGCATCAGTTCGGTCAGGCCCTTCATCAGGCTGCTTTCACAGCAGTACACCTTGTTGTGGGGCGTCACCATGTACGGGATGAAGGTGTAGTTGGCTGAGCGCGTCTGGTAAAACACAAGAGAGACACAGTTTTGATGAGCTGCCAGTGTATTTAAGAATCACAGACTCATTTGAGTGTCATATACTATGTACGTACGTTCTTGAGCATGCCAACTTTCTCTGCAGCTGGCCTCACCCAGTTGTCAGAAACCATTATATGTAAATATTATATAAATTAAACTTTATATTGACTACTCGCTCATGTTGGGTTAAAATTTACGATTGGGAGTTCTTTCTTGGCCTCCTATTTTGTACTTACACTCCATTTGCTAAAGAAGATGTGTGAAATGATGAAAAAGCCCCAGAATAGCTAATAGATCAATTTTGTGGTGAGATTTATGTGTCAAATACTACTTCCAAGGTCAAGACTAAAACTTCAAAGCCAACGCTCGCAAGAAAGCACTCAAAACAGTAAAGGAAATTAAAATATCTTCAATTTTACAATGATTGGGCAACCCTATCTACTGAGTAAGATTGTGTGATATGATCGAAAGCTCCCCAACAGTTTATAAATGGACACTGTGGTGACATTCTCTGTCGTCCACTGTTTCTATGGTCAAGAAAAACATTGTATACAATAATACTTTGCCTTTTCAGCCATAAGCCCTCCTCATTCTACTAAATACTGAATGCACTTGCTGATCCAAACCTCTTGAGCCCGACACATTTAAATAAATTATAAACACTGAGCAGTTTGCAGGGTTATATTTGGTGCATCTTCTTGTTATAGATCGTTTATAAAATTCACAAGTTATAATTCAACATGACAATAAAATACTTGCTCTCAATGCCATCGTTAAGTCACAGCTATAATGTGGTTGTAGTTTTGAACACGGTCTTAGATATTCATTTATATCCAAACTTTGAGTCAAGTGCATCATAACCAGTTCAAAATATCCTTACAGTACAAAGCGTGCATTTGTAAACCTGCACTAAACAACGACTTTATCTACATGACGTGTCCCACACCCTTTACAACTGATTTTATAGACACTGTACAGTAAAGCATCACATTGTCGAGGGAGGAAGCAGATTGGCTGGAGGAAGTCTGAACTGTTTCCCCTTTGTGGGACAGTTTCGGGTAATGACACGAGGCTCAGGCTTCTGATCTGTTGCGTTGTCGTCGCTGAGCAGATTTACACAGGCTGCAACAAGCTATGACAAGAGATGTGCATCGGTGGCGACGGTCCAATTAACAACCGCAAACACTTACAGCGGTGCACTTACAAATTCCACTTGTTCATGCAGCCTGGTGGTGGTGCTCGTGAAAATCAAGCAGAAAACAGAAGCCGTGCCGGTCGCCGAGTGCAACTTGTTATTTGCTGCAGCTGTGGCATTCAGGAGCAGCCTTGTTTCGCATCTGTTTCAGTTTTAAATGGCACTTCGGGTGTTCATCTTTATTCATTTAGCTCCAGTGCAAGACATCTGTTCTTTGTCTGGACGTAGATTTCTCTATTCTGTATCTGTATTTGTTTTTTAACTTCACAGTGTTCTCCAGCAGCGGTCGTGATGCTCCTGCCGCGGTGGCCTGCCACCGCTGAATAAACAGAGGAAACATGTGCATGTGGTGTTTACAGACAGCACAGAGAGAAAGAGAGCGAGAGAGAGCGAGAGAGAGCGAGAGAGAGAGAGAGAGAGAGAGAGAGAGAGAGAGGCAGGAAATCTACTATCGACATCCTTAAGAAAGAGCCAGGGTCTTTTCAAGGAGAGCTATTCCCATAATGTCAGACGTGTGGTGGAACAGAACACGAGCGTCTGAAGGCGGTTGGGCTGTTACCAGCTGCATCCTGACGCCTTTTAATATTCTATCATGTTGCAGCTTTCCTTTGAGAAGAGACACTGCTGTTGCTCTCACTGCCAAGAGACTAAAGAAAAAAAAAGGAAGTGAAAGGAAGGTGCGACGCTGAAGCAATGTAAGCCATCCGCAGATAACTACTTCCTCCCTGTGCAACAGCGGTTCATGACATCACCGGTAGCTGCAGCGTTGGAGCATGCCTTTCAATAATAAACCTATGACCCCCGTTTCTGTTAGGTGCAACCAGACAGGTTGTAAAATCCTACCGCTATATTTAGCTCCACTGTCTTCGCATGACTCACGCCTTCATGGGGATCACATGGCAGGTTTGTTTTTTCAGGATGATGTATATTTTCTAAACGGCTGCAGGTCAGTCCGAGCTAACCTCCGCTGGTCGCTGACAGGTAACAAGTTTCTCAGCTGTGAGCGAAACACATGTGACAGCGCTGGCTCACGAGGGGGGAATCTGGTGAATGTGACCGAGAGTGAGTCAGTCATTCAGTGAGTGAGTCATCGGGTTTGTTAGCCTTGCCGATAGTCCATCTGGCCATTTGCACTTACAGCAGGTCAGCATTGGAACCGCATGCCCACTCACTCACCTTCACAGAGACACACACACACAGCCGACCACAATTTGATGTTAGCACTTAATTTATATGACTGTTCAAACAGTCATTTACTCATAGAGGTAGTAAAGTAATCGTGATTGATAATCACCCATGGCCTCCTACACTCAGGACTTAAGCTTTCAGAGTTTGTACCTGACTGCTGCAAATGCACTTTGGAAATCAGTGGGTAGCTACAGTCAGTGATTTTACACCAACATGGATGAGGCAATGTGCATGCAATTACAGTAATTGGATATAGACCAGCAGAGGCTAATTACCTGGCTTTCCACTATGGCGATGGGAAGTTAAATGCACATAAATACAATTAACAACACCTGCTTTTGTAACAGCAAAGGATAATTGGATACAGTCACAGCTGCAGATTGTATTTCTTTCAAACATTTGTTGTAATGGCAAAAAAAAAAATGCAAATGTCACCACATGCTGAGGTGGCGCTCTGGTAATCTTTAAGAATAAGCTTACCCCAAAATGATTAAAATTCAGACATGATCCATTCACCCCATGCCGATGGAAAGACAGGTGAAGTTTCGTAGTCCACACAACATTTCTTGAGCTTCACAGTAAAACAGCGTTGCAGCATTCTCCAGAAGTGGGCTGAAAGCTTCGCTGTAGCGGCTGAGCTGAAAGCTAAAAAAGCTGCGCGGGGCCACACACTAATGGTGTGAATAACTAACAATTTTGGATCTCAGGGCTTCTGGAGACTTGGAATACACAAGACAATTGAATAGAGCCATTTTATGTTTTCATTCTGTCGGTTTTTACCGTTATAAAACAAGTAGCCATCTAGCTTACGTGACGCGATTTTGCTACAAAGCCCCAGGAACGTTTTCTGGACAATGATGATAACCTCACCTGACTTTCCATCAGCATGGAGGTGAGAAGATAATGGCTGAAATGACTTACTCTTTTCTTCAAACACAAAGGCAAAATTGTGGGCGAATAACGCACTGAAGTGTGTATTTATCTGCTCCCAGTAAGCTGGAATTGTTAGCATGCCTGCAGTGTTGCTAACAAAGTAAAGGAGCATGTCATTAACTACTGTAATTCTTTTGTGGGATTACAGGTTACGTAAGTAAAATTACCATTCAGGACCGAAACTCTATGGGAACCAAGAAGCTACTAGGCTATAAATAGCAGCCCATGTAGTTGGGAGCAGCATCAGCGCTTTTATTTTGCTCATCTGGTTTGGGGGAGTTTACACCTAAACAACCCAGTTAAACTGGTAACTGGTGCCTCTTCTCTTACAAAAGTGGAACAATCTAATTGTTATATGTAATAATTTACTCTTATATTACAGCTAGCTGCTAGCAACTACAATGAAGCATATTCCCAAGGCTACATATCTAGGCTAATACAAGAATCTTTAACTACTTAGAAGGTCTCTTATATATAGGCTAATGTAGAAAGCCATCATTTGAATATTGTAGACCTTCAGCTGCTTCTTGTTTAAAACAAGTCAGCTCGAAACAAAAAAAACTCAACCAAAAACTCATAGCCTCGACGTTGCATTTGTGCCTTGCCAAAAACAGAAATCTCAACAAACTTACCAACAGCTTGCTGGGCAGGGGCTAGCATGACTTAGCATTTTGTTTTATTCCTGTGCCTGTCCTTGCATACTCTCCATTTTATAAATACACTGTCTATAAATAATATACTCATATACTAAACTAACTTTTAGTGTTAAATGTGAAGTGTAAGGCTGACTACAGAAGGCTGACGTGCGATGCCTTGAGCTTGTATGCTGTCTTGACTGGGTTGTGGCTTGCAGGAGGCAGGCCCTGGTGTCAAGCTACACTGTGTCATTTTGTTGACTTTTCTGAATACATACAGTCGCTGGATGTGATTAAAATGAATTTCAAAACGTATTTCAAATCAAACACATTTTAGTTCTGGGATCAAATATAGAAAAATGGCTAAAACTGCTTAAAAAGTTACAAAAACTGATAAGACACTTTCACTCTGACCAGCTCAAGGGGCAGGTGTTAAAAGCACATGCACCAGTGCAGAGGGCAGTTAAGTGCTCCAGTTCAAGAAAGTGTGAGAACGAAGACAGTGAGTGCATATAAGGGAGACCAGCGAGTTCGCACTCACACTGTGAGTGATAATCAGCTGTCCTGACACGGCACTAGTCAGTGTCAGAGATCAGTACGTTTCGCGCAGCACAGGGCCACTTCCCTCCACTCTGAAAAGCCACTTAGGAGAGCTAAGCCTTTCATCTGACTCCCGAACATGAACTCCTTGACAGCAGCCAGCCAGCTGCCCCCATGCTCGCCTTCATCGCACTAGTTCCAGTCAATTAAGAGAAAATCAATTAAAGGGCGCTATTTCCAAAGTGTCTCTCAATCGAAAGAAAATCCAAGAAATCTGAGTAAGTTGGGTTGTCTTCATTGTTACACGACCATTACTGATGAAAATCTATCTGCATGACTCAGGCAGAAATGTTCAGGGACGCCAGCTCACTCCTGTTTATATTGTTTCTTTACAGCGACAGATGACGGAATGAAATGCACTGTTACCTTGAAAAAAATGATGGATTTCTGTTTTTTTTTTTTTTTTTTACATTTTAAAGCAGAAATCTTCAATTATATCTTCAACATATCTATCAAGCAAAACATCTGTTACTTTCAGCTTATCAGGAATTGGGGAATTGCTTCTTTTCTCTGTTTTATATCACTATAAATTCAATATTTTGAGATTTGGACTGTTTTGTTGGGCAAAACAAGCTATTTGAAAACATCGCCTTGGCTATCGGATCATTTTTTTTGTCGGTTTTCTAACATGAAATAATCAATATGAAAAAAAACTTTCCAGAGACCTACTAATTGATTTGACACTGTAAAAGTCATTTATAATGACAACACTATTGGTTTTGTCCTCTACAGCACATAGTATGTACTAAAATGTATATACGCTTATTCTAAATCAGTTTATTTAGGAACCAAACTGAGGTGTGACTCAGTAAAGAACAGGATTTCCTTTGCTTTAAGGAAGCCCCTTATTTGAATGCTGCACTTTTTGCAAGTCAAATTTTTCAAACTGCTTGTGCCTTTTTATGCAGATCGTGGCCCTGCAGTCACTTTGGCTCGTGAAACAGCTGTCATCTGAGTAAAAAAAAGCGTCCTGACAATGGAAGAAAAGATGCTTTCATTTCACATTTCTGAGAAACCGAACACTCGTCACAGCTTCTACAACACAAAACCTTTATAACACCAAGGAGAGAAACATAAGGTGTTAGACACTGCGCGCCCTGCACGTTTTCTGCATTTTCTTTGCAACACATAATGTGTAACATGTGTGAGCAATGGGTGAGCAATGTGTGAAAGGCAAAGGCGAGGGGAAAAAAGAGATTGCTTTGTGTACTTACAGTGTTCTTCTGGCAAATTATCTCCTGAAAGACAAGAAGACACAAGGGCATTTAGAGATTTAATGGGAGCATTATCCTCTCAGGGCTAATTCGTTTTGGACACTGCGTTAGTCTGCTGAGTAAAAATGGAAAAAGCGAAAATAAAATACAATACATCATATCTGAGGCAGTAACATTTTATCAAGAAGACGCCAGTTAGCGTTTCTGCAAACCACAGATCAGTCACAGGCTATGTACCAAATTGAAATTTGCACAAAACGTTCTATATCATTACGTCCAACACGTTCACAATATGTGTTCACGACGTGGCTTTCATACTGACAGGTGGAAGGGATGGAGTTACAGGCTGAAAAGGCTGCCAAACAGGTGACCGCAGTTCAAGTCTGCGTTTCAGCATTTGTAAGTGTTTCCAACTGCATTTGTGCAGACAAAACGGCTGTTTTTAATGAGACCTCTAAACATTTCCAGACAGGTTTGAGGTGACTAAAACAGGCACTTTAAGCCTAACAATGACGTTTTCTGAATCATAACCAAGAGGCTTTTGTGCCTAAACCTAACCAGGGAGTAAGCGCAGCGTTGTGACGAGAAAGAAACAAAAAATGTAACCCAAAAAAATGTAAGAGATTTAACTTATCTGTCGTTTTGTACAATGGTACCTAGCTAACAATTAAATTGTTAAAATTGCAGAGATGAACCTAGTGCTGAAAGACCACAAGCTGACCTGAATGACGCAGGTTTTAAATATTCAAAGAAGGTTTTGCAACTGTTCAATGAGTCAACACATTTGAATACAATGAAAACCCCACAGCATGATTTACATTAGGTGTTGTTAAAGTGTTTGGTAAAGAAAAGATCGTATTCGCAAACTGCTTGTTGAATCGCAGGTGATAATTGATGAATCAAGAGTCTGAAACCTTGTTTTTTCTTCATCTGGCAATTTTTGTAACTTTACGAGACACAATCCTACAGTCAGGCTCACTTCACGCAGCCATTAGTTCTAGTCTGCAAAGCTGTGAACGATGGATTTAAACTTTCAAGGTCATTTTTTTTAACAAAACTACTAAACCTGACTTTGAGTGATAAGAGAAACCTTGCGCCCTCATGTACATTTGTACAACTCACTGAGTCTTCTTCTCTATGGCAGCAAACTTTACACTCTGACTTCACATGTGGCCATTCAAACAGGTATCAACACATTTGTAGGTACAAAAGATGCACAAACAAGTTCACGTGGAGCATACTGAGACCTTTGTGTTGCAGGTCAGATATTCTGCAACTCCATGGCCTATTTTAATAATCCAGTTCACATGGTTTATCAGCTTTAACCTGTTTTGAAATGAGCTCATCTTTGAAGCAGTCTCTGTTCCTAATTTTCAAACTCTGGTTTAACAGCATAATGGACCACATAAATCTCAGAGAGAGAGAAATTATTTGACTGCTGCTCCTCTCATCATACATGGCACAAAGCCTGACTAATATCCACTGCTCACTGAGGAATATAAGGCAATAATGGGTTATTGCACAACATCAATACCACATTATTTGGAGTTCGCCATATTAGTGCTATGAAGACCTCTATGATGTGTTACAATCTGAATCAATAACGGCGCAGTCAGTACCACTTTGGCCGAAGGAAACGTGCTTCTATCTGCAGTAAAGCGCGGCAGGGATGAGTTAGCATCGCCCTCAACTAAAAAGCCTGTGGGATTTTGTTTTATTGGATTTTGGATTACTGCAGAAAATAAAACAAATCAGTGACAAACACAAATTTCATTTCATCACACTATGTCCCCATGACACATATTTACATAATTTATGCCTAGCAGTTAGTCTGACACATTTAATTTGATCTAGCACAGCTGCTCTGTTGTTGTTGGCGGTGCTGGCTCAGGTGTGTGTGAGCTGACCAATCAGAGGAGACTGGGTACCGTGGAGGGAAAGGCTTAAAGAGACAGGAGCTAAGACAGAGCCTTTTCAGAGAGGGGGAATACAGTGCTGCAGCTCTGGACAGTATGTGGAAACGTATTTCCCTCTGTGGATGTAGAGCCAAATTGAGCCCTGTTTCGTAAGTGAATACTTGGTTGTACAGACTACTTTTATTCTTTAAAGAAATATATAAATAAACCTGCTGCGAAAAGAAGCATGACCAACATGTGCACATCGAGTACACAAGGGCCTCTTGACTACACAAAGGTCTCTTTCGGGTCTTGGCGTATTTTTAAGACAGAGCGTCAGTATTTTAAGATAAACTCTGTGCTTAAAACGCACCCTTTGAAACAACTGATCTCGAGATCAGAGGAAACCACAGGAGAGAAGTGGTCTTTTCAGGCAGGGTGAGGTGCAGTTAGCCCACCGCAGAATCACGAGAGCGAGGCACCGCGACAGACCACAGGAAGGGAGAAACTCCTGTTAGGTACCAGCTTACATTAGGGTGGGAAATAATGGCCTCTAAAACATTTTTTTATAGCTAAAAAGGGCAGGAATAATGGAGCCGAGACTGCTAATTATCTTTTTATGTCATGTTTAGCTTGAGTCTGGCTGTGTGGTGCTATATGTTGACTCTGCAGTGCGGTCGCCATGAGAGTCCTCTCGCAACACAACCAACCAACAATAAAGGCTTCAGTGTTCGTCTGCTACGCGTCGCCTACAGCAGGAGTTCTCACACATGTCACACCAGGGCCTCAGACTGTGTGAACTACGTCTTGTCTGCTACAGACCCACACTGTTGTCCTATGCTGACTTGGACAAAAATTTGTCAGCAGGATTTAGGGTTCCAGCCCATTAAAGTCCCAACCTGACATTTCTGTTTGAACACAGTTTTGCCTGTCTCTTTCCTGATGCTATCGTGGAGCAAGGATTCAACATTCAGCTAACAGTGTGAGATTTGTCACCGGGAAAACTTATTTTCATAAGCTCTTTCTTGGGTAATATATCTTTATAGTTTTGAAGAAAATAGAGAATGAATAAAGAATAGCTACAGTAGGCAGCATTGAAACTAATCCCAACCATGGATGAACACACAAGAACCGCAAAGCCTGTCTCAACCATAGTACGTATTAAATACATTAATCCAAATATAGAAAATATGGGTGACAATGTGGCCCCGTGGATAAGATGATATCATAATATATCCACAACATCCCTGGTTCAGTTCTGATCAGGCACCTTTCATGTATGCCATACCTCACTCACTGGTTCGTGTCCATATCTTTACTGTAAGTATAGAGTTTATAATCTATAAAATGTTAATAGAAAATGCTGGTTGCATTATATATGTGATCATTGTCAATCTGCATCTACATCTAAATTTGCATTAAAACATGAGCATAAACACAGTACTCCATGATAGAATAGCAAAAACATTCCAAAATACTGTATTTTTCATTTAGGAAAGAGTAATCCTTGGAAAAATTCCTTGAGCCACAGCTGTTTCAGTGGGAGTATTTTAATCAGCACACAGGCAAGAGACCACTGTTTGAAATAGGGTTTCAGCATTTTTAAGCAAGAAACCACTGGGTATTTTAATTAAGACGTCAGTAGAAGCGGACATTTTTGATGAGATGTCAGGATAGTTTCTCTTGTATTTGTGGAGACAAAACTTTCACAAAACAAAACATTTCCTGACCTTAACAAAACAGTTTTTGTGCCTTAACCTAACGAAAGCATAAGCACAGCATCGTCACAACTTCAATCTGGAGAATTCAACATCAAGAAAAGTTGAGAGAAAGAAAGAAAAATTCAGTACTGTAGACAGCGCCATAAGAACTGAAATTCTAGTTTCCCTCAAAATTCAAACTGCATGTCCATCCACTACTGAACAAGCCCGCTGCTGTCTTCCCAACTCAGACGGTGTCATTAACGCGTTTCCTTCCATCAAATTATCGCCGCCTTTATGTGCCGCTGTCGCCGAATAACATTTTCTGTCAATCCCCTGTTGCCCCTGCCTCCTCCTAAATATAGCCTTTAATCACCACCCTCGTGAACAACAGTGATTGTTTGCCTCATGTGTTAAAGTGCTGAGGGCTGGTTGGTGTCCATCGCGGCAGCTTACCTGCAGGGACTGGAGGGAGTCGGAGTTAGTGTCGCAGTACAGGATGATGTTGTTGGCCATGCTGAAGCTCTCTCGGACTCCCAGGTGGTAGAAGAGCGAGGGCTGGCGGAAGGCGTCCGTCATCTCCACAACGGCTATGTCTGATGGAGAGAGGTGTCATGTTAGTGTCAGTGGACGGTCTTTAAAAGGCAAGCCCGTATGTGCATATACTGTGTAATAATACAGAAAGAGTACACAGCCAGCAACGGAATTAAAGTGCTTTTACAGTTTTACAATTTTTCTCCATTCTCTGAAGTCTAACCACATTTCTGCTGAACTGCCTGTAAAAGAAATCACATCACCACACACATTGTTCAGCATAAGAGAACAGTGTGGGTCTGTAGCAGACAAGACGTAGTTCACATCACCACACACATTGTTCACCTGAAAAACCCTGGCCTCCAAAATGCCACACCTTAATTTCACTCACTTTCCACCTGTTCAAACCATCACCTGTCAGAGCGGAGCAAGAGGTGAAACATATGTAACAGCATTGCAGTATCAGCCAACACAGCTCACAGTTTGACTCTGAGAGGGCAGCTTGGGAGTTTTTCCCATTCTGAGCTCATTTGATGGATAACTGTGCATCGTATCCTGTCCTGATATTATGTATTACAGTGTGACAACAGTCTTCATACTGCATATGCCATAAAATCACAACCTATTTTAAGACCAAAAACCGTAACTTAAAACGAACAATTTCTACATATTTTACATATTTCAATGTGTAACATAATAATAATAATAACAATAATTCATTTAATTTATATAGCGCTTTTCAAGGACCCAAAGTCGCTTACAAAGATACACAGATAGCATGGCCGCATTAAGCCAAAACACAATGTTACAAACAGTATTTTGGAAGAATTGTTTATAAATTGTCACAGTAGGGTTTAGTGAGGATTTGCTGCTTTGTCTATGTTTCATATTGTATAGAAACCATTAAATATAATGAGCAATTCACGCAATTTTACCTTTACTTAACAAAACAAACCACTTTCATCACTGCAAACCATTAAGGTGCATTCCTTGTTGTTGAAAGCCAGTCTTGCTATAGATAATCTGACACCATGCTGCCTATCAAAGGTGGATGTCACGGCTGCAACTGTCAATATCTTGTTTTCATCAAAGCAAACACGGGCTGGTCTTTATTGTTCTGGGACCGAGACGCGGCTCTGAAGTCAAAGGCTAATGGACGGATATGAAACCACGTCACGCGTACGTCTGTGCCACAAGCCGTAGGTGATGTTTAGAGCAGATTTGACTACAGTCTCTATCTGATTTTTATGTCAGAGAGACGAGTGGAGCTAATTCAAAGGTGCACTCTTCAAAAAAAAAACCCCATCACATTTCCATTAGTGGAGGAGATCTGACCCGCCTATCAATGAACACAAATACGCTCAATACCACGCTGACTCCAGCTGGACTCGCGCAGACGATCTGGATCAATAGGTCGACGCAAGTAAATATTGCAGAGTGTCACTCAAGCCAGCGGGGACTACAGCTTCTGGTGGAGGGGCGGAGAGTTCCCAGCCTCGAACCAGGAGCTCTGCGCTTATACTAGCATAACAGACTGCAGTGTAACCAAAGAGCTCATCCACAGGTGTGCTGCTGAACTGAGCCATAACATACAGACTCCGTATGACCCCGCCAACAACCTAAAATCCCTCAATTGTTGCATTTAAAGGACATTATATGGTAATAAACACACTGATGGCGGCGCAGAATAATCATGACAGTGTTTTGGAGGCCCGTACATGGGGCCGGGCAGTACACGTTGTCCCTGAGGCCACTTCGCACCGCTGATAACAACAAAAACAAATCAGCCCGGTGGCAGGGCTCCAGTAATGACAGAAGTGCTCAGAGAATCGGAGAGATAAGGCCGCACCCTGGTTTTTCTCATCTGTTTCCAACTATCCACCTCTCTGTGTCAACAAACGCATTACAGGGAGCCAAAGAGCAGAGAATCTCAAATCTTCTAACCCCCTAATGGGTCGTCACTGGCTCACTCGCTCCCATTAGAGTTTGTGGACTCGTACTGGAGGAAAGCACTAAAGCATTCAGTCAATCCTGGTTTTACCGCTCAGGCTCGCATCCAATAAGCCCAAGTTTAAAGTCTTCACAAAATAAACACCCTCTACCTTTAGACTTTCAATTTCAGTCAAGAGAAAACTACGAAAGAAAGACGGCGAGCAAAGAGTCATGATATAAGCCTGATTCAAGTCATAAATATGCAACATTTTGACGCTAAATAGAGCGCATACCTCCGCCAAGGTCAAACAGGACGTCAACACTGTTGTTTCTTCAAACTCTACTGATCATTTTGGTTAATTCTTTAAAGTTTTGAATAAAAATTCTTACGTATAGCTCCTTTAAGACTTGAGACTTGGTTGAACTGTCCTAAAAATACTTAACAATTGCAATTTACTAATCAAGGCTTTGTTCAAAATGGAACAAATGACTTTATACAATGTAAAAACAGATTGCTCAGGTTAACATACCAACAGGAAACAATCACATTTTAGCTCAGTGGAGCCTTTTAGTGGATCACTGACTGGTTTCTTTCCGGCCTTTAGCTTTACTTTATTGTTCCAGCAGCTAAAGGCGGACACTAGCTAAAACATGATCTGATAATCCATTAACAGTACCTGCGCCCCCAGTGGCCAAAAATCTAAAAACGCAGCTTTGAGAACAGCTGTCATGAAACGATGCAACATCACTGCAGTGTAACATAAGAAAAAGTAAAAAAAAACACGTTCTGTGTAGAAGAGCAAATCCCCCCAAACACTGTTGAATCAAGGCTTCAAACACTCCTTAAGCCATCTGAACAAATCACAGAACAAATTACTCAAAGCCACCGTGTGAATCTGAATGCACGGTTAACATCAGACAGTCACTTTAATTCAGAGGCTGTGTGGCTGCATGCCAACACAGCAGAGTGAAGCCTATCACAGGCTGGCTGGGTGTAGCCGTGGAGAGCTCTTTGTCAGTGATGAGGGGCCGTGCAGCCCTCCGCACTCATCATCAGTGCATGCAAATTCATTCAGGAAGCGGGCACTTGTTGCTGGCCTCGGCGGTTCTCATCATCAGCCCCCTTCCTCCACACGAGCTTTGAAAAAAAAAGAAAAAAAAGAAAAAACAGCCTCACATTTTCATTACAGCCGAGTACACGGAGGACGGGAGATAAGGGATTTAAAGCTCCGCGGATCTGTGCAGTGATGCAGAATATCAAGAGGGTTTTGTTCTCCGGGGGTTAGTCACATCAGGGCGCTCGTTCAGGGGGTTGAACGCAGCAAAAGTTGGGTTTCACTTTCTGACGTACAAGGCGGAGGAGGGAAAGAACACCTTAATCCTCACTCACTGATCTCTTCTCAACAACCACTTGTTACTTCCATATCTGTGACGCACTTCTGCCAGTGACATCTATACAGTCACGCTTGACATTCGGGCTCATTGTGTCTCCTGTGTCATCAAAAGTCAGGACCGAAATTAATTCATTTGTCCTGAAATATCGCCAACTGATACACGTATTTGGGGCTGATACTGATAGAGCCCATTTCCCAGGATAAGATGCTGAGAGTTAATGTGTCTGCAAACCATTTTCACGTTCACATTTGTTCATGTCATAGGTTACTTGCCATGATAACACTGCTATGACACATGTCACATAACATTCACATTCCATGTTCATGACCTGACTGTAATGTTGAGAGCTGAAGGGGAGGGTTCGGGGGAGTTAAGCTAGAAGCCAGTGACTGCAGTTCAAGACTGTGTTTCAACATTTTCAGGCAGGACACCACTGGATGATTTTAAGGAAATTTTAAGGAGAACCAAAGCAGGTATTTTAACCCAAAACACAATCTATCACTTACCAGAACCATGTGAATATTTTTTAGAGCCTGACTGATGCATGGGTTGGGTGATATAATTGGATATCAGATATATTGGTATTGGTGTATATGTTGTCAATATCGGCCTATAAAAAAACTTTGATATTTAAAAAAACACAATGCAGAAAAAGATGTTTGGGGTGGTTTGTTCGTAATTATTCAATTCTCAAGAGATACTGGCCAATCTCTTCTCTCAGCCTGGCTCTAACTGAAGTTGACTGAATATCAAGCAGAGAAATACTTTGTATTTTACGCCTAATCTTACCGCTGAACTTAACAATCCAATCTGAAACGTGCTTCTTCAGCGCTCTCACTTTATGCACACAAGGTGCCCCTGAATGTCAACATCCAGACAGCACAGGTTGGCTGATGAATAAAATATAAGCTTGCCTCATTTCTTTGCTAGCGGGAGACCCCATCAATATTACATCTCAACCAGAATTGAATGCAAACAGGCCATTAAAAAAAGGCAGCACTGAAACACACAGCTGCATCTTCTGAAGAAGAAGAAGAAAAAAAAGAAGGCTGCAGACATGTTTATAGAACACAGCGGTGACATGGGTGGGGTGATTATACGTTGGAAACCTCACCTGCTTCTAAAGGAACCACGGAAAAATGTTTGTTGTCAAAGGGGCAAGGCTCATATAGGTGATGAATAAGGAGCGCAGCCGATTCTGTGCGCGTATGAAAAAAGGAAAAAGGAAAAGAGAAAAGGGCAGGACACAAGTGAGTTTTGTTCTGTGGAGAGGAGCAATCAGTTCTCATAAGTGCTTTGTTCTCACAACAAAGCCCCCGAGAGCTGACAACACTTGACTAGTGCCGTATGATGCTGTCATTGTGGAGTGTGTATTTCAATTTGAATGCACGAGCACGAACAATAGTGTAATATCATAAAACCAAATGAACAACATGTCCCAGAAGAGAATGAGAGGCTGAACGCAGTGGAAGTCACACAGAACCTTGTTCACTCTTCATTTCCTCATCAGGATTTCTGACTAACCAAGACTTGGATTGTAGCTCGCATGCAGCTAGTTCTTATCTTATCTAGGAGGTACTGTAAGACTAGGATGATTCGTCAGTTAATCAACAACTACTCTGTGATGGTAACGATTTTGACAGTTGATTATTTAAGATTTCAGCCGTGCTAGTGGTACAGCTCTATGGATCAAGTCGACTCTGAAATATCTTAATAATTCGGCCTATTTGATGGACTGCCATTAGACATTCGGGTTTCCCTGAGGATGAACCCTCATTGGTGGTTATAATTCCAGCGTTTCCTGTTGTGACGGTGCCAAAGTACGGCACACAGAGAACCTAGCGTGGCTGAAGTTTAGTTTCCAGCAAAAATCAGTGTTTCCTTTCTCCGTTTTATATCATTGTGAACTACATTCTTTTTTTTTTCATTTTGGACTGACTGATGGGAAGTCCAAAACACACAAAGACTTTAAACACAGCCGTCACCTCTGGCTGCAATAAACCGGTGATTAATGTTTTAATTGAAAGAAATAATGGACATATGAATGAATAATGAAAGTAATTGTTACCTGCAGCCCTTTTTTAATATGTATCCCCTGATAGAACCAACTCTTCATAATAAACAGTGCTGCATTTGTAAGCACTGAGAACATAATCGTGACAAGCATCTGACTATATGACTAAACAAACAAAGAGAGGAAATGCCTCACACTTCAAAGCCCTGTCAACATGTTGTGAACACACTCGAATAAAATGTCACACTTCCCCCTTTAATGGCAGGCTATGTTTGAAAGGCTTTTTGTGTTCTGCCAGTAGTTTCATGCTGTATTAATGGCGATGATCCTGAGTAAATGGAAAACGAACAGCACAGGCGGTAGCCGTGACTTTGCAGGATTCAACAGCAGAGCGCCTGAATGTTTTTGGAGAGCCTTCAGATGTCGTGATTGCTTACCAATGCGCCATCACAGCTGAGCGCGTGCCAACGTAACAGCAGACCTGCCAACATAGCGTCGACAGAAGGCTGCGTAAAAGCCAGTAGCGGAGTAACTTGAGTCATCCAGTCGCGCTTTGTCACGGGCCCCCGACACATGATCGCATGTGCTCACCTCAGCTGTCGTTGTACTCATCGCTATCACCTCAAATCAGTAGTAAACCCGAGTCTATCTACACCAGCGAGAGATACGACCAAAAACACGCGCGGCCGATGCCCTCATAATCCTGCTACACCTCCTACGGCTCAACCTGCTACCGTTGACCAAAACCAAATTGATTCCCTCGCCTACTGCTCAGAGCAGAGGAGGAAAAATAATTCAATACTCTCGCACTGTTTGGCTCTCAGCAGCACTCGGCCTGCTGCTGCAGGTTCCTCAGGCCCAGCGGTGCCTCTGAGGGGGAGAGAGGAAGGAGGAGAGGGGGAGGAAGGGTGATGAGGTGCATGAATTCACTGGAGATCGTTCTGGTGTCTCTGGTATAGATCCTCCTCAGACCTCCACCAGCTACACAGGCTTATTTCAGATGAGGGGGGAGAGGTTGTCTGCTCGATTTTATAATCGCAGCAGGATCTAAATGGCACTGGTGACGGCTCGAGTGAATATGGATTATTTCAAAGTGTCTTTTGTCTTTTTCCCTTTCTGTGCTGGGAGCCAAATGGAGGGAACACATTTGGACACAAAGAAATCTATTTTAATGAGTGTGGGCTGTTGAGAAATGTAAACAGTCACTACCGGCAGCCTTTAGCGATAAACAGAGTCTGCGTGCATCACCTACACTTTACATCGCTGTAGCTGTACTAACAACTGCTTTCATCAATGATTCATCTGTAGATCCGAGGACGCGTGTTCATTGTTGACCTTGGTAACACAAATCTGTGATCAAATACTCACAGTTCACTTAATAGAGTTTTCTCTGGAGCGTTCAACCTTGTGGAACAGCCGCCTTAAGCTTCGGCTCACATTGCGCGATGACACCTGTGTAAGCTCCATTCGCCGCAGAGGGCTGAGAGGTGAGCCAAAACATATCACACAAGTCTGTACTTTTTTACAAATAATCAATTAACCTACATGTTAAAGTGGAATGTAAGAAAAAAGTGAAAAATGCCTCTCACAACTTCTAAATAAATTCTTCAAAGACTAGATGGTATGATGGTTTCTGACGATGAAGCGCTAGGAGATGTCAAAATGTGGTCAAAGTCCCAAATTATGGCAGTGAAATTAATTATTTCGCGTGAGTTGTGATGCTCGATGAAGTGTAGCCACAGTTTTACAGCCGCTTCTTTCACACAATAAGCTTATGGATTTTCGGGCTGTTGTTGATGTTGTTATCCCATGGTTCAGCTAGCTACCTCTTGGCTAGTAACGTAAGCCTCCTGGCTGTCGTCCACCTTGTCAACCGGAGCTGACTGAAAACATCATTCTTTACATTATTACATCGTTCCAAAGATGTTGCCATCCTCCTTTTTCTCTGGCATCCAGTTTTATGTGCAGGCTCTGGCACAGCAAGAAATTTCACTACAGTATCTGATAGTACCAAAACAGAATTCACAATAACAAAAGGGATTTTTTTATTTATGCCAAGTAAACAATGTTTCTGCCTCGTCATGATTACTTCTCATGAAAGGATTGAGGAACAAATGTGCCTGTTTGCAGCGGAATGAGGCTGCACTAAGCAGGAGTTTAAAACTTCAACTGTAGGTCCTGAAAAGTGGAACAAATAAGAGTTTTCCCTCTGAAACTGCAGGAAAACGCCACAAACCAGAAAAAACTGCAAACCGCAAACTGTGTCAGAGTTTTTGAAGTCTTCTATCCATCAAGACTGAAATATCTGAGCAACTACTACATAATTTACCTCGACATTGTGTACAGGTATTCATGCCACCCAAAGGATGAATCATAATTACTTTGCGTATCCTCTGACTTTTCACTAGCATTACCAGGATGTCCAACTTCTTACTTATCCACTGAAATATTTCAACATCTATTCAATCAATTGGGCCAAAATTAGATTAGATTGGATCAGTGGATTTCTATTATTATTAAAGGCTGCATTTCACTAAAGCAAAAATACACATCATCTTTGTTTGAATGAGTAACTGTGAGTATTGCTGTTTTGTAAAATCTGGTTCAGGAGGAACAGGATTATTGCTGGGCTCCAAAGGCCCCAGAAAAGCTTTCCCCTGTCCTCCCTTTTTATGGTTGGCCCTGGATCAAGGTAGACATTACGAAATGAAAATACCAGTTGTGAGGAAATTCTCAAGTAGTGCCTTATGAAAAACCTGCAAACATTTAACTTCTTATTTAGGTGAAAACTAAACTAAACTAAACTTTTGAAAAAATATAAGTGGTATCATCAGCAAAAGTACCTACGTATTTGAAACTGCCAACAAGGTTGATGATCTGTTAACAAAGCAGAAGCTCTTCTCATTTTCCCCACCACTATTCTTCAACTTACAGGGCCACAGCATATTTCATATCATCTGTTGTCCCTCGCAGAGTAGGGGAGGGATAAAATGTTTGCATGTGTAGGTACGTCCCCTTAACTGTGGCGTAATAACACTTCATATTTGTGAAATGTCACCACACCGCAATGCTAAAAGCACTCCAATTACTTTGCGGCAGCATTGTTTACGTTGGTCACTCAGGGGCCGTCCATGAAGGCCTGCATTTTTATTGTGTTTGACTCTGAGTAGGCAGTAACAGGACAGGTACAGGACATAAATAAAGCACTCGTTACAATCAATTGCACAACGACTACACGTTGATGTTGTAACCATGGAGACTCGGCGAGGCTTAAAGATGTGAGTGAGCTGCTGCTGCTGCTGAGGTTATTCCCCTTATCCTTTACGAAGACGGAGGGAAAGAGGCTCGCGTTACTGGAGCAGAGTGCGGTGGGGAGATTTCCCTGGAGCTCGTCCCACACGGAGGACAGAAAGTGGAATTACTCTCTCCGAGCTCCACTGGAAATAATTTCCCGCACTTGAGAACTCTTTTTTTCCTCCCACCCTAAAAAAAAGGGAACTTTGGAGGGCATAACGTCCAAATACTCTGCCAAATTTTCAGAAATAGCAGAAACCGGTTGTGTTGTGGCAGCTGTGGGATGATTACGTCTCGTCCTTGTGCCGCAGGTGATAATTCAGTGTTGGCGGGTTGAAGTGACATGAAGGATAACAGATCTGCAAAGCGGAGCGCTGAGACTTAGACTCAAGACAGAGTTTATAGTGCCCTCAGGAGTTTACTTATACATGAACGGCTATGTTAACATTCTTTTTCTTATCTCAAAATGCATTGGGTGTATCCCCGAAGCTTTTCAAACATGTAGAATGCATTTCTGTCCTCACATTTTGCAACTGTATTCGTCATATTTTTCTTTTTTTCTTTCCATGGTTGGTTTGAAAAGATTCTTTCCTGCATTTTTTTCTGGCAAACTGCTACTTGGTTCTTCGCTGGCCAGATTAGGGTCGGGTTATTGTTCCTGTCTCTCTATCGTCCAATCATGTTCACTCAAAATGCCATTAGGGTCAGCGAGAGTTCCAGGGGGTCGGAGGGTTTCGGGTCACATTCACATGACAATGACTTTGCATTGTAAAATAGTATTTTAAAAAGTCTTCATTTTTGATCGACTGAAATACCGGATCTTGCTCTAAAAAACTTTTTTGAGACCCGAAAAAAGAACCCGAAAACACCTCTGAGGGATGCCGTTATTTAGTGCTTCTGCAAACTTTTTCAGATAGCTCGTCTCGTCAACTTGTTCTAGATATGTCGAAACCAAAGAAACTAGTGGTGCAACAGTCCCAGGTAGAAACAAGGCGCTGACATGTTTCACCCTCAGTGTGACGTCACCATTACTCATGCAGAATGACATCTTCACTGTTGACTGTGCCAGCTGCACTTTCACAACATTTGTCTCAACACATGGAAGGGAAACAAATAAATACAAATTCTAAAAATGGATTCATTTTGATGCACCTGTGTCCCTAGACGTGGTCAAATAACTATGATACATTCAAAATCATGTTCAGCTACGTGTAAGGCCAAAAAGCCCCAGATAAACAGCCAGCTGCTGCATTCTCCCAAAAATACAACCCTGGGAATGGAAGAAAAAGCACCATACAAGTCTTTCAACTGAGCATTTTTGTCTGCAAATATATCTCAACTCCCTAAGGATCGTATGGGAAATACTAAACAATAGTTATTCTGTCGTTTGGACGCCCTGCCCAGCAGAGAAATTAATGCTCCCTTTATTTTTAGACACAAGTGTGTTCGAAAGAAACGACCCAAAGCCCTGAAAGCACCACGATGCAGGAAATGAGACCAACCTGCCAGTTGCACCCTTCTCCTGGCAGACTGGCCCTTTTAAATCTGTGCTGCGCGTTGTTGCCTTTTCAACACACCCAGAGATTTTACAAACTCGCAGTGCCGTGGCCCCGAGGGGGGGGAGAGAGCTGAGAACAGAATGTGAATTCATCCGCGGCTGACAAACGTGGCGGGAGAAACCCGTGCTGCCGTGCAAGCTGCCCCGACCTGCCTACTTGATTTACTTCCTGCTCTCCTCTTCGCCGAAACAGAATTCACAATAACAAAAGGGAATTTGTATTTATGCCAAGTAAACAATGTTTCTGCCTCGTCATGATTACTTCTCATAAAAAGGACAGAGGAACAAATGTGCTTGTTTGCAGGACGCAGCAGCGGAATGAGGCTGCGCTAAGCAGGAGTTTAAGACTTCAACTGTAGATCCTAAAAAGTGGAAGAAATAAGAGTTTTCCCTCTGAAAGTGGAGAAAAACCTCACAAACCAGTAAATCCGTAACAGTTACTGCAAACTGTGTCAGAGTTTTTGAAGTACTCTGAAGTACCGAAATATCTGAGAAACTACTAGATGATTTACCTCGACATTGTGCACAGGTATTCATGCCACCCAGAGGATGAATCACAATTACTTTGGGTATGCCATATGGCATTCTCATCAACCTCGAGCTGTACTTTGTGGTACTATGCTAACTAGCAAATGTTAGCTAGTTTGACCGTGGGCTTCATCTTCTAGCAAATACTGTTGGTGGAAAGAAAATGTGTTTTTACAGTAAGCGCTGAGCATACTGTACTGCCCTAATGTGAGCTAGCTAACATTAGCAACTTTAGCCTTAGCTGTCATTACAAACATTACTGTTTGGTAGCTAGCGTTAGCAATGTTAGCCAGTGCACAGACAGGCAACCACTGGAGGGGGGCAGATGGTTTAGACTTGTTAGTCTTGGCAGCCTTCATGTGAGGGCTGATTTGACATTGAGGTTTAACATGATTTACACGTACAATCATATATTAGTGTGCCGTGTTAATGTCCTGAGGGGTGTTGGCAGCCTACAGACGAGTAACCAAGCGTGAGAAGAGAAAGGGCAGGGAACTCCGCTGATGTGTAAACTCTCAAAGCGCGTCAACAACACACCCTAAAAGAGTTGTATTTCATCTAGTAACATGAAACCTACAAAAATATTCGCCCCCTTTCCTTTAACCACCCATGCTTTGCTTTCATCACGCACATGGTTTTGCATCCACTTCACTGTATGACCTTTGCGGTGCATGTGCAGAATCAAAACACTGAAGCGAACCGGCTTAAAGCTGCCGAGTACGTGAGAAGAGTACTGTAAAGTATGAGGAGCATCAAACCTCCGTCGGCTGGAGACGGTTTACAATCTCCTCAGCTCCAAAATTCAGACTCTTCCCCTTAAATCAAAGTGCTGCTCCATACATTTTCCAGTTGATTGCCCAGACAACAGCATCATCTTACTGATCTTTGAGGTAGATGGAGTTACCGATTGCTTTCTTGCACCTTATCATCATCGTATCATGAGTCAGTCTGTCTCGCCCTCCACTGTTTTCTGGAGACGCTGGCTACCCACCCCTGGTGCCTTTCACCTCAAATGAACCCCAGATAAGACCTGAGAGGGAGCTTTGAAACGCCGCTCCTCCGCCTCCTGTCATTTTTCTGTGGAGCACTTAAAGAGATTTGCCCTGAGGTTTATCCAACAGTGTACTGCACTCGCAACATGCTCAGTGAATATAAAGAACACCCTCTTAAAGAGACCGGGGGGGGGGGGGGGGTTCTGTTATTAGTCTGCAGAACATGCAAACACGTCAAAGCAAATCAAAATCTGATGTAATGTGACGGTTTGCTATAAGCTTCCGATTCTGAGTCAACACTGTACTTCCTGTTGAGAAATACCAGCGTGAAAAGAAACTTTTCCTCAATGACACTGTGTTTCTGCCGGCGGTCCGTCTCTCCCACTGAGATGAAGTCACTCCTCCCCAGACGCCAGTGAGTGACCTGTGGGCTAATTCCCTCTGACCTTGCGCTCT
Organism: Diplodus puntazzo; assembly: GCA_963678695.2. Taxonomy (NCBI): domain Eukaryota; kingdom Metazoa; phylum Chordata; class Actinopteri; order Spariformes; family Sparidae; genus Diplodus; species Diplodus puntazzo. The sequence goes on from OZ023172.1 coordinate 11,821,753, forward strand.
CTAACCTCTGATGGGCAGCCAAGCATGCAGAGTAAACAGGAGGGAGGATAAACAACTTAGCGGAGGGCCAGCTGATGGGATTTCGGAGCAGTCGGGGAGCTGAGCGCACAGTCTAATGCCGGTGAATACAGAGACGCTGTCAGCTGACACCCGGCGGTGTTGACACTGAACATAGTAGGGCCTCACGTGCTGCGCCAGAGTTACACCTGTGCACTGTTTGTGTCTAAAGCCACAGCATTAAAGATGTGTGGGAAAACAACTGAATCCAACAAATCAAACATGTAGAAACTGGTTGAAAATGTAACACTGCTAATAAAGTCAACACAATTGAATTATTCGTATACTTCGGCAGGACTTCTGGCATTTAAAAAAAGAACAAAACTCGGCAGAAAAATACATTGATTTCAATTGAAACTCTGCGATCTGTGGATTTACTCAAGGGGAAGAAGCTTCTTTCATCAAGCTTAGCTCTGGTGACACATTTCCTTCCATCTGACCACCAAAATCTTGCCGGCGTTGCCCTTTGAGGAAATGGAACCAAAATGGAAGAAGCTATCATATCCTGCTGCGTTGCCCCATCCAGTTTAATTGAAACCCCCCGCTCCCGGTGTATGAACCGCTCCACAAAAGGTTTACACACAGGCCCAGAGGCGGCCAAGCCAGCAAGCTTTGACAGTTAACTCTGCAGTAGTTCATGTACTAAGAGTTAGCAAGCCAGCTACGACAGAGAGCCTTTTTCTCCCTCTTCTATTATCTGTATTGAATCAAAAAAGGATGTACAACCATGAGAACAAAGTGTGATGGAGAGAAAACAAAAAGGGGCCTGGGAAGCTATCGAGTGCTGGTGTGAAGGGTCCAACCCCAGGAAATACGTTGGCATTTTTGCACATTTGTCTCAAAGTCAGTGGGAGTTTTGAATTAGTTTTTGGATTACATGCCTAGGAATAAGTTCCATGGTAAACTTTGCTTCTCGTCTTTACAGGCTGCAAAGGACGCTGCCTATTTTAAGACGTGTGGATGAATTTTTGCTCAGCCACTCAAACCCTACATCACCTAACGGTCACCACTGAGCAGTTCTGGTGGGATTCAGTGGCGCCCTTAGTGCTGCTACAGGTCGATCAATTGACCAGTTGTTTCACAGAAAATTATCTGTGTGACGACCTTGATAATCAATATATAACATAGGACACCTTTAAGGCACAAATAAAGAAAAATGTTCCACTTCCAGCCTTACAAATTTATGGATTTGTGCTTATTTTTGTGTGTATTAATGCGTTACATGATGATGAAAATAACTATTTGTTTCAGCCCACGCCTTGCTCTGGCACCTAAACAGTATTCTGCAAGAATAAAAAACTATTTTGTTCTTTTCTAGAATAATGTAAATGTAATGTTTGAACAGTTGAAGGCCACTGTAGGCCATACAGGTGTAATGTACCTGTGAGAAAATGTGTTTACTCAACATTAAGTGTAGCGTTGTGTTGCAGCCAACATGCTTTCACAACCTTTTCCAGCTCGTGACTCCCCCACCTTGGAGCTCAACAATGGGCCTCTCTCAGCCTCCCACCCCTGAAGTAAAAACACAAGTGGACAGCCATGAAACCATTTCGGAGTTGTATCTGTGCCGCTGGCAGAGTGGTGAGCGGTGGGGTCGAGCTCTCAGCAGAAAACAAGGGGTGAGCAAACAGTCAGACTGAGGCGAAGCTGCTTTTTCGAAGTGCCCAGGAACTGTTCAAAAACCCATTGTGCTCGCTGAAAATGACACAGAGATGCAGCGTAACGATCAGCCGGAGAGATAAAGCTCTGCATAGAGCAGCTGTGACCCAACCCGCTAAATCAGGTGCAACAACACAAGTTTGACCAGTTGATCCCTGATAAATTCAAATTTTAAGTGTTGCACTTCCGACATTGAAGCCGGGTGTTCAGGCGCTATCTGTTGTTGTTTCAGCTCGACGTGTTTCCGCGCAGCATCAGAATGTCGATATGCATCAGCGTGAACTGTCATGTTGTTTTTCGCTCTTTTATTCAGTCTGACACTGACTTCTGAGCGGCTGCTTTCTATTTGGGAGACACAAAAGATGCATTAGCGCTGCCTGGGAGCCGAAAGCTTAGCAACTGCCACGCCGATAGAAGTGATGTATCATTTGAAACGTATCGATCGAGCCCAATTAACTGTTAAGTGCTTCATTGTTGCTGTGCACTACAAGTCGCACGGACAACAATCAAAACTCCACAGCATGTATTACTTGTCTTACTTATTAAGGTAGAAACAGATATAAGAACTGAATCCTCCTGGTCCTCCAGATTGGATGTTTGATTAACTATTTTCAGCCCAGATGCCAGGATGTAATGTTAGCAGTTAACGTTTTTTACAAACCGCAAACCGGTCCAAGGTCGACACCTTCACATTATATGCGCATCAGCAACTTTTCAGAACGGCTGACGAGGCTGGCCAACTTTACGTCACACCACTATACTCTTTTGTACACCCGGGATATTTCCAGCCATTTTTGTGGCTTCAAAACCGGAAGTCTTTTAAGGAGTCCTGCAGGCATTTCCAGCTGTTTTTGTGGCATCAAACTGTGTGTTCTTCAAGGAGACCTGGGAATATTTCCAGCCATTGTTGTGGAACCAAAACCATGTGTTAATCAAAGGAGACCCACGGACATTTCCAGCTGTGGAGACAGTACTGGGTATTTTAAACCAAACCATGATGTTTTCCTAAACCCTTACCAAGTGGTTTTTGTGCCTAAACCTAACCAGAGCACTATCACAGCGTTGAGAGAAGAGAGAACTGCAAAATTCACCCGGAACGAACGTGAAGTTGGAACATAAAAGAAAGTTCAGTTTGAACTTCTCTGTGGTTTTGCAGAAAGACAATTAGCTGAAATGTATTCTGGCGATTGGGTTGATCAGTCACAAGACCTTGGAAGTGCTGGACAATGATTCAGAAATCAGGAATCTGTTACATCTGGAATCTAGATTCTAACACAGGCAGACAAAGAAGTTCACTTACCCTATGCAGTTCACACTTAACCATCGTGCACTCTGCTCAGTCAGCGAATGTGCGCATTCAATATTCAACAAAGGTTAGTTAAGGGGCTCTACAGCTCGGCCTACATATATTAGAACTGCATGGCTCGAGTCAGGAGAGACGGAGGAGTGAGCACAACAAGCGTATCGATCTCGGCTGCTGCTTTTTAAGTGACCTCAAAAACATTTCTCTCTGAGATCACTCCAAGCAACTGCTCTCTGCAGCAAAAACGAGCTTTCTGCAGGTGGATAAAGAGCGCTTATTGTTTCTTACCATTTACAAAGTGAGGCCGATGAGTTTTATGGCTGTCGCTGCACATATATCGTATTTTCTCCGTGTTTTATAACCACCAGAAATTCATCGCTCAGTCTGACATGCCTCAAAACTGACAGAGGACACAGATAACAACCAAGCCAGCGTCAGATCCACACAGTGTGCTGAGGAAGTTCACTGTTACTGCATGCACTGTATAGAATGGCGTTGTCAGGATACTGGAATTTTCTAGCTTTGATACAATGCCATTACAATACAAGCGAAGGCAACATGCGTCGATATTTGGGAGGTTACTACAGATGAATCGTCCATTGCTAGCTTAAGTAGTGCCAGAACAATTACTCAGTTAATTGATTAGTCGGTCCACAGAAGATTAATGGCCAGATATTCATGAATGCCAAAGACGAACTGGTTCCAGCTTCTCAAATGTGAGAATTTGCTAGAGCCTGATCAATATATGGTTTTGCCAGTATGACTGGACGATACTGGCCTTCCACAAATGTGTCGGCATCAGCATGTACAATACGTCAGCTGACATGCAGATATGAAGGCTTTATTTTTAGGGATGATGGTGAAAAAGATGCTTTGGGTCATTTTCTGATTAATCAGTTCCTACTGAAGTTTACTGCACCAATGTCATTTTGGACAATAAAGTTAATACACAGTAAAGTGTGTACCTCAGTCGATGTATCAATATCGACATTTTTTTCACTCCCTGAAATGTGCTATCTGTGTCAGCTCCACAAATCAAGAAACTGTCAGGCAACTTTTTTTTTGTTTTGTATCATTTTCAATCGAATATCTTTACGTTTTGTCCTGGTGTCATCAGAAGACGTCAACCTCATCTCTGGAAACTGCAGAAATTAAAATGAGAATTAATGGATGATTAAATTAATTGTTGTAAGTTGCAGCCCTATTGTTCACCAAATGTGTACTTTGTTTTGTTGCTGCTGTAGGTTATCCACTCCTTACTCTTTGACATTACATCACCGTTGACTGGTCTCAATCAATAACGTGTGATCACACTGTGAGTAACACAGACTGGGCATCAAGTTCAACTCCACCTGATCAATATGGCTTCAGAGCCCAAGTCTGACTGCAGGAGCAGAGACAATAGCTGAACTATGAGGATAGAAAAGCCCCTGATGATAAGATATGGTTACTCATTATTGTTGGAGAAAATGTGCGTCTACATTTCTTTCCTAACATTTCCTGAAGACTGGAGTCAGTCGTCCTCTATGGTGTCCCGGCCAAACCTCCCCTTCGTCCACAGAGCCATTTGAGGAGCACATTTTAGGGAACAGCCCGTCGCTGTGCTGGAACCTAATGAATAGTCTTTCCAGATTAACACAAACTTTCAGCGCATCTCTGAGCTCATTGTTTAAAGGTTTGTGTTGTCTGGCCTTCATCTCTGGTACACACTCGTGCAGGAAGAGGATAAAGCAGTGTATGTGTGTGTGTTTGAGCAGATAGAGCAGACAGAGCGTTTCTGGGAAAATGCCTCTGCCCTCCCCTGTGAATTATGAGAAAGATTCCACAGTAGTTCAGAGGAAAGCGGCCGAATGAGAAAAAAGGAGAACTCATTGTGTTTGTACAACTAATAACGTGATGTTGTGACAAGAAACAAGCCTGTATACAACTGTCTGCTTCTACTGCTGCTGCTCTTATTATGGAGGTCTGATGTGGGTCACCACATGGAGGCATTTCAAATGAAGCTCTTGCTCTATTTTCCAACAAACTTTTCAATTTTGGCATCACATTTTTTTTCAGCGTCTCTTCATGCGTTGCTTCGGTCTTGGCATGAACTGAGCTTTTATTTCAGCGAGGTTACATCCCCAGCAACTTCTGGACTAGATATTTCCTTGAAAATATGAAAAAACAGTGAACATTTGCGCTGTATAATTTCTCTGAGCCCAACCAGACATCTTCATATTGCTTCTCTCTGTAAGTCAAACAGTCCTAAACCCAAAGATAACAAAAGAACTGTCATATATGACAGAGAACAGAAAACTAGGCATTTCTTAGATGTCTAGGTTACATTTAACACTGTGAAGATACGTAGACTGTTATAGATCCGGTGTAAGCTAGAGCTGCAATGATTAATCAATTAGTTGTCAACTATTATAATAGTTGCCAGCTAGTCTGTAGATAGCAATTTATCTGAAAAAAAGGGCAAAATTCTGGTTTCTTTCTTCCTCTCTGACAATAAACTGAATATCTTTGTGTCGTGGACAAAACAACACACCTGTAGACGTCAACCTGATTGAGATGTATCGCCATTTTCTGACATTTTATGGGCCAAACCAATTAACTGAGAAAATAAACATGAGAGTCATAAGAGAGAATACTGCTATTAGTTTCAGCCAAAGATCAAAATCTTTGCATTTATGAAGCCAACACGAAAGAACGTTATATCGAGTGTTTAAGCTCTAAACTGCACCACATTTGGTTGAAAGGGTTTTTATAGGTGTGTGCTGGACATAACAGTCCCACTTTCTGGAGTATGGATCAGTTATAAAGCCATTAATTAAGAAGACATTTTGCGTTGCCAGGTTGTAGACGACTGCAACTGTTGCCTTCAGCTTTCCTTCTGCCTCTGTGTTCTGCATTTACTCTCACTACTCTCAGAGGCACAGTTTGTAATCTGTGGCTGCCCTTGTCAGTAAAAACTCATTTCAGTGCCTTTAGACTTACTCAGAGAACTAGATGTGTTCTGATTGTCGTTCATGTTTGTCCTTGAAAGTTAAAGTTTGTGTTCAAGTGACGGGGAGCGGCTTCCTTGAGTCTGACACGGTGACATTTAGCTGCATCCTTGAAGCTTACATTCTGGAGTTTTGCATCAGACGTTCTTTAAAAAAGGCTTTGAGGTTCTCAGTGGCGGTCATAGGTGTTTAAATCCTGCAAGATCCACTGAACAGGAATACATACACTTGCTGCTGTTCCTCCCTCCTCCTCGACACATTTGTACATTACAGCTGCTTTTTATTTGACCGTAGCGCCTGAAAGACCTGCTTTCCAAAAGCTTTTTTTCTTCTCTTTCTTTCAGTGTTTATAATACAACTGAACATTTCCAGCAGGATTAGGAGCAAGCTGCTACACACAAGCGCTTTCAGTTGGTTTGTAGATTCCAGTGGAAAGTCCAGACTCATGGTTCAACCCATGACACTCCGGCACAATACTGGAGGTGCACAATGGAGGGGGGGACTGTATGTGTGTGTGTGTGTGTGTGTGTGTGGATGGGTGGGTGGGGGGTAACAATCACGTCTATATTGTGGAGCGATGAAACATCCCCACTGATGCTCCCTCTTGCTCAATGCCTCAAGCCCTGACATGCAGTCCGCGTGTTGTGTGCAACCTGTCCTGCAGGCAAACAGCTTCCAAGAGAGAGGTGATGCAGCAGTGCTGACCTTTGACCCCTGTGGCTGGTTTGCATGAGAGGTAAGCATTCCTGTGTGCATGCCAGCACTTCAGGGCTGACTGACTCTCGCTCAGGGCTATTGATCTGATTGTTTAATCATTATAATGGAGGGTGATGATTAAGTGAAAGCTGATTCGACGCATTAGGAAGACTTAACTTAGAAGAAAAGGATAAAAAAAAGGTCTTTGTTCAGTCAGCTGGATTTTTTTAAATTCAAATTTCACTCGATGGGTTTCACTTGACTCACCTGCATTGTAGAAGCTGTCCAGCACCGTTGTTTCCCCAAAGTCCAGTTTCCCAAAGTTCACCGCCTCCAGCTTGCTGCCCACCGTATCACAGGCGTCCTTCAGGCACTGCAGAGCCATGTTCTCCGCGTTATTCTGATGGAGCCCCTCTCCGTTCACCACGTACGCCACCGTCACCAGCCTGCTTTTGCCGGACTTCCCGGTGGAGAGCAATCCCCCTCCGTCCATCGGGCAGTCCCCGGCGGAGGGGCTGAGCCCCCCGCCGCTGACCATCGAGTCGTGCCAGAAAGTCCCAGCAGCGGGGATACAGGAGGCTCCACCACCTCCTCCACTGCTGCTCGTACCCTCCCCGGCGAGGCTCTCTCTGCAGCCGAAACAAGGCACCGGCAACGATATCCCGTCCTGGTCCTGACTCATCTTGTCACAAGTGTCACTCACCGTCTCAAAGTGTGCGTGGCGAGGAGCCCTCCATGGAGAGCAAGCGTTACGCACGGCGGTTACCCATGGAGCGTCCGCACCGCGCGGCCGCCGACGTGCAACCTCGCTCCGCTTCAACACAGGTAAACAGTCCGTCAGGGAGAGGGGTGCAGCTGCACGTCATGCTGCATGTTTACTGTCGGCCGCACGCTCGGAAAAAAACAACAACAACCCGATATCGCTCCGGGACGCTGCAGGTTTTTTTTTTTTTTTTTGAAGAAGTCACGACAATATTCCGAGGAGAGCAAAAACAAAGCCACCAGATCCGCGCGTTCCCTCCTCCCTCCTCCTCTCTGCGCAACAGATCCACACACTTCCACAAAAGTTCAGCGACGCAGCCGGTGTCGGCGCAGCGACGCCCACAGGAAACGGGAATGCCAAACGGAGGCGAAAGTTAAGCGCCTGTTTGAATCGTCGGATCCGAACGACAGGCTCGTCAGCTCTCAGAGGAGAGAGAGAGAGCACTCAGTGCGCATGCATCGAGGGCGCCTTCATGTGCAGGCAGACCCTGCCCAGTTTCCACTGTTATCTTCCAGCCCAGGCTCGCACTCAACGCACGCTGGGCGGGGAGACATCAGTGGGAGTGTGGCGGAGCTGGGCGGAGACACGGTGGCCATATGTGGAGCTGTGCGCTTCAGGGAAAGGGAGCGAATTTCCTGAAAAAACGACGAGAGTCACACACCCACTCAGCAGTATTTCAGCCCTCTGTGACGAATGGGTCCTGGAGTAGAAATAGTTGGTTCACTGAATAATCAGCTGGGAAACGAAGTAAGGAGGAACTTCCAAACAAACAACAAGAACATTATGAACATTCATCTTCCAGGGCTGTGAGCTGGAAGCGTTTCATAATGCTGCACACTAATTGCCCTGTTTCGTCCGTTAATCTCGTGTGATCTATATTTCTGTGGTGGTGATCAGTCACGGCAGGTTTTAAGCAAAAGCCCGTCTGCAGTAAACGCTGCAGCCTAAATCTCTTAATACGAGAGCCAACTTGAGTTGATGCATTCAAACGGGGGCTGTTTCCTTCCAATTGCCTGTCACCTGTTGTAACACGGTGGTCCCCCTCTTTCCTGTCATAAGGGAGACCTCTAGTGGGGAGCACTTGGTATTACAGTTCAGTAACATTTTTCACGTGACACTTAAAAACAATCAGCAGATATTTGTGGCTTTTTATAAAGACAGAGTACGTGTCCCTCTCAGGACCAGAATATTTAGTCTACACACACATTTGGGCAGCTTTTTGGTAAAATATGTTTAATCTTCCGCTTCTGACGAGACTAACTTTCTAACCTTTCATTTTGTCAGTGCCTGTTGTCTTTATGTCTACAAGTACTTTGTTTCAAGTGTCCAAATTGTTCTGCAGCTGTTTCTACTCCAAGTGAGTGAGACCAGCGTTAAACCACCCAAAGTTAAAGGTCCCATTCCCAAATAGTTAAATGCTGGCGCTTAGGGATTGTAGGACGGGTGGGCCACCATCCACTTTTATTACAAACAGAACCTTTAAGGTAATGATCTTTTCCCCAACGTGGATCTGTATTACCTAGGCCATGACGGGTTAGGGGTTAGGTGATAGCTCTGCCACCATATACTGTAGTGGTGTAGTCTGTAGTCCTACAACTCTGAAATCAGTTATCATTTTTGCACATCCGGCTCCCTCCTCTGAAAGTCTTTAAAGGTTTTTGAATTGGTTTTAGGTTAAATGCCCAAAATGAAGTCTGTGGTTACCACAGGCTTAAGATATGTACACATTTTGTTCAGTGACATAAAATACAACATTAAATGGTCCACAAGTTAATTATAAAGCTATAATGTGTCTTTAAAACAGCGGTTGCTAACAAGTAGCTAAATGAGACTACAGACATCATGGACATTCAACGTAACCACACTGAACGCAGAGACTCATTTACTCACTAGTTTGTCTTTATAGGCCGACTCTAGTTACAAGCTATTCTAACTCTGACTTTACAGCTCGTAGATTGATCAATTAACAGAAAATGCATATAGTGAATGTGAAGTTAGACACTTAATGGTGACAGCGTTTAAGTCACGCGACCGCCATGTAGTCCTTTGGTAGCCTCACACTAGCTTTTTACTTCCAGCAATTGAATTTACGCTTCGAAAACCCCAAAAGTGGTGTTCATCTGTGAAGATTATCTTGCTGAACAAAACATGTTAGTAGCATAAACTTGTGTATGCTCTAGAGCTTTGGCGATATTCCAAAATCCAAGCTCAAAAGCTTTTTATCGAGCGAACGAGCGCGATGCTCAGCCTACAAAAATGTGTCATTGCTACATAACTCGATTGACCCTGTACCTAAAAAGTCTGCTGATGCCGCCCTGTGGCTCTAGCCCCATTTGGATTTGTTTTGAGAAACTGGTCTCCGGCACATCAGAGACAACATCCCCACCAGCCTGGACCCTCACCAGTATGCTTCAGAACCAGCAGATCCACAGAGGATGCCATATCCACTGCCCTCCACACAGCGTCGACACACCTGGAGAATAAGAACAGCGCCATCAGAATGCTGTTTCTTGCTCAGCATTCAGTACAATTTATGTTAATAATAATAAAAAAAAAGATAACCACGGTGTTGTTACATCACAAATAAATGAACTGTTAACCCTTAATTATAAGAGATCGTATGCCGCCTCTGAGTGAAGCCGCGGAGAAGCATCTAGTTTAGCCCAGTCAGTTTATGGATAAAAGAACCACAGAATAAAATATGATAGGGTGAAAATGCAACTTTTTTTTTCAAACAGCCAAATGGCTAGTGAATGTTATAACAGTAAACAAATAATTAAATTGCTTTTTTTTCATACACAAGATGCAGCAGCAAGATGTATCTCATGTCTTTGTTCTCTCTTTCAATGATTGCTTGTTTGACAGTTCCCCCGCTAGGATACAGTCTATTCATCTGCACTTTTGTGTGTCTTTGTCTTATTATTACAACATCTTGACATATTAACTATAATTATATTCATACAATACACATAAGGCTATTATACCCAAATAGTAGACAAAGATGTCAAAGAGTATCAACCAGTTTTATTTGCGTTTTAGGATTAAAAAGGATATGAACATTACAATAAAAAGACACGTTTGTTTTTGAGACAACATGAAGCAGCACATGTACCTCTGTTTTTTTTATTTGCACAATAGAGATTGTATATAAAATGCCATTTTTTTCAATACGAAACAGATCAAAACAGAAGGACATATTAATACAATCACAAAGGATGTGCAGGCAGAGCCAAAAGCCAAAAGGCTCATTGTGCGGCTCTCCTTGAAGAGAATAAAATGTAATTATCACATCAACATAATCTTGTTTCAGGAGCAAATTAGCTCCAGTCAACATTAACATGCTTTTGTGTGCAAATGAAAATCTGTAATATTGCTCACAATAGGTAATAAAAATGTCACACATACATAATCACTGGAATAAAAGCAAATTGTGTTTTTGTTAATTATATTTATTAATCTGTTTGTGCTTTGAATGATCCCCTGAATGAGGAGTAGCCTCAGACTGCACTGCATGTCGCTAGTAGTCATACCAGGCAGATATATGTAAAATCTTCCCATACAATACAGTTACTGTATACAATGAAATATACAGATTATTTCCTTTTATCGTTTCCATTTGTTGGCATTGGCGTTACATTTGATATTGTAGCATGATTGTCAAATGTTAAAGGAGCGCTATGTAGTTTTGGAGAAGAAATTCAACATCAGAATTGTAATAATTGTTCTCGTATGTGTTATGTTGTCATATGCCATTAACCTGCCAGGGACATCAGTCATGGCCTGGAGTGGTGGTTGTGTTATTTTACTTGTTTGTGCGTGCGTTGTGTCTTTTTGTTTGTTCTTTGAATGACTCAACCTGCCAGTATGACTAAATCTGGCACATTTACATGGTAGACTCTGGTGCTCGGGTAAATGAGATAAACATAATATTTAAAATATTAATGAGATACTAATACAAACTCAGAAATATTAATTTTCAACTGAATAAACAAGCTACTCTCAGAGGAAAATAACGTCTCCAGAACACTGTTTGAAGCTAGAAAGGTGGCAGGGTCCGCCACATAACAAAGTAAAACAGTATGAAATTGTGTTGTCCTTAATGGTCAGTTTGTTTATTTGTTTATTCAGTCATGAAAATGAAGAGAGTTTGTTTATTTAGTTTGTTAAAATATTCCCCAAACCTACATACAGTAGTGCACCTTTAACCCGACGTTATATATTTTGTATTTGGGCACATAGTAATTGATTTAATTTGAATTAAAATGTCTCAGATTTATTGCCAAGCAAACAATTGTAATATGAGAAAACAGAATTTCGTTAAAAAAAAGGTAAATTAAAGTCTGATGAACCAACACATAGATCAGATAGACGATTCAGTGTCTTATCCTGTTTTTGCCACTAGATGTCCCACACTGACCACACAATCATCCGAGAGAAAAACACTCAACAGTCCTCAGCACCAGCAGCTCTCTGTGAGGAGGCTGCCAAACCAAACACCTCCGCAGCGCTGTTTTATTCCGCTGCCTTTAAACACATCTGTCTGCCCTTTTAGCTGTAGGCAAATGACAGATAATCACAGCCAAACTATTTATGCATCACTGTTTCCCTTATTGACACTCAAATCAAGTGCTGCGGATGTCGAGGCTACACTGATGTGAGTCAAATTACACATTATTGAATAAAATGAACATTTACATTTTGATATGAAAATATGAATCTGTCATATTTGTTCCCCCTCGTTCGCACACATCTGTCTGACATCTGCACATACAGATGGCTGACTTGATTGCATTAATAAGGAACATATTAGATGTTCAAACAGGAGAACAAAAACAGCAATATAACAGCTATACAATAATAATAATAATAATAATAATAATAATAATAATAATAATAATAATAATAATAATAATAATAACTGTTAACATTTACAGTTGTATTTCCTCTGCTCGACACATCTGGCACACAGAGTCGCTGAGCTGCTGAGCATTCACGTCCTGCAGTCGAGCCCCAGAGATCCTCCTGAAGCTGTAAACCAGAGCTTTTCATATTCAGTGTGTAACAGCATGCAGATACTCCTGACAAGGTGTCTGTAGTGGCCTGGACTTGAATTAAAAGACACTTATCCAGATCCTCTACTAAATTACATTTTGAACAGTTAAAGATACTCTTTTACAAATAATGTGAATATATTCAAGTATCAAAAGTGAAGTGCTTACTATCCTGAATCACCCCTGCCAGTGCTTACACATATCATATATTAATGCACAGCATGATTAGAGAATGTGTTAACATGTAAGAAATACTTTAAGTTGCAATGTTATGTGTCTTTAAGTTGTACCTTGAAGTCAAAATGTATGTAACGCTGTGATCCGACCCTCCCACTGATGATACATGCAGAAACAAGTGATAAAGGGGTGGAGTGGCTGAGACAGAGACACCAGTCACCCCATGACAAGACGCTGTACCGTCAACATGATCTTGACGCTGTTTAAACACGTGACATAAGTGACTTCAGATACATTTATTAAGCACAATATTGCCTCTCAAATGTAGTAAAGATGGTGCTTAAGGAGCATACAATCAAAGTTCTCAAGTTGTAATTAGAGTTAATAGCTGTACTCGTGTGAATGTACATCATTACACCACACACCATTCTCTCCTCCGCAGATGGAGTTTGCCCAGTTGTCATGGCGATAGCTCGGTTGTCGTAACGTGGCCCGTAGAATGGAGCTGCTGTCGTGTAATAAAACATCTAAGATATAATTTGCAAAATAAACAAAAAATGAACTTCGATATTATATTCATTGAGTCATAATAGGAGTTGAACGCTCAAACACTTATCGGCTTCATCAGGGCCGTGCGCTCTTTGTGAGTTTAGGTTCGATCGACAGCTGTGTCACCCAGGCAACACAAGCAATAACTGTCATCACATTCTGATCATAGCGGATCGGGATATTCATTCACAAATCACTCCCTTTAAAATGATGGTTTTGTCACACAGAAGCATTTAGTAAGGTGCTGTTAGAAAACTTAAAAAGTGCTGGTGCTTAAATACTTAAATAACTGGAGGAACCATCCGTCTATCACTCCAACCAATCAGATCACCAGTAGGACAGCGCTACCAACTTTCACTAAAGTTAAAGTTACTTCCATCTTTTCCATCGACTAAAGCCCTCGGTGCTATTCTTTGCTCTTCTTTCGATTAAACATAATTCTATAATTCTGATTTAACTGATGCTATAGGCAGCCCAGTCTCCAGGACATCATTTTAGCAGTTAAGGTTTCAACCACGGATATGTCCAAGTTTGTGCGTGGCATATGTACCATATTGACATTTGTACAAAATGTTTCATTTTAAATGCGCGTGACAAGTGTTTATGACTTTCTCATCGAAGTGGAGGGGATGATGGTGGAGCTTTAAGTGTGAAACCGCTGGAAATTTTTGACGAGGGACCACAGTGTTTCAACTTTTGTAAGTGTGACACCACTGGAAACCTTGTGTTTTTTAGGGGAAGTCAAGCCATCTCCAGCCACTTTTGTGGTGACAGAAGCAGGCATTTTTAAAGAGACCTATCAACTTTATCTGTGTGTGTGGCAATCACACACACATAAGCCAAATCATGATGTTGCCCAACCATAAGCAAGTGCTTTTTGTGCCTAAACCTAACCAGAGCACAAGCACAGGGCTGTAATGAGAACAAATTTTATCTAAAGAAAGTTAAAGCTGCAACATAAAGCTATAACTTGTCTGTGGTTTTGCAGAAACATACTTATTTAAAGGGATATTCCAGATCAAGTTTTCCGACCGCTAGCTAGCTTATGTAGCTTAGCAACCTCAGAAAAGACGGCACGATAACAATACACTGCAGTCTATGCCTCCAACCAAAAAAACCGCCATCAAAAAGCCACTCATAGCCACAAATAATGCTCAGAACAGCACCAAACTTCAGCAACTGTACGTATAGGGTCCCAGCACATAGTTCAAGACATCAAACATCTGCTAGCTTTGCCAGATTTCTACTGAAAAGACAACACAGCTCACCACTCTCTTGCAGCAGCTAGCTCGTTTTTGGGAAGCCCTGACGAGTCGATTACCAAGTGCAGTAGAGCTCCGCAGCTCAAGGATGAAAATGTATGATTATTCCTCCATGGAAGTGCAATCAAAGTTCATATGTGTCTTGGCTACCAGTTTATAACAGTTATTATCGAGAGCGGACAGGGAAAATCGTGTTATCGTGCGGTCTTTTCTGAGGTTGCTAAAACTACATAAGCTAGCGGTTGGAAAACCTGATCTCTCGAGGGGGGTTCTTACTTGGTGTCACAGTGTGTTAGACCATGGATTAAATTTACACCGGATTATCCCTTTAACATTTATTCTTTCAGTTGGGTTGCTATAATAGCATCTACGCTCTACCTAATAAGGAGCCACAAACGAACACACCATCGCTTCTCTTGCTGGTCAAACCACTGTGTGTTCAGCCACAAAGTGCGTAGCTTAAGCCTGGCAAGGTGGATTTGAGAGAACACATGATCTCTTGATTTTAAGAACTCACAAAGTCTCACAAAGTAAGTAATCTGTGGCATACTCCAGGGTGTGATCAGTACACTGTGACATTGCTAATACCCCTGTCACACTGGGCATAACAACAACAACACATACACCACTAACACTGGTAATCTGACTCTTTAGTAGTCATGGGTGTATATTGGTTATGGCATTTTTCGGCTGTGATTCATTTTTCGCTAGTGTGTTAATACTTTTCCAGAATGCTATTGATTGAGAATTTTAAAACATGTGTTAACCCCTTCTGGATGTAGTCAGGTGAGGTATGTGATCAGCTGTGATCAGTATGTGGTCAGAATATACAACAGAAGGGCAAATTGGTCTCCTGATAATGTCAAAGGAGTCAAATGCCTATTATTAGTGGGTTTACCCTAGTTTAAAAAATCCACATATACGTGCTAATTTTGGTGTAAAAATGGTTTAAGTGTCGTGAGAAGCATAATGCACTTGAACTTTCCAGCAAGTCCGCTGCTGAGCCTGGCATTAAAGTCACTCTTAAATCACGACCTGATTGGGCCTCGTTCCAACTGGATATTCGATAAAACAGCTCATAATGACCTTTCTTATAAATATCAAGTGCCAAATGGCAGCGCTGCTGCATTGCATCAATCAGTCTGGACAGTATTTTGTTACTCTTTGTTTTCTCCATAATGTAATATTAAGTATGTAATAAAATGTAAACACATACACATCTTATGGCACAAACACACTACAGTATGGAGCGCCGGGTGAAGTTTGTTGGGGTCTGAGTGTTGTTAACCATCAATAGGCCGTCCGTGCTGCACCCTGCAAATAAAGCTTTCCATTCTGCTCTGCCACAGACCATGAAATAGTCACTCAGCTCTGAAATGGAGAGAATCACTCACACAGAGAAACGGTGAGAAGTTCAGTTAGTTCTGCCGTGCAGGTAGGAGATAGATACTTGGAGGCACAGACTTATTGCAGCCCTCCATAGATATCTGCCAAAGTCTACACAAACATTAGAGGGAAACGGGGAAACAAAATTACAGAAATCTGCTAAGTTTGACAAATGGCGGGGCCTGGCTTTGCCACTAGCTATTAGCCTGCAATGATTAATAAGTGAGAAAATAATTGCACTTCATTGAGATTGATGACGCCCCATTTAACCTCCACTCTCATCCCGACTGCGCCACGGAGCACCGAGATGAGCCTCGGACACACTGCTGCTCTGCCGGCCTCATTGGCATCACACACACACACACACACGTGCGCGCCTACACACACACACACACACACACACACACACACACACACACACACACACACACACAGGGTCTGTAATGATCCTGCGGGGCATTTTTTTAAAAGCCTCGCAGCACTCTGATCATAAGTTCATTGTTAGTAAGTGAAAAACAATGATCTCAGCGCTAGGAGGCCTCTGGGAATCTCTCACTCCACCAATATAGAAGCATTTAAGTCAAACACCATGGGGAATTAATGACAGTGGAGTCACCATTAACTCCTACACTAACGAGTTTGTGAGCTTTGGCCCTCTTGTTAGACACATCTCGTTGTATGTGTGTGTGTGTGCGCGTGTGTGTCGGAGAGTCTTGTTGATCTGAAACGAAACACTCCGAAATGCGTTTTTCACGGGCTGAAATGCAAACAAAAACGGCGGCGATCAGGCGAGGCGCTACGAGTGGCCACGGCGCCTTATCCTCTCAGTCTGCAAAGAGACGTGGCCAAGGTTATTAAAGAAGGATGTAGCAGAGCAAGATGGCCGCTGTTGTGACCAGAGGCGGTGTGGAGAGATAAATGGTTGACCCAGCCTGGTGTCAGGTTAGGATTGATGCCACTATCAGCCCCACTGCTTTCCCAATGATTTTCTCAAATCTCTGATAGAGTGTGTTATCTAGTTACTGGCATGAGGGCAACGGCCTGCAGGCACAGAGAAGGTCAATCTATGAGGACAATCTTTGTTGGACTAAATGAGAAAAAAGACCTCACAAAAAAGAATAAAAAGCAGCTGCTAGGTCTCTGGGATAAGATAAGCCAAATTACTTCTCTTTAGTAGGATAGGCCCCGGGCAAAACATCAAAAAAAAAAAAAAAAGGGGAGAAAAAAATAAAGAAACGAAGAAAAAAATTAAGTGAGGCAGCTCGCGTGCTCTCTAACTTCAATGTTGCAGATTTCACCTGGAACCTCGGCTTCCTTGAACTAATGTTGATTCGGTGGCACCTTGAGGAATGAGCCGGGTGAGTGTGTGTTTGTCTGCTGTTTAATCTGCATTCACCTGATAAATGTTCTTAACAGGCGGAAAAAACCCCCCAAAAAACCAGGAATATACATAAAACTAGTCGATGGCATGAACCACCTTGCTGATCTCAGAGCTTCTCCGTAATCTCACTCCATCAACCTTTCACTCTTTGGTCTTTTCAAAACTGGTGGTGGTGGTGGTGGCGGGGGGGGGGAGAGTTTGACTAATAGCTTGTAATTTACCGGCAGGGGTCCTGATCAATAATTCCGTGTCAATAATGATGAAGAGGTCTGCGTGAGGGGAAATGATTCCACTCATTGTCTGAGAAAAATGAAGGTGCAGACATCACCCCGGGCTGTAGGCAGATGTCCACAGGTGCTCGCTTAGTATGATGGCAGAGCTGATGAGCGGGGGGAAGACGAATAACACACACGTGTAACACACACAGGAGCAGTGTGTGTTCTCCCAGCTAAACTTTTAAAACAGAGGCTTCACACACACACACACACACACACACACGTACGTCCCTAATAGATTTATTTTTCACCCCTTTCTCGCTGACGTTTGAGTCGACAGGCCGCTCTTACGACAATCTCATTATGAAAGCAGTCTTCTGATAGAAGTATTGACTAAACGGAGGGAACAATCTGTTTCTTTATGATGCAGAAAATTGCTAAAAAGAAAAAAAAAATGGTTTCAAGGAGATAAATAGCCTGGTTTTAAATCCTTTCTGATGTGGTGTGAAAATACGGCATCGCTTTTCTGCATGCATGAAGCGGAGGAAACACATTCCCTGGGTCGAATGAGTCAGTACATCATGATTGTTGTATAATACAATGAGAATTATCGCCAAAACAGGAGTAGCAACCTCCTGATGTTTACAGTATTGAAAGAGGAAAAGCTTTTCACACGATGAACTTGAAGACATTCAAACAAACGCTCACTCTTCATTAATGCCATTGATTGAATAATGTTTGTTCCTTCAAATTGCTGTGATCTTTGTAACATGCAGAAATCTGTGTTCCCAGTATTTACTACCCATATCTATAACTATCTATATTCTGAAAACATCAGCTATCAGATTTGTTAGCAAGATGAGTGCTTTTCATCCCATCACTCCATCGTGTTCTAGTTCCAGATGGACAAAGATGAGGATAAAGTTATGTTGCAGGGGTTCAGTATTCGGAACTGGCACTAATATGAATGCAAATGTGATATGGAGTTTAGACTTTGAGCTTGTTTGCATATGATGTCATGCCATTCTGCGCTGTCACTGTGCAGATGGAGCACAGGAAATTATTCATGATACAAGGCTCCTTTGTCATACATAGGAAACACTTTCACCAAACACTTTGTCAAAGATACCTCTGTAACTTTGTGGATACTAGCTAACTGTTTCCCTTTTTTTGTAGCTCTAAAGTTTTTTTTTTCTTCCTTTTCTTCACTGAAGTTTTTACCAGGGGTCTACCGATGTCGCCTTTTCAGGGCTGATACTGAGATCGATTATTAGAAATCAAGGAAACTGAAAACCGACATTTGGGACCGATTCATTTGCAGTAAAATGAATATTGGTGTTACCAACCACATGGTGTTGTGGGCGGGACATGGTGTGAGAGGATGTTGCATCAGAGCCATACAGAAAAATAATCAGGAAAAGCTGAATATCAGCCCCGATAATTGGCCAGTGCTGATAATCAGTCTACCCCTGGTTTGTACTTCTGTAAGTGAGTTACCTCTGGAACAAATCCTGGAACACGGTCTCTGCATGAAGTTGCATCATGTGGTTGGATCACAACAATCCTGAAAACCTCCAGAAGGTCCGGGCTGTCACCCACAGACCAGGTAGTCCAGTCAACAACACCAAACCCTGCGAGCTTTGTCACTGAATCTTGTCACGTTTACATTTATCTCACACATTCCCTAACATGCTGGGCCGTCACTTATCCGTCTTCACTGAGCTACTGTCTCCTCCCTTGTTCTGTGTTTCACTGTCTAAAACAGGAGAGTTCTCCCGTAGTGAGAATTCCAGTGTGTTACAAGCTCGATATCAAATTCTTTGCCTCTCGCGCTGCGGTAAAGACAGACTTTAATGCCTCGATCTGTCAGTCAAAGACAGATGTTTCAGACTCCAAACAATACAAGAGCAGACGGTTTCTGAAAGCACTCTAAATATTTTGACACAAGCCTTCAGTCACAGCAGTTTCAGACTGCAGGCAAATTCATTCAATTAAAAAATGTAATTTACACTCACTGGCAAAAAATCCACTTTTTAAAAGACCAAAAGGCTAAAACGGGTCAACTCAGTGAGTCCAGGTTGGATAGATAGGGTGCAATCAAATTGCCAGAATAAATGTTAGCGTTTTATGTTTCTGTATATCATATGGTATGTTAGGGTATGTTGAACATTTACATTTCTTGCCCTTTCGATTTTCAATGTGATGTTGTGAGAATGTTGTGGGTTTGTTTTGCCTATCTTTAACCCACAAAAACCTTGTTTTGAGCTTAGATAAAGATCATGCTTTGGCTTAAAATACCTGTTTGGTTGTCTCAAAGACGGCTCTCATTGAAAGTACCACAGAGACGGTCACTAAAATGACCTGATTCTGTTAACGGGATGCCAACTGTTTACAACACCCATTCGCATTATATCACCACCCCCATCCGCTCCTGTGAGAAAGTCATCTCATATTCATTTAATCTAAACATAATACCGTATGATACATATTGGAAGGGTTTGAAACATAAAATGCCAGCAATCTATTTGGGAGTTTGGGCTGATCGAGCACCAAAAGCATAACAGGAAGAGTCAGAAAATCCAACACTATAAAAAACTGCCCTACCTTGCATTCATTCTAGCTTTTATAGGTTTAAGCAAGTGTTTACTTTATAACCATGATGAACCAAAAACAGAATCAAGTCATTTTTTGTCCTAAACTTAACTGAGGTTTGGTTTGGTTTAGACACAGCCTGTTGTTTCATGATAAAAACAGATTCAGTTGAAGGTACCGACAGACGATGCCATCATGGAGAGCTGAAGTCATGCCAATGGGATCTTATTATGATTGTAAATGCGAGAGACCAAACTTTTTTTTGATCCCGCTTGAATTGTTCCATGAACTACACATATGATATTTTTGAATTTAAAAAAGATAATTTTCATGTCGGGAACGTGTCAGTTTAAAATGAAATAGAATATTATCTAGTTTTGTGTTAAACCGATCAATGAGCTACACCGTCTCACTCAAGACACATCTCCAACATGGCGCGAACTCGGCACAGAAAAGGTACTAAAAAAGGTGAAAATCACAATGGATCCAGTCATATTGACAACTGCATTTGTCGAGCAGCTCTACAATGTTTAAGTTGAGGGTTTCTGTGACTGTTCAATGAGACGACATCACTAATACAACTGTTGGCTGTGTTGTCTTATGATGATGTAGTTTCACTATCTCATATTTCATTAGCTTTATGACAAACTGCAACTTTCTCAAGATGACAAACATCATGCGAGTTCATGTCACAATTCAGACCAGATCACAAAATATTATGTCTCTTTCCATTCACTACCATACAAAGTTTTTTCTGAAATACGGTCCCATGGGGAGGCGTGACTTCGGCTCTCTGTAGAAAATGCTTCTCTGTGTCATTCTGGAGGACAAACAACGTGTTTGCTACTTTCATTTGTAGAGCCTGTTGACCATAAAGTGAAACCACACAGCGACTTTTCCATAACTGTGTCTGGTGCTCCTCCTTCGCCTCTGACCTCTCCATCCCAGCTTCGGCCTTCGTCCCGGCCCACCGCTTCCTCCTCTGAGCTGAGCAGAGGTGTGCTTTCGGAGCAGTTTGAACATTGCGCTCTAAGTGGATTGGGTTCCTGTCAGAGCTGAGCATTTGGACATTGATAAATTTCCTCCTGTGTGGGATCGATAACTCTCACCTTTCAGCCCAGGGCTCCCTCAGAGTGGGACGTCATAATTACTCTGTCAAACCAAAAGCCTGTCTGTGTTAAGACTGACGACTATGTGTGTGTGTGTGTGTGTGAGAGAGAGAGAATGATATAGAGTCAGTCACTATGTATGTGTGAAAAGCAGTAGAAGGTATTTTTTTAAAGTATAGAGTGTGGAATTGTGTGTTTTGGGATGTTTGCATAGAGATTTATGGATTATGTTCATCCATGTGGGCTTTAAAGGTTGTGTGTATATGTGTGTGTGTGTATCCTTGTGTGTGTGTGTGTGTGTGTGTGTGTGTGTGGGCCCAGGTGATGCTTTGTCGGCTGAGCTGGACTTGTGACTGGCAGTGATTGACAGCCGGGCAGCCCGCCTCCTCCTTTCTCCTCCCACGGCACTTTCTGATGCCTGTCATACTGGCCAATCAGCGAAGTGATCTGACAGCTGTCCTGACACCAACACACACAGGGAAAACACACACACACACACACACACACCCCCACACACACACATTCACAGATACATGTGCACAGACAGGCCTAATTCAGCATTTAGAATCACTCAATAGGCGGATATATAAGCTCAATCTTGACGGTTTTATTGTCTTTGCAACATCCTTATTGCATTTCTTTCACAATAAAACTAGAATGACATTCTGACAGTGGTGAAACAGACCAAAGCAGCCGTGTTTACCCACCGGTTAGCAGCAACGATTAGCTCCAAAAAAACGCTGTGGGGACGACGGGGCCCCTCGCGTCGATCATGGTAACTGAATTAACATACGTGACGCTCCTTTCAGCTGGTTCCTCAGATCTGTTATCTGTCCAGACGCAGCGATGATTTATTTATTCTGTTTCGGGGGAAGGCGGGGAATTGCCTCCATCTGCTCCATCAGGCATTGCTGGCTCGCCCCCCGATGCAGCCTTCATCCAGGTTGGTGCGGGCCCTCGCCTCTGTTCAGGCGCACACAAGTGTGTGGTTCTGTGTGTGGGTGTGTGCATTTCTGTCTTATGCACTTTTTTTTGTTGTTGCATGTAAATCAGTGTGTGAGCATGTGTAACTGCTCTGTGGGCTTTTATTAGATTTGCATGCAAGCGTATGTGTGTATGTGTGTGTGTGTGTGTGTGTGTGTGTGTGTGTGTGTGTGTGTGTGTGTGTGTGTGACAGAGGCCATGTGGCGCTGCTGTCTGTAAAAGAGGCAGCCTGTGGAATTAAAAGTGAATGAAGCGAAGATGAGCGAGGCCGCCCGCTCCACAATAATAATAATAATAATAATCAGGGCAATAATAACCTCAGTGCTCATTTAGACATCAATACTAATCACTCTCATTTGGAGGACAATAATAATAATCAGGCTCATTTAGACTTTCTCCACAGAGGCGTTCACTGCCTTTGGGGTCGGTTGGTGCTTAACCTAATGATAATAGTCATGATTCATGGCTCAACTCTCCCTCGCTGCATGTTGCTGCTTTCACTCCACATGAAGACAGGAAATGTGTGTGTGTGTGTGTGTGTGTGTGTGTGTGTGTGTGTGTGTGTGTGTGTGCTCATATTTCTTTTGTGCATTTTGGAAGGCATCAAATGTTCCTTTCTCTTCCTCTTTGTTAGAGCTTCACATCAAGCCTTTAACCATTTCGGCTTGCATTTCTAATTTTTATAATAGCTTTGGCCTTTATTACACATCACAGATATGAGAACGGGGGTACATCGCTAAAAAGGAAGTTCAACAGGTTCAACAGATGATCGTACAGGTTTTAAACGACCAAACTCAACTTAACACGAGAAAATGGAGGTGCACAATAAAGTTGTCGCCTGAACCGTCTGTCGCAAACATCTGTCACAGCTGTTCCTGTGCAGTGAGTCGTCATTATGGACATTCTGGGTGAAGTCGCTGACTGTTTTCCAAATGAAGTTGTTGAGATGATCTGGCTAACCATTTATTGTAACCCAACCCTTGTGCAACAGAAACTATTTCATATATGTAGATCTAACACATACATACAACTCTAAGTTTATCAGTATTTGTGCAATTCATAAACAGTTTTATGACATTTTTTTCACCATATTGCACTTATATGAAGAGTTGACACAGGTTGATGTTTGATATTCGTGTCACCTTCTTATGTATTGAAATACATATCCAGTAATGTATTTGAAGTGTATCTCTGAATGTATCAATTCTCTATATATTGACAGATAAAGCCTACCAATTGTTGCCATTTTTTCCTCATATTGTAAAATATATCACCATATATTTTCAGAAAGTATTATGGGAAGTATAATGCCATGTATCATCAAATATATGTTGACTCCCTCTGTATATTCAGATGTATTTCAATATGTTAAATTATGTTTGCCAGTATATGTCAATATACAGCATGTTTGTTGTGTAAGCCTTCTGTATGTGAAGCGATGACAGTCAATATGCAATATGATGAACCCAAAGAGAATTATCACTGGACTATATTTTAATAAACTGTTTGGCCTTTGTACAGCTTTATCGATAGAACAGCTTCAGTGATGACAGGTAACAGGGTGAGAGAGAGGGGAGTGACACGCAGCAAAGGGGCCCAGCCAGGGACTCGAACCCGTGGCTGCTGAAGCGAGGACAAATCTCTGTACACGGGACACTCGTTCTACCAACAGAGCTAATGGGCGCTCTGGACTGTGTCTTTTAGCTAATAGTTTTTTGCTTTACAGCAAAAAGATCAAAAAAGCTGTTCTCCAGTAAACTTTACTTCAGTAACTAATGAACAAAGTGGAGCATATGGCAGCTAAACAGACAGATATTTTGTTCAGGAGTTGGTGGAGACCAAAAACAGAGCAAAATGAGAGTGGATATTGGATCTACACTCATCAGGTGGACAGAAACAGCAAATTTTGCTACGTAACTGTTGGATGTGTAAAAAAAATCAGCCAATCGCTAACAAGTCGCCATGAATATATATTAGTTCTACTGCCTCCTAGTGGCCAAAAAGATCAGTTAATGCGAGTTTACGATTAAGCCTTAACGGATGATCTTGAGTTTGCCTGGGTAGCACGAATGGAGACGTAATGGAGTGAGTTATGTCTTTTTAGTTACATGTTCCAACTTGAACAATAACGTTATGTCAATCCTGAGGCTGCATGTCTCCAAATTAAAAAAAATGCTGGGACAGGAAACAAAGCCCCTCTTTTTTTTCTGTCTCTCTTTCACAAACTACAGTTGCATTTGGGTTCAGAGGTCAGTCAGACAGTTTGTCTCGTGTCACAAACACACACAGGCAAACTCCACACTCCACACAAGCTAATGTCTGTTCAGTCGGTACATTGGCTGTTTGAGGTAAATAGCAACAAAAAGCTGTAGCTAATGCTACAAATATCCAGATTGCAGTCCAACATACTCAGATACAAACAGATTATACACGTTAAACCTCATGTCTCTCTATTTGATTTTCTTTGGTTTCTGTTGTTGTTTCATGTTCATTTGTCTTCGTTCACCCGCAAAGATCTGTTTGCACCTGATTGTTATCCAGTCAGCAAAGATGCGGGTCAGCTCCACGGGGGGATTAAGGTGTTGCAGTAACACTCTGTCAGCCCTTTACGGCACTATAAGGTCATCCCTGAGACATGAAAATATTCTCTCTCCCCTTCTTTCTGATGTATTGCGTGCCGGCACATGGGACAGTCAGGCACTAATGTAATTCCTCGCGAGTTGCTGCTCATCTCATCTGGGCTCCAGCTTTGAACTCTTGGCTCAGCGGCTTTTCACAACGAGACAGAAAATGGGGACAGAGGGAGAGAATTGTCCGGCACTGATTCGCTGTAAAAAAAACTCGGACAGAAGATCATTTCGGCGCCGCTCGGGAAGATCAAAAGCTCTGCTGGCAGAGAGCGGGCGCGAGGGGAGATGGTATCGCCGGGCTCTCATTTCATTCACAGACGAGTGTGAAATGACTTCATCTGTTGTGTGGACTCACACTAGACGCCATTATACACTACTGTACCCTGACCCTCCCTTCCTCTCTCACTCTTCTCCTGCACGCCGGCAGCTACAGGCCAAAAAAAACCCACTGCAGCTGTGTGCTAATAATACATCTGTAAGGTATTGCTTTGTGTCCCTATTAGCCACACTGTCAGCTTTTACCTACATTGACATTAAGAATATTAAAAAGCCTGATTTTTTTTTTCTAATTGCATTGTGTCGCTGTTCAGGTCTGCTGTTAATTGCCTGTTTACAGGAGCTGGAGATTGTAACCCTCAAAGAGCACTAAAGGGGGAATACGTGAGCGCTAATAAGCGGAGATCAGACCTCGAGTTCAGGCCTACAGTAGCTGGTCCCAGGCCTGCCGGTGCACATCGTTACCACTCTGCCTCCTGCGCTTAAAAAGGCGGGAAAGGCAGGGAAAAAAAAAGAAGCAGCAATTTGCTCCCAAACTTCTGAGCCTTAAACACTTGAATAATTTAGTGCTGAATATTATAAATCGGCTTGATTATTTCAGGAACGACAACAAACGGGTCTTAACGCCACGGCTCTCTTCTTCTCTCTCTCAGCGTCGCTGCTAATGGAGATCGCAGGCGCCGACACACACCCCGAGAAAAAGAGGGAGTAAGAGAGAGAAGCAGAACGAGATAATAGGAGTCGACTTAACGCAACGATCTTCCTCCTCTTTCCTTCTCCCCTCACCCCTCATCTTCGTTTCCTCCTTCATTAAAAAGAGGAGTCCGCAGAGCCGCTAGTCCGCTAGAGTTTTTCTCCCTCCATCGCCGCCTCTCCTCCTTTTCTCTGTCTCTTCCTTTTTTCTTACCATCCCTCCTCCTCCTCCTCCTCCTCCTCTTCTCTGCCTTGAACACCCTGTTTAGCTGTTTAAGCTGATGACACAGAGAATATTGCATGTTGAAAGGCTTTTTCACCACACACACACACACACACACACTCACACACACAGACAGACACACACGCGCGTGCGCGGGCGCACACACACTCTTGCCCAGAGCGAAAAGCCCCAGGCAGTCTCTTTCCCGCTAGCCAGGGGCGATCATTCTGCCTCTATGATACTTTAACTGTGAGATGTCAGGAAACATTAGGCCTTTAAAAACACGGCTACCGTGCAGCAAAGATACACACTGACAACACACACACACGCGCGTGCACAGAGCCTCAACTGTAGTCCTATCCACTTTCCGCCAAGGCCAGAATACTTATGCAATCCTCACGGGGAGAAAAAGTAATTTTTAATGTTATTTTTGGGGAGTAAATGGCCGTGATTTATTTATTCTCCAGCTGTCTTTTCCTTTTCTTTCTAATAACCTTCTCCAAAGTAAAAAATATATATAACTTTAAAAGTATTAAAAGTATTGATATTGATGCTAACTGACATAGTGCATCCAGTGGCTGGTCTGCAGGAACATCTTACCTGCGTATATTTGTCTAATTTCTAGTCAAAAATCTGATCAAACTTGATGCAAGACACTATGATATCGAAAATCATATTTCAGAGAGATATAGGGACTTGGTTTAGACTATTTTTACTTTATGTTTTTTTTTTTTTTTACTTTGTACAAGCAAGGACGCCTTGAAGTCATCATTTTTTATGTATTTTTTCAGTGCCAAGGCTACTACACTGTATGGACTCACTTAAGGTTGAAGGATTTTACAGGATGGTTTCTGGAATATCTCATGTACGGTTGATTTATAGTCCATGTAGTTCTCTTATCTTCAGTTAGGTATCATACTGTATTTACCGACTTCGCTGTGGGGAGCTTAACAGAAAAGTTGATTTCAATGATTCAAAGACGTACGAGCTCAGAAGGCTTTAAAACAACCTGAACGCAGCTCTGTACAGCAGCCATCTGGAGGCATAAATGGAGCTCCATCCATCCATTAGCTGTACCTGCTCATCCTCTAGGAGTCTAGGGTCCATCCCGAGCTGACATTGGGCGAGAGGCGGGGTATGCCGCAAACACGTCGCCAGTTCATCACAGGGCTGACACATTCATAGAGACGGTCAACCATCCACACTCACATTCAAACCTGAGGGCATTTCAGAGTCACCAGTCGACCTGGGCTGCACGTTTCTGGTCTGTGGGAGGAAACCGGAGTGTCATCAGAAAATCCACACAGGCACAAGGTGAACATGCTAGCTGCACGTGGAGATGATATGGCAGGTTTGAACCTTGAGCCTTCCTGCTGCATGTTTCATATCCTGCAAGTTGATATTTATCCAGATGGGAAGTCATGTAGACAGTTTAGGTAAAGCACAGGATGTTCTGAAAGTTCTTTCTGTGGTTAAGAATAAAAGAAAGCTTCTTCTTCTTCTTTCATTTTCTACATTCATTTCTTTAAACAGCTGGGCACTGTGGTTTGTCACAAACCGTACCCAAACAGGAGTAAAAAGTGCATTTCTTTTGGGACTACTTTGGGCTGTGGATGGATACACGTTTACTTTGCTAGTATGTATTACCATTAGCACAACATTTCATGTAAGATTGAGTCCAAATAAACAGTGACCATAGTCATTATAATGAAGGAACATGTCTCCCATTGCAACATAATGGCTCCTTGTGTTGTTTTTAATGCTTTTTGGACAAAACTGGAACTTGGAAAAGAGGAATATGCTACATCATGCTTTAGCAGCACGAACAAAAGAAGCTAGCAGGAAGAATTCATTGTTGATTTCAGTCTTTTCCAAGTAGTCTGAATCATTTTGGCAATATTTGTTTCTGCAAACCATGAATTTGTTTCAACTTTATATCTATTGACGCCCAATTTTAAATTTTAAGCTGTGACAACTCTGTGATTACTGGCCTGGTTTGGCTTTGGGACAAAAGCCACTAGGTTAGGGTTAGGATAAGATCTTTGCACGTCTTGTCAAGAAAACCAGTTTATTTGCAGGGAAAATATCCAGTAGTTTTCCTGCTTGACACGCCATCTCAAACTGCGGCCTCTGGCACGACAATCCCCTCCTTCTATTGACGTAAAATTCACCTCAAATATGTAAGCTGAACGTGAAATGACTGGAGTGCTGCAGTGCCGTAGAAATACATATGAAACATACAGATTATTAATCATCTATCTTACTCTTTTAAGCTGTTTCCATCAGCGAACTTGGGTTCAGATGTTCTACACTGACAGTGGTGGATACTCTGTAGTATTTGTAGGACTTGTACTGCAGCCACCACTTTCCCAACCTATGATAATACCATCCAGCCCACTGGAATTCTTCATCTTTAAAATGATGTGTAAGGCAGTGGTGATGCATACCACATTGCAGCAATGTCCGGAAAGTCAGGGAACTCATCCCCCCTCTCCTCCCTTATTTCCTGTCTGCCTCCGTGCTGAGGACTTTCAAATAAAGACAGCAATGTTTAAAATGTAATGTATGTGAAGAGACACAAGGCAAACATTATAATTCGCTGTTTTCTTTTTCACAGAAGCCCGTCGAGCGTCCTCATCCACTGGTGTCAGATGATCAGCTATGATGTGTATCTGGCATTATGAGCGACTCCAGTCTGTCCTGTCTCTCTCTTCCTCTTAGTCTCTGAGCCTCTGAGAAATGCAAAGAGTGGACTGAATGTTTCATAGTTTTAATAATAAAACATCTGACATCAGGATTTAGAGGGCTCTGCGCTGGAATACTTGCTGGATCCTTGCAATAACTCCTGTATTTTCCTCCGAAATCAGGGAGAGATCTATTTGTGAGCGGAGACACAATCAGAGCGAATCTGCAGAGCTCCTCTCAGATATTAGCATTTAATGAAATGCACATTTTTTTGATTTAGTTTGAAACGCTTCCAAATCTGAGGAAATGCCAGGATGAACCGTGTTTTGATATGCTCTTTATTAGTTTGTTTTCTTTTCATTCATTCTCTGTTCTCCACTTAATGTTTCAATCCGTCCACTTTGAGCCCCTGCGTGCCAAGCTGCTGCGAGGACGGGCAGTGTTGCTTTTCAGTGTGTGAATCTTGTCGGGCTCACCGAAATGCCAGTTCAACTCCCACAGTTTTGGGGAAATGAGGATCTATAAAACGCAAATATGTGCTTCATGGAAAAGAAGATATGAAATAGGCAAAGGTCACAGCTACAGTGCACGGTAAACATTTGTCTTCTCCTGTAGCGAGCACAACTTTAGCCCTCACCTCCATCCTAAATCGTTGTAGTAGCTTAATGCTAAACAGTGAAATTAAGTGGTGTTCTTGAAGCTAAACTCCAGACGGGACCAAATTTGTCTCAATAGCTTTAAGTTTATCTTTTGGATATGAAACCCACAGCTCCTGTTGGTTTTCCAGGAGGTTACACAACCGCTCGAGGTAGATGGCTGCCAATCATTGAGTCCGGTCCTGCTCAAGGTTTCTGCCTGTTAAAGTCGGTTTTCTGTCACCACTGTCGCCAGATCTGTGCTCATGTTGGCCAGGGAAGAGGGCCTACAAGTTACCAAGAAACCAGAAATGGTCGATAGTTGGGCACAAGGTTACCAATCTCACCCTGCAAAACAAGCTACAAACTCTGCAACTGTTCCATTGCAAAAGATCATTGCAGCCTGGGATGAAGAGCATTAAAGGGATATTCTAGTGTAAGTTTAATCCATGGTCTAACACACCATGACACCGAGTAAGACCCCCCCAGCTTACGTAGTTTTAGCAACCTCGGAACAAGACTGCACCCTAAGGCCCCTGTTTGTACTGTTGCTGAAGTTTGGTGCTGTTCTGAGCATTATTTGTGGCTTTTTGACAGCGATTTCTTGTTGGAGGCGTGTACTGCAGTGTATTGTTATCGTTCGGTCTTTTCTGATGTTGCTAAAACTACGTAAGCTAACGGTCTGCAAACTTGATCTCTTGAGGAGGGGTCTTACGCAGTGTCACGGTGTGTTAGACCATGGATTAAACTTACACCGGAATATCCCTTTAACTAAACAAATTTAATGTGGCAGATTCAGCTCTTGTAGAACATTCCACGGGACAGGTTGGTAACAATGATGTAAATTTTTAATTGATGTGTCTTGACTTTACAGTACTTGTTTTTCCTCATACACAAAATACCAAGGCGTGTGAAAACTGAGCAGTAAACCTGTTTCTGAGTCTGATTCAGACCCTGTTTGGGTGTTTTGAATATCTTCATGATCCTCTCAAATCCTCAACAAGAATCCAGGCTTCAGTCAACAAATTTACCCAGACAACTCAGTGAAGCCTGATCTCGGATCAGACCCACAGACAAGTTGGGTGTCCATTAAACGAGTGCTGAGGTGCACTAAGAAAGAAGCAAACTAGAGAATTCAGTCACATTGTGAATTTGTAATTCGACTCCATTCTTTAAAATAATTAACAAGCCTTGTAACGATCAGCAGACGCTTTCTGTGTCATGAATTTAAACAGTTTAATGTATCAGCAGCTGGCAGCAGAGCTGAAAGTTTCCTCCAACATTTCCTATTTTAACTTTGTTGAAACCCACATATTAACACACACACACACACAAACACACACACACACATACGCAGAGCAAGGTTCACTGCATGTGTGTGTGTGTGTATGTTTGGCCGCGGGGCCACATGGTGTTAATTGGATAATGAGGTACAATGACAAATCCCCATTGCTGCGACAATAAGGTGCTGCTGTCCAGGTTTAATATCACAGGCCCTGGTGTAATGCTGTTTGGATACACACACACACACACACGCATGCACACACACACACACACACACACACACACACACACACACACACACACACACACACACACACACACACACACAGCTCAGGTGTCTGTCGTTCCACTTTGGAATCTAATCTGGCTCTTCCTCCCAGCAGCCAATCAGTGGCAACCGTTGCTGCCCCAACAACCAATCAATTATCTCTAATTCTGGAAATTCTTTCCTCTCCTCTCCTCTCCTCTCCTCTCCTCTCCTCTCCTCTCCTCTCCTCTCCTCTCCTCTCCTCCTTTTCATTTTTCTCACCTGTTCTTTCCTTTTTCCTCCTCTCATTTTCTTTTTCTTTGCTTCCAATTCTCCTTCCCTCATCTTCGTCCACTTTCATTTCCCTTGCTTCTTCTTCCTCAATCCATATTTTTTTTCCTCTTCTTCCTGTTTTTCATTTGTTTTTTCTCCTATGCTCCCTTTCTTAACTTTCTTCTCCTCTTGTCATTCCTCTGCTTCCTTTCTTTTTTCCTTTCCTTTTCTATTTATTTAATTTAAATTTATTTTATCTTCTTTCCTCTCATTCTTCTTTTCTACTCATATCCTTTCCTAAATTCTCATTTCCTGCCATCCTCTCCTTATTCCTTGTCTCATATTTTTTTTACCTTCTTTATAATTTCTCTCTTTTCTCCTTTCCTTTCTTCATTCTCTGTTTGTCCTTTCATCATTCCTTGTCTCCTCTCCTTGTCTCCTTTACTTTGTTTGCCTTTTCTTTTCATCCTTCTTCTCTCCCCCTTTCCTTTCCTTTCCTTTCCTTTCCTTTCCTTTCATAATTGTCGATTCTGTCTTTCCTTGTTTCTCCACCCCTTCTATATTCCTCTTGTTCTTATTTCTTTTCTCCTCACTTGTCCTCATTTCCTCTCTATCTCTCCTTCTCTTGTTTCCTTTCTTTTATCCTTACTCATCCTAGTTTCCCACCTTTCCTCCTTCTCCTTTATTCTCCTTCTCTTTTTCCGTTCCTTTCCTTTTCTTTCCTCCTTCTCATAAATCCTTTCCTTGTTCCCTCTCCTCTCCTCTCCTCTCCTCTCCTCTCCTCTCCTCTCCTCTCCTCTCCTCTCCTCTGTCCTCCTCTCTCTTAGCCGAGCCGTAACTGGGGGGATGATGGCCCATAATTCACGGAGATCCGGGCCGCCCCAGACGTGCTCACATTAATTGGATGTCCATATTAAATGGAAAATGAGAGCGGCGCTGAGGGAAAAAGTGAATGACTGACTCTCTTGGCTGCTATTGACCTATGAGGAAGAGATGCTGCCCTTTTCCCCAGCGCTCTCCCTCGCCCAGTTTTCTCTGCTCCCGTCAGCGTGATGGATCTCAAAGCATTCATTTTCTGACCCCTCACCTGGAAGCAGATTAAGCGCTCTGATTCAATAGGGCCGTTAATGGGGGCGCCAAAAGTTTATGAGGATTTCTGGAAAAGGCCAGGGAAATTAGATTGTAAGCTAACAGATTTATTGCTCTGTTTCAACACATTGTAAAAAGATTATAGGACCTCGAGGCAGGTTGGAGGGACCGAGCGGCTGCGACGTGTCTCTCGTTGTGAAGGAGAGGTACAGGAGGGAGAGCGACAGAGTCCCGCTCTCACATTTACCAGCTATTCTACACTGACAGGGCAAAGACAAGCATGTCAGTCAGCAGAGGAGGGGCTCACGTGTGACCGTCACCTGAAGGACAGATGTTTAGACAGCATGCTGAGCAGAAACAGTTGGTACCCTGCTGGAGGTGACGTGACTTGAAGTGATGCTGTTTCGTCTGCAGCCCTGATCTCTTCCCTCCTCTTGTTTCACCATTTTTGCCTCTTATTTTGTTGTTATTTTCCTATTTAGTGCAAACAGTATAGCAGATAATGATCATCCCAAGGCAGGTGTGGCCAGCCGGCCTGATGTTGAGATACAAAAACGAAAAACTGACTCTTCCAAAAGCCCGGATGTACCACAAGGTCAGTAGGATCAGCATGCATGGCTCTTCTTAGCTATCTGGTCCAAATAACCATCAGTCCACCTGCCATCTATCATATTTTAAGAAATTAAAACATCCCGAGGTCATAACATCTAATCTTCTTATCTCTAGCATCTAATCACAACTAATCAGTCTAATCCCGCTCGCGTGCCAAAGAGGGTGTAGAGGTCACAGTCAGCCCTTTAGGTTTGAACCAGCAGTTTTTATACACATTTTCCTTCCACGGAGGACTTTAAAGAACCATCATGTCACGCACAGACACCCTTGCAAGCCACATTATTTAACTGTTCTCGATCGTGGCTGTGATTAACACTAACCCTTGTCTGCATCTGGCCTCGTCTCCCCAGACTCCAGCCCTGCTTCTTCCCATTTCCACTTAAATCTGCTGCTCATTCTACAATCCCTGCCACTCTGCTTTGGATCCACACTCAACCAGAGAACCCCGGGACACCTCTTCGGACCAGCACCCTTTCTGCAACCTTCTGTCTCTCATCACTTTCTTTTTCAATAAAACCCATAATTGCTCCTCTGGCTCCCTGCTATTGTCTGAACTTATGTTCACCAGTTTTTCACCCCCTTAACACACTTTATCTTCAAACTCCTCCAGCAAATTGTTCCTGGGCTCATCCTCAAATGTGCACTTATCTCGTCCCTGTCATGGTATGAACTCAATCCAGACCACGAATGTATAAAGAGAATTGGACAATGTGTTGTGGGACGCCGTTCCATTCATTCAAAAGTTGCCAGCTGGATCTATTCACCGCAAATGTTTTTCAGGCTTCCTTGGGTTTCAGCATTTTCGTCTCATGGAGTATGCACTATAGTCTCTGGCCACGTCTGATTGCTTCCTGCCGGCTCCCTGCAGACAAAATAAACATGAAAATGATTTGATTTATCAGCTGTAATATTGAAGTATATGCTTAAAACCCAAATTAGAAATGAAACAATATGGCTTCAAACTAAATGATGTGGATCTAAAGTGAAAAAAAATTCAGTATGTCATCATCATTACTCAAATACCTGCTCTGTGTAAATTTATCATATTTAATAGTTAGTGTTCTAAATAATTGAAGCTTTATTTCTTTTAATGGCCCTTTATCTTTGAGGAGTTACTTGACTTTATGAGAATGAGACATGCAGAGGCAACGAATGGCTACACAGACATCAAGTGGATTTCTTCTCCACATCACTCGGCCGTGTGTCATTATTGTCCGTACTTGAGTGCGAAGCCTCAAGCACAGATGGCCTCTTTTTGTTTTGTTCTTCTGGGGTAAAATCCACGAGAATGCAAATCATTTAAAATGCCTCTTACATGTTGGAATTGAAAGAAAACTCTTAAGCGAACCAGGAAACACTCACAAATTGATTAACATGTTGGCATTAAACTGTAGTGTAGCTCCTGGGTGCATATTTCTTGTGTCAGTACGTTCACTGACACGCCAGAGCAGGTACGAAGGATCACTAAACTATGCAGACAGAGAATCAGGTTGGCAACACAAATACACACAACATATAAACACACAGCAAATAGCTCCAGACAGTCGGATGTTATCGTTAAAGAAGATTAATCAGAACAACCATTTTTTTCTCAACGATAGACAACACGCTATATTGCAAATCTGATAGCAACATTATATAGATGACAGGTAAATGTGAGGTTTGCAACTGCAAGGAAGAGGTTGAGCAGTTACTAATAGATGTTAGAGGTCCCCTCAGTTCCCAGCCTTAATTTAGCTTCTTTCAGCTCATTGTTTTGGTTCTCAAAGCTTCACTGTGTAGTTTCAGTCTCTCAAATCTAATCTGCCATGTTTACGTCAGCTTCAGTGAAAAAAGCTCCAAAGAGAAACACGCTGTGTGCCTCCTGCTGCGCACCGAACCGCAGGAAGTTTGCCTGTAGCGAGTGGAGCGCTTTGCAGCTAACAAGCCAGATATCAGCAAATCGTTCTCACTCCCAGCTCGTCAGATATGGCAGCTCAGTCCGCTCAAAGCTTCAACGCTTCAAACTATGACGCTCTACCGCCCCCTCAAGTGACAGTTTTGTCCAGTTAGGCTTTCATGATAAAA
This sequence comes from Diplodus puntazzo, assembly GCA_963678695.2. Lineage (NCBI taxonomy): Eukaryota > Metazoa > Chordata > Actinopteri > Spariformes > Sparidae > Diplodus > Diplodus puntazzo. Next base: position 11,856,641 of record OZ023172.1, read on the forward strand.
TTGCTGACTACCATTTCACATATCATGACATATTCTGACTTTTTGGACTATTTGACAAAAACTACTTGGCTGGGTTTAGGGGAACATCATGCTTTGGTGTAAATTATGGTACATGATTTACCTTAGTTAACTCACTTGTGAAACATAACCACAAAACAGATCAGAGCAGCCCGGTCGCCAGCACATAATGTTAGCACTTAACAAAAATGTCACTTTCACTTTATGTGTTTACTAGCCATCTATCGCAGCGGGAGGTGTAGGGGGAAGGTGGTGGTGTTCTTACAGGCCACCAAGGCTGCCAAACGAACAACTGCAGTTTGAATCACACCGCGGGATGTTTTCAAGGACACCTCGGGACATTTTGACCTATTTTTGTGGCGACCAAAACCATCTCTTTTTTTCTCTACAGGAAGTCGGATCATCTTCGTCCGGGATGGAGAAACAGCTATTTTAAGTGAAACCATGGTGTTTTCCCAACCTTAACGAAGTGTTTTTCGGGCTTCAACCTAAACAGAGCATTAGCACAGCATTGATACAGGAGATAATTCAATTCAGCCTAAACAAAGGCAAAGTAGCAATCCAGGGGGAAAGGTCTTGTGTATGACTCATCCAGTCCGACTGATTCTCCCCCATATTGGTATTTTTTTTGCTTTTTATCCTGCTATGCTAGATGAGAGTTTCCAGAAGTGATGCTAGATGGGTAAAAGTATCAAACTTAGTGTAGGGTAACTGAGCAGGCTGCTGTATTGGACCACTGCAACCCGGCTGCCAGAATAATGGTTAGATAACTACGTTCTGCAAAACCACAAACAAGTTAAAACATTACATTTCTTTCTGTTGCAACTCTGTGTTTGTTTAGGTTTAATTATTTTATTTTGTCGCAAGCGCTGTGCTTATGGTCTGTTTAGGTTGAGTCACAGAAACCGTTTCCCTGTGGTTAGAAGAACATTGTGGGTTGGCCTAGAATACATGATTTTGGTCTCCACAAACCAGAATTATCCAAAGGTTTCCTTGAAAACACCTGGTTCTGTCACCACAAACACAGCTGGAGGTCTCCGTCCTCCCATTAAAAATATCTTTTGGTCGGCATGAACATGTCCAGATATTGACCCGAGTTCTACCCAGTGGTGTGACGCTTACAAATATAGAAAAGCAGTACTCGACACTTAAAAAATGCAGAAAGCATACTCAAACTGAGGTTGACTGATTGGCAGCCTTTGGAAGTGAGACAAGCTTATATTAAACAGTCATTGGAGACCAACACACAGAGTGAATATATGACTTTACATTCTTTTAATGAAGAGTAACACGACTCGATATGAATGCTAATGTTGCTCACTTTCTGGACAATGTGTGACTGAGGATAAATATTTGCTCATTCATCTTTTTTTTTTTTTTACTGCAATTTCTGCTTTCCAAAGTGATCCAAAAAAGTGTGCTGGTAGCGCTCTCAGCGTGCAGGGGCCGCTGAACTCATGTCAAATCTTGACGTAAGCATAAAAACATCACGAGACGAATGAAAATCTCCTGCAGATAAAGTCCCATTCGGTTAAACATCTTAAACTGAGTGCTCAGGAAAAAAAAGGGCCCCTGCTGGAAACGAGTCCTGCTGAGGGGAAAAAAAACAGATTTCTGCGACGTCGGTAATGATGAGCAGAGATGCCAACACAAACAGATTCCCCGTGTGTTGGGTAATCGACTCGGGAGTAATGTAGGATCCTGTCATGCGTGTTAGTTTGGCTGTCGGTGTGGGGGGGGGGGAGAACTACGTGCATGGCTCAGAGTTGAGAGAAACTCACCAGGGCTGAACCGTCTCAGTGGGCTGAGCTGCGGAGTTTGGGTTTTAACCCTCTGATGTCTGCTGTTCGGTTGCACACCATCGCCTCGGGATCTCTGTCTGTAGTAAATTAATTTACATTTGGAGGATTTTCTAAAGATGCTGGCTTCCTGTGGAGCCAGCGAGATCAAAGTGTCTCATTCTGTGTGTTTGATGATGTTTGATGTTTGCTTTGAGTGTGAATGTTGCTGACTTTCTGCTGTCTTTTTCTCGGCACAGCGGGAGGTGCTCTTTCCTGCCTTTTACTTTTTCTGCCCTTCCTCGCCCAAATTCGGTAAGTTGCATTTTACTTTTTTTTTTTTTCCCGGCTCTGATTCACACTCCCTTTGCTGACATGTTCTTAATCACCCCACGATATCTAGCCAAGAAGCACTGGGATGGATGGTGATGTGGGAGCGGGAGGCCGAGTTCAACCGTAGCCCAAAGTGGCACAAAATCTTTGAAATTCGGCGTCACGGATCAGGAGAAATCCAGCCTCAGAAACTTCTGTACCAACCTCAGCAGTGGCGTGCACAGACTTTTTGAAGGGCAGGGGCGAAAAGAAAAAAAGGGCACATACAGCGCGTTCTCGCCACTGAAGAGGGCACTAAGTTCCGTGTGTTGCCGAAAAATGGCAAATTATATAGCCTTAAAACAGACTAACTAGACAGACTACTCAAGTTAATTTGTAGTTAGGAACAGCATCCACGAGAGCTGTGTAGATTCAACACTGGACTGTGAAGAACACACAGAGACATGGATGTATAAAGGAAATAAAACCCTGGGGGGTCTGGGGGTCCCCCAGAACATTTTCAATTAAGTAGATGCCATTTCCTGTATTCTAGTGCATTTTAACACCAAATTAGCACCAGATAATCCAAACTGGTTCTGTGAGATATAGTTCTGGCTCAATATAGATCAAAAAGGGGCCCAACATAAAAGTCATTGCAACAGTAGTATTTCATAGTATGTCTTGATCTTAATAGTCTTCTGGAGTCTAGTGTGTTTTCTTCACCCAATAGGGCTCTGTGATAAAAACACAGGGAACAATACACATTTAAATATTGTCAAATATTTGACAACTCAAAAGAAACAAACTATGATGAAGCATGGACATACAGTGGCTTGCAAAAGTATTCACCCCCCTTGAACTTTCCACATTTTGTCATGTTACAACCACAAATGTAAATGTATTTTAATGGGGTTTTATGTGATAGACCAACACAAAATTGTGCATAATTGTGAAGTGGAAGGAAAATGATACATGGTTTTTAAACATTTTTAAAAATAAAAAACAGAAAAGTGTGGTGTGCAAAAGTATTCACCCCCCTGAGTCAATACTTTGTAAAACCAACTTTCCCTGCAATGACAGCTGCAAGTCTTTGCTCATTCCTTCTTGCAAAATAGCTCAAGTTTAGTCTGATGGATGGAGAGTGTCTGTGAACAGCAATTTTCAAGTCTTGCCAAAGATTCTCACTTGGATTTAGATCTTGACTGTGACCGGGCCATTCACACATGAATATTCTTTGATCTAAACCATTCCATTGTAGCTCTGGCTGTATGTTTAGGCTCGTTGTCCTGCTGGAAGGTGAACCTCCGCCCCAGTCTCAAGTCTATTACAGACTCTAACAGGTTTTCTTCCAAGATTGTCCTGTATTTGGCTCCATCCATCTTCCCATCCAATGGATTGAACAGTGCTCTGTGAGATGTTCAAAGCTTAGGATACTTTTTCATATTCTAACCGTGCTTTATTAAACTTCTCCACAACTTCATCCCTGACCTGTCCGGTTGGGCTTGATGATGCTGTTTGTTCAACAATGTTCTCTAGCAAACCTCTGAGGCCTTCACAGATCAGCTGTATTTACACTGAGATTAGATTACAAACAGGTGGACTCCATTTACTAATTAGGTGACTTCTGAAGGCAATTGGTTGCACTGGATTTTATTTAAGTGTATCAGAGTAAAGTGGGTTATATACTTTTGCACACCACACTTTTCAGTTTTCTATTTTTAAAAATGTTTGAAAAACACTTTGTGTTCGTCTATCACATGAAATCTCATTAATATACAATTGAGTTTGTGGTTGTAACGTGACAAAATGTGGAAAAGTTCAAGGGGGGTGAACACTTTTGCAAGCCTCTGTATATGTTTCCAACTGAGCTGTGCACTTGAAAAAGGCATTTTAAAGAAAAGCATTTTTAAATATTAAAATAGAATAAAAAATCCCAAATGCTTAGCCTGGCGGGGGGTCAACTTAAACCTGGCGGAAATGCTGATATGCAATGCTAACCCAATGCTTCATTTTACTGGCTAGCTTTAAAAAGCTATTCCCGCAAGACTTAGCTAGGCTAGCTCCTCAGCCTAGGCTTAAACATGTGATAGGCATCTCTACCTAATAATAGCACTTCCAAGCTACATACACTAGTATTTAGTAATGCAAAATTGCTAACTTAATAGACAGCTTGCTATATTAGCTACCTACTTCACACAACAGTAGGATGCCGGGTTGCACCTCAGTCAGTATTAAGTCCCCACTGACATGTGAGCATTTGAGAGAGAGTGTGTCTAAAATTGAATACTTAAATGGATGGAATGGACTTATTTTAACAACGGGAATGTGTTCTTAAAACTTAAGTTACCATCTATCTAGCTGCTGTCAATTTATTCCATTATTTACTAAATACAATGAATCTAAATGACCTAGCCTAAATTGTAAATTGAAAACAAAATCTAGAAAGTTTTTTTAGCCCGTTTGCAAAAAATAAATAAATAAATACATTTAAAAAAAACAGAACATATGGGCTAATGGCCATACAAAGTGTATTGAACATAAACAGGGTTTATAATGACTCTGGGAAAGCTTGCATGCCTTAATTGGAATCAATATTCTCCATCCAATGGCAGCGCAATGGCAGAGAGAACTTGTGTTTTACTAACCACAAGGGCACTTAAGCATGCGTTCATACCATCCATCACTAGAGGGCAGGTTATCATGTTTTGCCAACCAGGAGTGCGCTTAAACTTGTTTTAACCACCCAAGAGAGCAATTAAGTGTGTTTTGCCAATGAGGAGGGCACTTAAAGACGCCCTTTTGCCACCCACATAGATAGTTTATATTTTAACCAGCCAAGAGGGCAGTTTAGTGTGTTTTGCCAACCAGGAAGCACGCATTTTTTCCTCCAAGAGGGCACTTTAGCACGCGTATTTTGCCTCCCAAGAGGGCACTTTAGCACAATTTTTTTGCCTCCCAAGAGGGCACATTAGCACGCGTTTTTGAGAAGGCAGTTGTATTTTGCCAACCAGGTGGGACCTTTAGCACGCGTTTTTGCCTCCCAAGAGGGCACTTTAGCACACGTTTTTGCCTCCTAAGAGGGCACTTTAGCACACGTTTTTGCCACCCAAGAGGGCAGATTATCATGTTTTAACCAGCCAAAGGGGCAGTTTAGTGTTTTTTTTGCCTCCCAAGAGGGCACTTTAGCACACGTTTTTGCCACCCAAGAGGGCAGTTTATCATGTTTTAACCAGCCAAAGGGGCAGTTTAGTGTGTTTTTTGCCTCCCAAGAGGGCACTTTAGCACACGTTTTTGCCTCCCAAGAGGGCAGTTTATCATGTTTTAACCAGCCAAGGTGGCAGTTTAGTGTGTTTTTTCCACCCAAGAGGGCACTTTAGCGCGCGTTTTTCAACAACTGGGCCACAAGGGGGGGCGACCGCCCCCCCTGCCCCCCTCCTGTGCACATCACTGAACCTCAGAGATATTTAGCTTCTGACTTCATGTAACGATGCTGGTTGTCCTGAACATCCAACGGTTTAGCTGTGCTAAAAACTAACACATCTAGGAGGCCATTCGAGGTGGGACGCCATCCCCCCTTGTTAACAAAATGACCAGAACGCATCCCCCTTATTAACCAGCCATCCCTCCCTCTACATGCCCCGGTAGCAGAGTGACTTCAGGGGCAGAGGGGTTGTTAAGCTGAACATGTCAGTCTGATCCTTTATCTGACTGATGTTTGTGCAAGTTAGAATCTTTGGGCCCGACCGCGGCTCTGAAATACCAACGTGTGTGTTGGTGAAGCTGCTGAAGTAACACACCGATTTTTTAACTTCACCCTTTTCATCTTGGATCTGCAATATTCTCTCAAATGTATACTATAAACACTCAGCTCTATACACTGCAGGGCAGTGCAACGTGTAGTCTCAGAAGTGCGAGAGGTTCTAAGAGACACTTCTTTAGGGTGAGGTTAGGGTTACCACCGTCACCCCTGAAAAGAAATGGATAAATCACCTACATGTATCATCCCAGCACCATGGCGAAGCTGAAGCAGTGGTTGCTAAGAGCAGTTTACTTAGTGTTGGACGTGGTGATTGATTTTTAAAGGGCACTATGTAGTTGTGGAGAAGAAGTTCAATATTTACAATATTAATGGGGTAATAACACAAACTCAGAAATGTATGAATGAACAAGCTGTTCTCAGAGGAAAATAAGGGCCGCAGGACACTGTGTGAAGCTATCAAGGTGGCAGGGTCCGCCACATATAAACAAAATAAAACAGTATGAGTGAGTTGTCCTCATGAAAACAAAAAAATATTGAGGTGGGCCGGTGTGCGATATAAGGCGTGCAACAACCAAAGCAAAAAGTAATATGTAGAACAAACTTGACAATTATTCTCGGAGTATTTGCCTACTGTCGGTTTTAGACATCGCATCTATAGCAGTGTATTATTTCTGATAATTCTTTGGCAAAATGTGATAGTTACAAGAAATTAGGTGACATGGGCGAGCGGCCACTTTAATTCTTCGGTCAATGCTGCAATAAATTCCCCAATAACATTATAATTATATCAAAACTGTTGCAGCAATGTCACACTTTGAATTGTGGTGACTGCAAATGGCGGTTGGAGGGTGGAGAAGCATCCTCGACACCCGTGCCCTAGTTTTCCCCTGATGGCTCTTTTCTGCCCTCCATTATCTCTTTCTCTTTCTAAATGCAAGGTGTCTTAAACAACTTACTCAGAGAGCTTTGTTTTGACATCTTTGCATTTTTTATTAAAACAACCTGAGACAGCTACATCTGGGACAATGATCTGTCGCTGGATAACATAAAGACAGCGCGGGCACCGAGGCAACTCAGCTCTCATTTAAACTTTGAACTTCCATTACAAGTTGCCTGAATACATGTATTTTTTTTGTTTCTTCAACTTTCCCTTCGGATGTTTTCATACTGCAACTTGTGGAGTGCTTTTTTATTTGTGTTGATGCCTATATGTTGTTGTGCTGTCTGTTGCTCCATGGTAGAACAGGAGCGCTGCCTTTTTTCACTTCAGTAGAGTTTAAGAAGTTTTATCCAATGTGCAGATGTCTCTTTCTTTTTTTCCTCGTTGTAGGGCTGTTTTCACCTTTGGCTTGTCTTACGTATCGGTTATGATGCTGCTGCAGGCCCACAGTTTTAGTTGCACCAAAAACTGTTCAGTGATTTCTTGAACTACCCTTTTTAAAAGAGCGTGACTATGCTCATTACATCTTCTTATTTTTTTGCAATTGCCGTGGCTTTCCTGAAAAAGAAAATGTGCCACACATAAGTACTGTGGGGTCGGGTTGTTGAGGGTGGTGCAGGGTGTCATGTCAACAATAAGTCAGTTTTAAATCTGAGTGATTCAGTTTCATCAGCATCCATCGGGTTGATTCACCGGCTGTAATCGTTGTTCCGACTGCTCGTCATACAGAGCAGACGATTCCTGAAAATGTTCAATACAAAGATAACAGCTCTCACAGAACAGCGTCGATGTGTTTAAGGGCCCGTACGCCCACTGTGTTATAAGTGTGTGTGTGTGTGTGTGTGTGTAGACAAAGCTATTGTTAATCTGATTTGGTTAAACGTCCCCAGGGCACACACACAAAGCAGAGCCTCCTGACCTTTGACCTCCTCGTCCTCCTCGTCCCTCCCTCTCCCTCACAGATAATAATCCGCGGCCCTCTCACTCATTTGAAGAGGCTAATCAGTTTAGATACATTGAAACAGACAATAACTCAGGGCAGCACAGTGTGTGAACGTAAACTCAGTGGGCCAGTCATTTGTTTTCTCATCATAACAAAAAAGACACCACTCAAACAACTTTTTTAGTCTTTGAAAGGATGTGGAGGGAATATTTTTGATTGAGAAGCAAATAAGAAATCTTTTTTTTATTTGATTACTTGAATTTCCCTGAATTGTAAAAAAAAAAAGAAAAGGTTCCATTCTTTGTCATGCTTTTGAACAGGTTCAATAAATTGGTGTAAAATTCAAGATTATTATTTGACAGGTACTATTGTTCATACCAACACTAAAGCTGGACAGACTGAAGTTTCTTGTGTAGGGAAAAAGTGACTCGACTTGACTCGAGACTTTGACTTATTGATTTCAGTCACGGCGAGTTACCCTTAGTCTAATCTGGTCGCTAACAGTACAAGCTTAAACAAATTAGCAGCTGTTACCTTTTAGTTTGCAGGAGTTTAGCCATTTTAATGCCAGGACTTGTGTCCCCACATGGAAAACGAGTTCTCCCCGACACTATTTTGTAGAGGCCCACTCACTGCATCCTGGGCTAAACGCCACCAGGGACAATTGTGATTGGTTAAAATGAATACAAGCAAGCAAGAGCATTTTCTTTCGTATATCAGAATAGGAAATGGTACAGCCAGACCTTTATCCAGCTCAAGTGTTTATTTAGTCTTGAATGAAACGTGTCTGCTGTCCATAAATCACAAGACATTGAATTTTCTCGCATTTTCTACACAATCTGTCCTCTCTGTGTTTGACAGGGAGACTGACAGCGAGCAGCCGCTGCCGCTGACATGTGTTTAACATGCACTTTGAGGCTTGTAGACATTTGACGTCAGCCCTGTCGACGCCTCTCCGAGCGGAGCGGAGACGGCGGTCTCGTTGGTTTAGCCTCATTATCCCACATCCAGTACCGTATAGTATACCCAGGCGGACCAGTGTTGGTGTGTTTACTCCTCCGCTGCCTGAACTGTGATATTCAGCTGACCTCGAAGCTAACAATCGCCCATTGCGTCTTCTCTCCCTCCTGCAGCCGTCTCACCCCCTGCCCCCCCCCCCTCCCCCCCGCCTCCCTTCTACCTGGGGCAAAGTCTTATGTAAAACACATTTATTTTTAATAGATTTTTTAATGAATTTTTTAGCTGCCTATTAATAATGCCATTAGTGGTGGCAGAGCGGCGTCAGACAGCAGCCCGGCCTGCTAATCCTGCCCCGCAGCCCTGGCAAACGCAGCTAATCCAGGCCCCTGCTTTGGCTCCAAGTAGGCCTCACACACACACACACACACACAGACACACACACACACACACACACACACACACACACCAACACAAACAGAAGTATGTGCAAACAAGTACTGTATGTAAAACACACTGCCACACACACGAGAGTGTTGGTTAATGCTCATGGTGTGTGTGTGTGTGTGTGTGTGTGTGTGTGTGTGTGTGTGTGTTCAAACAGTCGCTCTGTCTCACCATTACTTATCTCTCGTCTTCTTTTCACACGACCCCCCTCCTCCTCCTCCTCCTCCTCTTCTTCACTCGCTCACCAGTCCTCCTCCTCCTTTTAATCCTTCTATTGCTCCCTCTCTCCCTCCCTCCCTCATTCATGTCTTTCCTTTGCCTCCCACCTTATTTCTCCCCCCCGTCCCTCTTTCAAGCGCTCCCCTCCCCTTCCATCTTGACCTCCTCTCTCATTTTTTCTCTCTCTTCGTCTTCGCCTCCCTCCTCGAACCGCCTTTCTTCTTCTTCTCCCCTGGGCACCCAGCAGGCCTGGCCTTGGTGCTCGACTCCTCACGGAGGCTCCTTACCTGGGGGCCCTGAGTGTACACACACGCAAAACTCACTCCCACACACACATCTGCAGATGCTACGAAAAGTCGGTGCAGAGCAGGGAAACAGTGAGCCGCTTAAAGCCTTAATAGAATTTGAGCCCGGCTCAGAGTGCGCTGGAGAAAAGGTGTTAATTACCGCTGGTTTTAATGCTAATTAAATGTTTCAATTAATGGTGTGTTTGTTGCCAAAATGTGTGTCAGTAATTGACGAGCGGCAATAAGGTGTTTGAAGGCATTAAAGACAGAGACAAAGAGAGGAAGAGCGAGAGAGAGGGCGAGAGAGAGAGAGCGCTCTACCTCCTAGATGTGCCAGAGCCTGGAGCAGTGCAGCATGGGAAATTTCATTCATGAGGTGGAAGGAGAAAAAAGAAAAGGAGCTGGAACAGATTCAACACAGCTGTTTTCCATAAAACCGTTCATGGCCTCCATCAAATTTAGCGTTTCTGTCTGGGAGGTGCCGCTGGACTGCTGGTGCACATGATGTTCTGGACTGAGGGGACGCCGGGTCTTTGACAGCAGAACAATACAAACAGGCAGAGCGCAGATCCGGCTTGTTTTCTCCTGTCAGAGTCCAACTTTTTAACTTGTAGAGGAAAATAAAAAAGATAAATATGACAGTAAGAAACAAATATTGAATTTCGTATCTGAGATAAGTGAAAGGTTTGTTTTGATTTTTTTAAATTTAGGGCAGATGATTTAAAATCAGTCCAGAGCAGTATCTTATGTCTCTCACACACCCGGATGTTGTTTTTCAAACTGGTATCAGCGCATAATAGAACCGCTGTGTTTTGCCTCTCTGAAAAACTGAATATGACTTTAAGAACTAAGAAGATGCTTTTGGTGCAGGAACTTGATCGAAAATGATCTGAAAAGGCAAAAGGCCCTTTTGAGCCACACATGGATTTCGTTCTCAGCTGAATATATGAAATATTTTATGTTGTCTGATTTTTACATAAACACGTTTAAATAAAAACTGAAAAATAATGAGTCACAGAGATGTTACACACTTTAACACTGTTTAGAAAGTTCCTTTAATTAGATATTTTGTCCACTGATGGGAATTCCTGCATCAGTGCAGAAACCACTAATAGATCACGTCACTCCTACGGGACTGCACGATTATCTCAATGTGTTTTTGCAATAAAAGACACTTAAATGTTTCATTTTGCAACCGTATCTGTATCAAAATACTCAAGATTAGTTCATGAGAATAATTAAAAAGGGATATCTGAGGAATGGACAACGCACATCGATGAGTCCACTGATACAGCATCGTGAACTTTGGAGATTTTTCAGATTAGTAGAAGACTTATTGTTGTCCAGGCCTGTGGAAAAGTGGAAAAACAGCTTTCAGCTGCAGTGATTCCCTTTGTTCTGTCCACCAGATTACACTGGAGTTGGAGAAGGAAATTCTGAAATTTCCCCTGCAAATGTAAAGTTTGAGTACCTAAGCACAGTGAACCACTTTTGGGTTTTGGGTTGGAGCCGTTTAAACGCAGAGCATGTCATCTCTGTCTCAGGTCTCTCAAACAAAACCATGACAACAGAAGATGTAGCTTGATGATGCAGTGGAGTACCGTGGGATCATGGGAGCTGCTGTCTTCATTGTTGAACCAGCTCATAAAACTTTGTGTGATGCTTTGTCGCGTTTGCTAGCTTCCCTCGTCATTCCCTGACTCTCCTCCAGGAAGTTAAAGCAACATGTGACCAAATGAAACACGCCGTTGCCTTCAGTCAAAATGAAATAATTCAAGCACATGACTTGACAAAATATAAGAAGATATCAGACATTTGAATTCTGAATTATAACTTAAATGTTGTCTCAGAGGCTTTTCCATCTTGTGAGTTCTGGCTTGACAGGTCAAAAACGTTAAAGGAGCCAATACCAAGTAATTTCCATCAGTGTAGACATATAAAAAAAAAACAAATACACGACTGAACTTTCCTCACAGTGATGAGAGTTAAGCTCTCTATCACCACCGTACACAGCTGAAGAAAGACGTAATGCTGTTAAAGACATGTACAGTTTGTTTTGCTGGTGTGGAGCAGGCGGGTGTTCATCTTCATGTCAGTGTGTGGAGATCACAGGTACCTGTGTGTGTGTGTGTGTATGTGTGTGTGTTTGTGCGCGCTGCCCTAGGTGATACACTGCACACACAGACAGTCCATCATGCTGAATTATAACCTCAGTGAGGAGCCAGCAACGCACTCACAACTGCTTTGTGTTCACTTTACACACAACCTGTGTGCGTGTGTGGGTGTTTTTGCTTGTGCATACTCTTCTGTATGTGTATATACTGTGTGTGTGTGTGTGTGTGTGTGTGTGTGTGTGTGTGTGTGTGTGTGTGTGTGTGTCAGACTCGCTGCACACTGATATGAATTCCGTCTGACTTGGTATGCAAATCAAAAGACTCTAGGTGGGGTAGTGCTAATTGCCCGGTGGCTTTTTGGGCAGTCTTTGGGCACACACACACACACACACACACACACACACACAGTGAATGTGTGTGTATGTGAACAAGTTTTTGCATGTGTGTGTGTCTGTGTGTGTCCTAAGGCTTTCGGGATAAGGATGTGAAATTCCAGATCAGCGTTTCGGTGGTGAAGCCCGTAGGCTCCTGTCAATCCTGCTGACACACACACACACACACACACACACACACACACACACACACACACACACACACACACACACACACACACATACATACACACACACACACACACACACACACACACACACACACACAGACTGTGAGTTTTCTGGCTCAGATTAACATAATTAAGTCATTTGTTGTGGTTGGGGCTGATAAAATCATTGAATTATTCAATACCAACAATATCACAGGATAGATAAATCTGTGTGTGTGTGTTCATGTGTAAATGTTTGCATGTGTGTGCAGGTGTCACTACGCTCCCTGGCTCCTCCTCTCCATCACCCACAATGCACTGCGCTCCTGGCAATGATCCGGCGGGCCTAATCAATTGCTCCTCCACCCAGCATCGCAACAATCCATCACACACACACACAGACACACACACACACACACACCCATCAATTTGATTCCATGGCAGCAACATGATCATACACAGATGCTTCTAAGACTTCTGAAATGTATAATTATGATGCTTCGATCGTATTTGTCTCCATATCCCTCTACTGTATGCGAAAACAAAGGAACGAGCATCTCTTTGTGCTGCTCTGATGAATTAGCGTCAGCATCTTCTGCATGTCTGAAAGTTCTTACAGTGAACACTGGCAGCAAAACAAAATGGATTGTGGGGAAGACGAAGAGGCGGCGGAGGCGGAGGAGAAGGAGGGCGGCGGTGGTGGTGGTAAAAGTACTTTGAAGTACAGCAGTTGCGTGCCAAGGACAATAGGAAGAGTTTGATGAGAGCGGAGAAATGGTGTAATTGTGGGGGTGCGGGATGTTACAGTGAAATGAAACAAGTCGAGTTACAACAGAGAACAGAGGAGGTGTGGGCTTTGTGTACACGTCGTTTGGGAGCAGGGAATGAGATTGAACCGAGCTTAAGTTCAGTTTGTTTTAAAGCCATTTTCATCATCCTCCCACTCTTATTCGTCAGCTTTAGGTGATGTGAATCCGATTGTAGTTGAGGTTGACTCCAGTGATTCAGAGAACTGTAATCAAACTCAAAGGCCCCTTTTTGCTTTATGATGCAAATTCCACATTTTCTTAACAAATCGCTCGCATTAAATTGGTGTTATGTTAACGGCAAGTGATGACAGAGGTGAAACCTCACGCGTAAAATGGATCCTATTTGTCCTTCTGAGCTCAGTTTAAGGGGAAGCTCACCCCAAAGTCAAACGTACACTTTCTTTTCCTCTTACGTTTGATATTTATTCATCTAGATTGTTTTGGTTTGAGTTGAGTTGTTTTGGAGACACCTGCTGCAGAGATGTCGGCCTTCTCTTGGATATGATGGATGGATGACATGGCTTCAGTATCTTGCTCAACTTTGACATGCAGCCGGGGGAGCCAGGGAATCAAACCATCACTGGACAACCTACTCCACCTCCTGATCCCCAACTATCTATAAGTAGCTATTTTAAAAACCTAACTTGGTTGTGGAAAGGGTCTTATCCCCAAATTAAGTCCAGACTTGGTATAAGTAATTCCCTGCTGGTTGTGTCTGGGTTCCACGATTTGGGATGCGCACGTGCCGAAGCCTGTTACATGATACACTCCCAAGATTTGCGTTTAGCTTCGTTTGTCAACCAGCTTTTCAGTCCTCGGTCCGGGCCAGCTCCGGTTTACTCGGTCCGCTCCTGACTGACATGATGTGACCATGCCATGGTCCTGTGGCTCAGATCTTGCTCAGAACGGGAGCCGACCGCCCAAGTGCCATCATTCCACTTGGTGTGTGTCTGGTGTGAGTCACAACAGTTTTGCCATCTGGGAGGTTTATCTTGTCAATAAAGAGAGAAGACTTTCACACTTGTTGATAGGAAACAGTTTCCATTTGTATTTCAAGCATACAATTCGTACATGCACCCTTGATGCAACGTCTGTGAAAAGTTAACCCCCATACAGCTAGAAAAGTATACACAGAACAATCTTCGGATTTATTATGTGTTTATTTGAAAATTCTAATTGCACTTTCTACTAAATAGGCATATTTCCCTTGGTTTTTGTCCTCCTGATCACATCCCGGCTCCTTCCTGGAAGCTGAGCTGAGATTGAGCACTCTGGCAGAGAGGTAAATAAGGAGGGTGATTAAGGGGAATGAAGCACGAGCCCTCGTTATGTTTGCGTCTTATTTCTTTCTAATCAACATTAGTTCAGAGTCATTATTCCTCTGAAGCAATTGAAGCCTCCACACACTCATAACCTCGTCCATTACTCGCTGCCGCCAAGCAGGAGGGAAAAGGCGAGGGGAGGAGGTGGAGAGAAAAAGAGGGGGTGAGAAGGAGGAGAGAGAAAGAAGGACGATTAATGTGGAACAATCATGTTTCATTTGGCACGTTGTGCTAACGCAAACAGGAGAGAGACTGAGCAAGGGAATGATGTCAACAGGGGTTTCAAGCTCTAAAAAGCTGATGCGATGAAGGTATAAACCTGATGAAACAACAGGAGAGTTGTTACCTTTCCTTTCTGTTAGGTGCAGCCCAGTCGCTACAAACACCACTTTTAGACTTTTAGACTTTCAGTACATGCTTCAAAGTCCAATATTGTGTGCAGGTGTTACGAAAATCCTTCCCTTTAAGCTCCATGGGAAACAAATACATCCAAATACCACTCGTAAAAAAAAAAAGTGAGGTGACGTAGCGCAAAGAGCAACCAAGTCCAAGCAGGGTGGACGGTTGTCATTTTTATGTTGAGGCGGCGGGGGTGTTGTTGGCAGCTGCTGAATGTAACTAATAAAGTAACTTGCAATCTTACCTAGGTACTTTTAAAAACAAGTTATCAGTAAAGTAACAAAGTTACTTTTTAAAGGAGTAATCAGTAATCAGTAATCAGATTACTTTTTCAATGTAATTGTGGCAACACTGGCACTGACTAGGGATAAGTAGCTCGTACAGCTCCACTTCAACATCCAAAGACTTGAACTATCGTTTAAACAATCTTCCATAAACTATAGGATAAACTTTACGACTTCCTACTTATTCATCCGTGTATAAAATGTTGTTTTTATGAGTACAATAACGGGGCTGCGATTTGCTATACAGTCTGGTGTTTTATAAGGATGGTGGGGACCAAAACAAAGCTAAAAGACGCTTAAAACAAGTGGCCAAAAATAAGATACCAAATAAATGATGTTGTTTATGGCTACTGGAGTAAATAGAAAACTCTTTGGTAACATGTTGTGACTTTCAAAAGTGATAAAAGACATTTGTGCTGCCCCCAAGTGGCCAAAAAATCAGCTTATGTAGATTCAAGGTTTGGTAAGGTTTTGGTTAAGCCTGCAGTGCACTTAAAAGAAACCGGTGACGACTTTCAAAATCGCACATCTACGTTTGCTGCTGACAGAGGAAGCAGTAATTTACAGTTCAAGCACGTGACAAACACAACCCTTGCAGTTTCATTTATTGTCAAATGATCTGACCCGAGCTGTCCTTGTGAACACAAAGAGTTTTAAAAAAGCGATGAACACATCAAGACATTGACAGTCTGAGGAGGTGAAGTCAGAAGTTTACTCTCACCCGGAGCTGTGTTTGATCCTGTGAGAGGAAGAAAGGAGAGGTGAACGACAGAGGGATGGAAGCAGGGCGAATAACGTTACGCAGAAAGAGAAAAATATGGACACAGAGCAGGAAGGAGAAAAGAGGTGCATGATGAAAATGTTGAGAATTAGACATCCTCCTGTGTGTGAAATTTGGAGGTCGAGACCACCGGAGTGAATTCTAGTTGAATTTGGGGGAAAAAGACACCGACGCTGTAAAACACGCTGTGCATCGTAAAGTGGAACATCTGTTAATCAGTCGACAGTATCTATCCATATAAACGCCCGTTTGATTTTCATCTGCTTAAGAGTTTCCTCATCCTCTCTCAGCATCCCTGATTTTGGAAATCTGAATATCAAATCACCGTGAAAATCACATGGAATCAGCCGTCCAATCAGAGCGGCTGGCTAATGGTTGGCGGTGGAATTGCAGGCACACGCACACACATATGCACGGATGTATACATGGGAAAAATAAAACACTGTTGTGAGCTGCCACTTTAAGGAAACAGTAACAGTAAAGTGAAAAAAAAAAAAAACTTTAGCAGCAAAAACTAATAATTGCAAAGCAGCCAATTAAATTGTGCGGGAGAGATGAAACCGCTCATATTTCCCCTGGTAATTTCATGCTCTAAACTCGCTTCCGTGCGCACATAAAAAGAGGAGAGAAAATATCATTTCAGAAGCTGACAGAACTCATTGTTCGTGGAATTTTAAATTCAAAAAAGTTAATAAAGGCGAGTGCGAGATGAAGGGAATTTGCATTTCTCAGATTAACAGCATGTAGAGCAGCGGCGGCGCGCGCAGCCTCGGGTCATCATTTAAGAAACCTTTGCATATTTTATTTAAGAGTGGCCCGGTTTGGAGCGTAATAAGACAGACAGATAATGATTAGAAGGTCGGGCCTGCAGGGCACAGCCGGGCTGGGCGCTGTAACGCTCTAATACCCAACACACACACACACACACACACACACACACACACATGCACACACAAAGCACAGCACAGCACAGCCTGTGCCGGCTCCTCTAATTGGCTGCTGATGGTTTATGAAATGTTTTCCAAAGGTTTTATTATTGTTGTTGTTGTTGTTGCTTTTATTGCTTTCATTATTTTAATGGAGGGGGTTCTGCTCGTGAGCATTGGTTTAGCTCAAAGCCACCTGGTTCTGTTAACATGCCCCTTTTTAATCAACGCAAAAACTCCCAAAATGGTCCAGAGATGGTGGATCGCGGCTACATGCTAATAACGACACATAGTCGTCCTGTAGGTACCGTGAAGTTTGCTGATGGTGACACCTCTGAAGCAACAATTCTTTGAAGCAAATGCTTATCAAACGCTGTCACACTCTTCATTTCATGTAATTAAAAGTCTAATTTAAGACCCAGCCATCTCTTGATTGGTGAAAGAACAGCTATTTACATTTTGTGGCAGAGGTGAAGAAAATCCATCTTCTTTTTCAGCTTGAGTGATGTTTAAGTGATTTTTCCATTTCCCTGATCTATTATTCTAACCTTATTGTTATGATTATATTATTATCAATCATCCATGTATAACCAGCAACATTATGAAGCCACTTTATAAAGCCACGAGATATTTCATAAACTTAGTTTAGCACTAAGAATCATGGGAAAATATGGACCACCACGCAGATATCGTTTAGATATCGATATGACTTGGCGTAACCTCCTGAACAGCCAATAATTACATCATGACTAGTGTAAAATGCACAGTTCAGTAAAAGAAGACTTATTTCTTACCTCAGATATGATCAGGACCTGTTGTTGGTGGATAGCTGAGGAGGAATTTCAGTTGTCATATATTTCCAGTTTGAGGATGCGAAGCAAAGGCCAACGACAATCTAACTTACCGTCAGTTGGCGTCTTAACTTTAGCAGAAAACCACATGTAAGTAGTTATAAATCTTTATTTTGACAAGATTATGATCTTATCTCTTGTCGAGACTTGACAAAAGTGATTTTTAATGCTGGTTATGTAGGGGTAGTGCAGTTTGGGATATATGTCCAAGCCTGATGTGGTGAAGCTTACTGCGTGTTTGTGTTTGTGTTTGTGTTTGTGTATTTGTTGTCAACCCATTTTCCAAAAAGTGTGATTCTTTTCTTTTGATCCATGACTATTCCTGAGTAAACTCTCATATGTGCTGAGAATTACATAAGGGGAAACAGCGAGGCATGTGCCATCAATTGTTGTTTTGAGATTCATAGATCACAGCGTGGAAGTGACAAATAAGATTCTTAGAACCTATTTCGGCAAAGTTTTCTCGCAGCCCAATCACCAGAATACATGTTCAAAACCAAATTGCATACAAGTTACAACTTTAAGTTTCTTAACCTTTCAATTTCACACTTTAGGTTGTGGCAGCAATGTGCTTATGCTCTGGTTAGGTTTAAGCAATAAAATCATTCGGACAGGGTTCAGAAAAGATCACGTTCTGGCTTAAAAATCCAGTTTTGGTGCAATAAACACGGATGGTGTTCTCCCAAGGACTAAGGATTAAAACATTCAGTTTTGCCATCACAGACAGCTAGAAACAGTCCCTTGCCTTAAAATATACGATTACAAATGCTGAAACACTGTGATCCCATCCCAAATATTTCAGGTAGTCTTCATGTCCTGTACAAATGTCAACGTGTCAGTGTTTTACAGAAATGTCAACCTTTCATCCTGGCGACTGGGCTGTTTTTTTTATTTATTTGCAAAGCATCTTGAATGTAAGCACACAGTCAGAAATGACCCGAGAACTAAATTCAAGAATGAATCATCAATGAACATTAATATAAATAAGGCCTCTAGTGTCAAAATAGTCTATGATGAGGCCTGAGTGAAGAAGACAGCCGACAATCAACATGGATTTCCTACTTGAAAGTCAATCTGTCTCAATCAAATGCTCCATCCAGGCTACAAAGACAGAGAATATACTGCACTAGTACTGTGTTGGTGCGTGAACCATTGATTAGACTGGCTGAAGTTGAAATGAAAGGACCTGTTAATCATGTGGAAAACATAAACCACAACTCCTTTCTTGTCATATTGTGTTGATAGCAACCTTATTTTGAAAATCAGTATCATTCAGTTCAGATTAAAAGAAGCAAGCAGCTGAGAACAAACCTTCATCAAACCCCTGAATCTAGCTCTGAAACACGTTGATTCTTTTACATTTCAAATAGAGTTTTCTCGCACTCGGGCAGAGCGTGTGGTGAAATGTCAGATTATTAGCTATTATTATTAGTTAAATGCCTCAAAAAGTCAAAATTGAATGAGTTTCTGTCTCAGAATCAAGACCACCTTTGTTCTGCTGTTGGCAGCTGTAGCATCTGGAGTGTGGATGATAAGGAAGTCGGAGCTCTGTTAACAGCACAATAACCCTTTACTGTATCTACAAAGCAAAATCCTCAATTAGGTATAATGTCACTGGTGAAGACTCGTACTTCACAGCTGCAGCAGAACCTCGGTAATGATCTTTTTTTTGTGCTATTGTGCTCTCTATCTGGAGCCGTGAATCAATGCATCTTTTTGATCTCCCTCACTCCCATGTATACAACAGAGGTGGGTGTGTGTTTGTGTGTGTGTGTGTGCGTGTGTGTGTGTGTGTGTGTGTGTTTCCATGCCCCCGGGGTTGCCAGTATAATGATAGTATCTCACAGGCCCCTCCATGGGTTTGAGGCCTTATTATCAGAGCAGGTAAAGTAATTTCTCAGTTAGACCAGCGTTCCACCATAATTCCTCCTCTGTATGTGTGTCCGTGTCTGTTTGTGTGTGTGTGTGTGTGTGTGTGTACGGGTTTCTGTGTGTGTTTTTGTGTGTTTGCGCACATCAAAGCTGTACAGAGAGATGAACCAGATAGTATTTCTCTGATTAATTTAGTCATTTGGGATACTCTGTTAACTGGATTACACTCAGATGTGTTGATATGGCCACATGGCCCTGGGTTCTGTGTGTGTGTGTGTGTGTGTGTGTGTGTGTGTGTTCACATTCATGCACATTTGAGTACATTCAATGATTATCAAGAAGCTCTGTGTTTCCTTCTACTTGTGAGGTCCAGACAGCGCACTGACACATGAAGACGCTGACTGATGAGGGCGGGAGCAGCTTTTAGGTGTTACCAGACGTTGTTCTGTGAACCGACTCACCCGCCTTTATTTTGGAGTCAACTTAAAGCTGCCGTGAGCTGACTTCCTGTCCATTTTGCAGTCAGCAATCCCCTCCCTCCTCTCTACGTCACCTCACGTGCACAACGCCTTCCTTTTTCTTTTCTTTTTTTTGGAGGCAGCTCTCATTGCCTCTTTCTTTTCTTCAAGCTTGGCATATTTGGAGCTAGAAGCCGTCACAGGGGGCTTTATCTGTTACCTCGGATCCTGCTCGCTGCATCTTTACAAGCATACAGGACCGCCTCTTCATTGAGATCTCTGTCCTGATTGGATAAAGCGGGCAGGGATACCAGAAAATGTCTTTTCTCTTTATATAGAGATGTCGAAATAAAGAGCTGCGTCACACTTTGTTGGAATAAGAAAATAGAGCTTAAGCTTAAGTTTTGCTTTTTTGAACCTGGTCTCTTTTAACACAGCGTAGCTTACAGTGAGGCGTGACATGTGTATAAATTAAGCAGACATAAATAACACATTTAGATGGTACAAGGTAGATTTATTTGTCATTTTTTAAAACAGCATTTAAACTTTGAAACTTCTACCTGAGACTGATGAAGCTTCGAAGGCCAGTCAAACCTTACAAAATGCCACAACGGAGTTGAATCATTTTACATGCAAACATACATTTTAACGTGAAAATAAAAACCAGGACACTTATTTTTCATTTTCACATAAGAATTGTCATTTTTACATGTGAATTACATAAATTTATATGCAAATTGGCTATATTTTCACATATAGAACTAAAGCCAGTTGTTACAGCAACCGGTAATAAGCCAACACCATCGCATGGGCATCATTCATCACGGAGGATGAGGTGGGATGGGAGTGGGAAATGTGTATTTTACGTCCAATTGTCGGTAAATGTGTGAAAACAATTGTTGTGTGTAGGTTTGAGTTTGTGTGCAGTGTCAAGACGCATCATGACAGACAACCAGTGAAATGTAAAGAAAAAGGGAGAGAGAGAGGGAAAGAGGGAGAGGGAGGATGAGTGGAAAGGGTTGGGATAACAGCGAGGGGTAGAGAGACACCGAGGCAGAGAGAGAGCGAGCATGGGAGAGAGAGAGAGAGAGATGGCAGAGTGGCCAGAGGGCAGTGTGCATTAGAGTAAGAGCCTGATTGGCTCTGACCTTCCTCACAGCCAGCTGTCAGCCTCTTAGATACACACACACACACACACACACACACACACACACACACACACACACACACACACACACACACACACACACACACAGAGAGACTCAGTGCACAGCCTGTTACGGCCCTGCAGGCTCTGATTACCATATCAGCACCGTCTCATTTGCATAAATCCCAGCACTCTTAATTAGGCTTCATCTCCCTCTTCCTCTCTTTACCTCAGTCGCGTCTTCAGCTCTTTCCCTCCACTTTTTCCTCCTCGCTCTCTTCCTCCATTCGCTCGCAGATACGGGCCGGGGTTTAGGGTTAGAATTAGCAGATAGGAGGGTCCATGACTCCCAATTAGTTTAGTGCTGATTAGCCTAATGACAATTTCACTTCATCTACATGTATTAGCACACCATATTCTTTTGCTACTTCTGTTCACATAAACATTATCTGCAAGGAATTTTCCCTTTCAACTTCTCCCTCTCTCTCCCTTTTTTTTCTCCCCCTCTTTATTTTACAGGTGTTATGGTCAGAAAGGACAATGAGCTAATTATGGCTGGAAGTAAACTCTCATACCTGCAGTAAATTAATGTGAAGGATCATTCAGATTCACACCTTTGCAGCCACATTGTGGTAGACAAAAAGAAAGTTGTATATATACATATATATATATATATATATATATATATATATATATACATACATATATATATATATATATATATATATATATATATATATATATATATATATATATATACATCAAGGTCAATACAGTACAATACAATACATAATGAGAACTTATTTACTTGCCAGCTAATCATCTGTCACAACACATCATCTTGCAGCTTAATCAGGAGGAATTAGTGGTTCACATGCTGCCTACATGCTGTCAGAAATGTAATGACTTTGTTGCCCATTACAAAAAAGTGTGATAAATACGATTGTCACAGTGTAAAGGGACTCTGTAGCAAACATGAGAGCCAGCAACTGGTGTAAATCCGGGATGTTACAGCGCTTACGAACTGTAAAACCATCCAGCTTCTTCTGCACTAATACATACACGAATTAGATTTGTGAAAGTATCAGTTATATACAAAATGATAAATCACTTTATGTTCCTCCGCTTCGTTTCGGTTATCGCAATAAAAAGTAGATATGTGTTATGATTATTTCTAAAATTAAACAATCGTTGGCTTTATTGTTTCGGGGTTATATGAAGAGCACGTAAAGGTAATAGGGCTGGAACAGCTGGTCCAGCTGATCGAAGGAAAATAATTTTTATTATGAATTAATTGTTCAAGTCATTTATAAGGCGAAATTTCAAAGATTTGCTGGTTCTGGCATCTTAGATGAGAGTATCTACCGGTTTTCTTTGTCATTTTTGACAGGGAATGACGAGTTGGTTGTTTGGACAGAAGAAGCACGTGTCAAGCACAGTGAAGATGTCACTTTGGATTCTGGGGAATAGTGATCCGCATCTAATAGACTAAACTTATAACAGATGAATCATTGAAACAATTGTTGGATGCAGCCCATGAAGGCAGCATCATATCAGCTATGGAGTCAATTAATAATTGTGTCTGGCTGCTGTAAATAGTAAATAGATGAAAGCTACATGTAGCTACCAGAAAGATTTGAAAGACATTTGACTTCGACTTGAAGAGCCCCACTACTACGTCTGAAATTCAGCTCAAAATGACTCAGTTCAGTTAATCGTGCTTAGATAGTTGTTTTCTCCTCTTGATAGCAAACTAGCATGCAATCTAACCGGTGGGAACGACTGTACTGGCCAGCATGTCAAGTTAACTCTTCCATTTGTAGTCAAACAGAGATACACACAGCTGTGGACCTCCAATAAGGCTGAACAAGGGTAGTAATGTCATGTGAAATCCATTTCAAGGTATTCAAACATTAATGGCACTTCCATTAAATGCGCAGTGTGTCATTTCTGCGGCTAGTTTACGTTTGATGACGTCATTACGCATCCGTGGATCACTGAGGGATTGTTGCTGTCTTAATCGTTAAAACAAATTCATCTGATGTGACTCAGGCTGAAATGTTCACGGCCGAGGTGATGTATCAAATCGTCTTCAAATTCATATCTAGTCCCTCCCTCAATATACGCATGATCTTCTACCGTCTGCTCTGTTGACCCTATTTTCCGTAGCCTTTGTTCGTAAAGCATTTCTGTCAACTCACGCCGTTTTAAATGTGCCATAGAAATACATTTGACTTGACCTGACTTTAGTATGAATAACATTGGTGATCAAAGCTGAAATCCTGAACATATGGTCCTCATGCTGCCACACTGCCATGGTGAAGCTGCTATGGCTTGTTTATATCAGAAATGTTATTTAAAGGACCAGATGAAATTAGCATGAATTTATATTTCAAGTGACAAAGTGAGACATCAGTATCACTGTCGCACTGCCTGACAAGCCTCATCAACTGTTCAGAAAAAGCAGCATTCATGGAGCTTCTCCAAACTTTACATTCATGAGTTTGGACCACAGTCAACCATACAGGAGCACAGCAACATACATGAGGAGTTTGGAGGTTCACTCTTGACCTCGGGGACAAATATCAAACATTTTGGATTTAATGCTTACGACCTTTGTTTCACTTTCTTCATGTTTCAGACTTGAAGAGATTGCTCTCACACTGTACTAAAAGGCTGAACGGTGACTTTCATGGGCAAAACAACTTATTTAGTTTCTTATATGCAGTTTAAAGGGCAGATCTGTGTTGGCGAATGTAGGCGAACAAATGAAAATGGAATTGGGGGAACTAAATCATATGCAGCTTTGGTCAGCCTGGGGCGATCGGACCTCCAATATGTCTGCCAGAGGGCGTGTTACATCACCTGAATAGCCCAACTGAAGTGGACTTCGGGACCGAGTCGCGAGCCTAACTAGAGCTGGATCTACTCGAAGAGGACTTGTGGTGAGGGTTTAACTTCAATATCTTGAAACCCAAAGATTCGCAACCAGATGTTTTTTTTTTTTGGGGGGGGGGGGGGTCGTGGTGGAACTAGGGGGTGCTCTGGGAGGCTGTTGAACCCCCCGAACACTGAGTTCTGTGTGTGTACGGCGTATGTGTGTGTGTTGTCAGAGGGAGGTGTGTTGGGGGGTTAAAC
Organism: Diplodus puntazzo; assembly: GCA_963678695.2. NCBI lineage: Eukaryota > Metazoa > Chordata > Actinopteri > Spariformes > Sparidae > Diplodus > Diplodus puntazzo. The sequence goes on from OZ023172.1 coordinate 11,880,944, forward strand.
ACAGCTATATTCTGTAGATAACAGGATTAGCTGGGAAGCGGATAATAAGTTAGCATTTCCTCCCTGCGGCGCTCTCTCCTCTCTCCTCTCTCTAATCCTGCAGCTTTGATGTCCCTGCTCCCATCAGGTATCTGGGCTGCTCTGGCCCCGGGGCCTCGGGGCCTCCAAATGCTCAGACACTGAGTTGTGTGTGTGTGTGTGTGTGTGTGTGTGTGTGTGTGTGTGTGTGCGCGTGTGTGTGTTCAGTGTCCTCATTAGTTCTGCCTGTTTACTAAAGTTGGCTTCTTAGGATGAAATCTGCTGTGCGGCCGCTCTGCCAAAGATCTGCTCACTATTTACAACCGTCCCTCTCCCTGCCAGGGTCTGACCGGGCAGAACGCTGATGAGGCATCTTGTTCTGGCCACGAAACATCTAAACAACACTACGCCAAAAAACAAAATCGCAGATCTGTTCCAACAGCAAAGCAAAAAGCACAATTAGACCTTCGCAGACAATAATTTCATCTGCAAGATTTCCTCTTATGTTATTATGATTATTCATATTCCACTGTGGCACTGTGAGGAATCATCCATGCATAATAAATGTCCACTGCATATGAACTTTAACTTCAAGTCCACTTTTTATTTCACTGATTTTCAGGAAATCCCCAACTCATCCGTGGTATTTTAGAAGTGGGCATATGGGGAGTTTCAGGAGGCGCTGACAACCTATTTACTCGTGTGGACTGCAGGACTGGTTGCTGAAACAGCATTTACACCATCATGGGAAGCTGAAATCCTCCTTAGGCTGTGTTCAGACTGACACTGACACTAAAAATGAAAAAAATAAATAAAATGTAACCTCCTCATCCGTTTGACCGCGGCCACTGCAGTGGCAGAGCTCGGGCCCTGCTCCAGAAAAACAGCAAACAGCGTTGAACCTGGACCCTGAAACTTTCACCATCACTTGATGCAGGTCGTGGGAGGTTAAATTGTTGTATTGCGAAGGGTATCATTCGACTTTTTATCCTGCAATCGTCGACGTGGATGGTAAAATAATTGTAGTGATACAACTGATAATTCAAGAGCTATAAAATCTTGTCTCTGAGTATCGCAGCGCAATGTTTTGCTGTCCTGATAAACCTTCAATCTAAAGAATGTTATTCTCAAACTGGACTTCCTGGATGATTTTTCACCTTCTGACACCAGTGCAGCACCTTTTTAATGCAGCAAAACAGTGTTATAGCATTCTCCTAAACAAGCAAAGTAAATGGGGACTGGTTTTAGAATGATAAAAAACAATAGAAATAAAACTTGAAATGCTCCCATAAAGCTTCTCTGGTCTAATCCAAGTCTCCGGAAGCTCATAGATCTGAAATTAAGTTGAAAAGACGTTATTTTCACCCTGCTCGTGCATTCCACCTCAGACAGGGTGCGCGCTAACGTCTTAGGCTTAGCTACAGTGAAGATTTCGACTCGAAACAGATTTACCCCATCCCCAAGTCCCCATCTACTCTGGTTTTTTAGGAGAATGATGCAATGCTTTTTTGCTGTAAAGCTTATCTTAGCCTTATTCTTTAACTAAATTTACAGGAATAGTTCAACTTTTTGGATAATGTTTTTTTTTCTGTTCTTGCAGAGAGTCAGATGAGAAGGCTGTCACCACTCTACTATCAGTCTGTTCAAATTTCAGTTAATTTGATAGTGAACTAAAATGGTTTTAAGATGGTTTATAACACTGCACCTCATCCCCTGAGGAACTTTGTCACACTGAGCTCAGAGAAAAGCAACACGAGCCGCGAGGACAACCACCCAAGGGGGGTGCAGAATCCACAAAACTCAAGACCTCCCTCGGCAAATCATCTCTCACTTCCATGGCCATGAAACAAAGGAACAACCATCCAACTGTACCACTCTCTTAATGTCTAATACTCTAACTGATTTATTCTTCTGCCCAGGGACTACACGTGGAAGAAAGCTTTTTTTCTAAAACCCACTAAATAACGTCTTGTTTATCCCGTTGTCACATGAAACGTGACAACGGGAGCCAGTTTGTGATGTTATGTGCTGGAATATTACTTGTTTGGATGTGGTTATTTCCTGGAGTCTTGCAAGAAAACCTTTAAAAGTCATTAGTCTATTGTATGAAGTTTATTTTTTAATTTTTAGAGAGGCATTTCTTCATCAGAGGTCATGGAGATATGTCGGGCAAAATCCTGCACCAAGTTGTAATATTGGAAAACATGTCCCTTCCTTCTTTTAGTCAGAAATGTCATGGGGAGGTAAACAGGATTATGGGCGATACAGGCGGTGCTCATTGGAACTAGAATAACTAACAAAGTATCTTGATAATTGACGCATTGGCAGCACTTTCAAGGCTTGAGAGGTGTTAGCTAAGTGGGCTAAGCAATAATAATAGTGATGGTAATATTCACATAATAAAGTCACTAAGATCCTCATGAATGAATGATATGCCGTAACAGTCGCTCTAAGAAAGAGGATTTTCATCTCGTGTGACAGCAGTCAGCACTGTGTAGTTTCTGGAAAATGAATGTAAACTCAGAATTTTAATGAGGTAATATTACAAACAGAAATGTTTATCTTTTCCTTAACTCAATAAACAAGCTGTTCTCAGGGGAAAATTAGGTCCCCAGAACACTGTTTGAAGCTAGAAAGGTGGCAGGGTCCGCCAAATATAGTTAAACAGTATGAAACTGTGTTGTCCTTTAACGTCAGTTTGTTTATTCAATTTATTCAATCATGAAAACAAAGCAAGTTTCTTTATTTAATTTGTTTAGGCGGAAAAGAAATCAGTCATTGCAAATCTGTTTTCTTCCCCAAAGCTACATAGTGCACCTTTAAGAGACAGGACACACTGGCACTCACGCAAGGTATGCAGGTGAGGAATAAGACATTATCATGCCTCTGCCACTTACTAGTTAGTTAATAGCTAAGAGCTGCTAGCTTATCGTAATGTAGTACCGTGGCCAACATTAGCCTTTTCTTTTCCCAGACTTTTCTTTATGCTAAGCTAAGATAACAAGCTTCTTCGTGTGGCTTTATATTGAACTGGACTGATGTGATACAACTATGCAAGAAAAACAACAACAGCTTATGTCCTCAAATGTTGAAGCAACCTTTCAAACTAAAGTGAACGCTGCATCACACAGTGTCAGTGGCTTAAACCTGAACTCCTCCTATCCAGTCAGAAGTCCATGCAGTGTAATCATGAGATAATGACAATATCACATCGTAAATCATTAATAATCCCTCCTCTTTACCATAAATGATCACACGGAGTTGTACATTAAGATTATCCTGAACCTGTATCATAAACATCAGCAGACCACATATAGAAGTTACAGGGTTTCTATACTGTCATCAGGATGTTTACAAAGTGCAGGATGCATGAACGAGGATGAATGTATATCTGTGTGTGTGTGTGCGTGCGTGTGGTAGGAGGGGAGAAATCGAGTCTAGGAGTGTGTGAGTCTAATTAAAACGATGAAAATAATTACTGATACAGGCTGACAGACAGCCTCGCCCTCAGACATCCTCAGTAATTAGTTAATTAACCAAACGCAAATTAGCAGCAAGAATTAGTCAGCCAAGCTTAACGGAGAAGATGGTGAGCCCTCCTCTCGCTTTCTGCTTTGCTACTCCCTGCTCCGCCTTTGCTATCAGAGTGTGTGTGTGTGTGTGTGTGTGTGTGTGTGCGCTTGCAGAGCTACATGCGACTGTTTTTTAAAAGTTAGAAATAGGGCATGTCTGCTTTATTACACTTTATCACCACTTTGCGTGACACAGTCGCAACATGGTATGTAATATTTTTTATGCCTAACTCAATTCTTTCAAATTAAAAAGTGATTTCAGGATAATGAGGCAGTAATTTTCTCAGTTTTTTTTTTGCCTAAAATAACAGGAACGCAGAGTGAATGTTTGCATCTGTTCCCCTTCAAATCCCCTGAACTTCTACGTAGTAATAAATGTGCTAATTTGAAAAAAAAAATGAAGGCTGAAGTTAAACCATAAAGTCACCAAGGACACAGAAGATGCTCCCTCCGCTGGAAAGAACACATTAGAAAAAAAATAAATAAAAATAATGATACTTCCTCATCCCTCCAGCTCACATGATCCAAACAAGCCACTGTGGTTCCTCTGAAGCCCTGCAGGTCATAAGAACAACCCCTCGGATCTACCACACTGAAGTCAAAATGATTTTGTGAGCAGGGATGAATATTCGCCCACTGTTGGCTCCGGCGGGCGAGCTGAGGCTCGGCGCTGGAAGCGTCTGGTATCCCTCTTGTTAACACTCACTTTGACTCGCCTGTGGCTCGTTTTAGGGAAGATCTGAGAGAAAACAAGGCTCCGACTGCACAACAATTCTCAATCCTGACACAGTTTGGCCACATACAGTATGTATAAATGTGAGGAAAAGGATGAGTCTGATGATATTCTGTGTTTTTCTCGCTGTCAACAAACCCTCTGAAAAGACTAGAACCAACAGTTAAGTTGCCAAAGCCTGATATAGCTTATTTTTCCGTGCCACAGAGCTCCGCTATTGTCCAAAAACTCATCAGTGAGCTGCACCTTTTCTTCTGTAGACTGTATGAAATATGGATGTAGCTTTCCGGTCTGAAAAGTGAATCCAATGTAGAAAAATATCAAACCCTCATTGTTTCTAATGACCAGCAGCAGGCAACTCCAATTGTATGTAAGCTTATGAGAAAATTACCCTACTTCTCTGTTGATTTATTACCTCAGTAAACAGTTTCCTAATGAGTTTATGGTCTCAATCGCTAGTTTCATGTCTTCTTCAATACAGCATGATATTTACTTATATTATGGTCCTATTTAGAGTAAAATAGACAATAAAGATGCAGTATGTAAAAATGGGCGTCTTGTTCAATTAGGGGCAACTTATCAACGCCATAACTGCTTACTGTCGCCCCCTGTAGCTACTGTTAGCTAGTTACCTCAGTTAGCCATGCAGCTAGTGGTCCAGACTGAGAGTTCGGAAGGGGGTTTTGGTGCTTATATGGTTTATGTGATGGCTTGTGATGAACTTCAGATAGACGTCATAATATCAAAACTCTTATTACGTCCCAGTCTTTTAATTAACTTATTTTTTTCATGTTTTTCTCATCAAAGCGGCATTAAAACTCATACATCTTTAAAGCAGGGCATGCTTTAGGATATGACTACCTTGTGATTGACAATTTCTAACAGAGTGTGTCTTACGAGTCTCAGTCCAATCCAAGTGGGATAGAGGCGTAAAAATGGATACCCTCTCCAGCTCCATCATCGCCTTGGCAATGGCTTCTCATGGTGAATTTATTCATGGTTAATGAAGTTGAATATTCACTAGGGCACCAAATGTGTATTAATCCAAAGCTGAAATTAATTCTCAACAAATAAGCTATTTCCTCCAGTTTGAGTAATATTTGCTGAAAAAAGCAGTGCCTAGCTTTTTCAAAAATAAATAAATAAATGAATAAGTGAATAGATAAATAAATAAATCCTTACCATTTAAAGATATTTAAACTATTTATCTGAGACCTGTTTCTCAATTTCCATCTACGGAAGGTGTGAATGGGTGTGGGGCTGAATGCCACAGGGTAAGGAAGTTTGAAGGTAAGGGGACATGGACTGAAGCATTGTTGTTTTGGTCACATTTGTTGACATTTAAAACATTTAAAACATTTAGAAGCCCTATCCTTTAAAGAGCAGCAAATGCATCGACACCAGTATCGAAACCCATTTGAGAGGCATGATAGATTCAGAGTGACAAACAAAAGATACATAGATAAATATGCATTGCATGCATCTATGCATAGATACATATGCACATACATTTATACATGGATGCATAGTACATACATACATAGACACACAGATGGAAGAGTTAATGGTTTTGTCGTGGTGCATATGAATGCATACACGCAAGATTATATGTGTATCATTGTGTACAGCTCTGTGTGTGTATTTGTGTGTGTGTGTGTGTGTGTGTGTGTGTGTGTGCTTGCTTGTAGCTTGAGGGTAAGGAGCCATGTGCACATTCAGGTCAGAGCTGTCAATCACGCCCAATCTGTTAGATGTGTGCGTGTGTGTGTGTGTGTGTGTGTGTGTGTGTGTGTGTGAGTGTGTGTGTGTGTCTGTTATGACTTTTAGGAGTAACCCAAAACCAGCTTTAACAGTAAGCACTAGAAAAGTTTATCCTCTGTCCATTACTGGGGCAGGATTGTGGGGTTTGAGTGCAGCAAAGAGTGCAGAGATTGTCTCAGTGGCAGATCGGCCCTTTTGTTTCCTTTTTCACACTGAACGAAGTTATGAAGTGGACGCCTCCATCTTACAGTCATTGTGTGTTTCTAGGTCTAGGTCTGCACGCAAAATACATGGCTAGCTTCAAAGCACACACACACCTTGCTAACTTAGTAGCCTAGCACGAAGCACACAGACAGAAGGAAGAAATGAGCAGCAGCGTCAGTGACATGTGACTTTTGTTCAGCTATTAACTCAGTAGCAAAATACACAGAGCCCCTGAGCCCAATTTAAAGCCCCTGTGGAAGTGACACTCTCCTTCAGCGGCTAACACACTTCCTTTGGCAGCTAACGTTAGCACAAAGCACAAAGCCCCTGAGCCAAAAAACAAAGCCTTTATGGATCGTATAGTCCTGATTGTGTTTACATGATTGTGGCATTTCACAGAGTTGCTTATTTATGCTCACTAGCTAAGGGAGCTTGTTGAACATAGCAAACATGCCCTTAACACATCTCCCCACTGGCAAACAAAAGCTACAGGGCAGTCGGTGCCGATGGAGTCATGCAGTGTGTGTTCATGTGTATTCAGGGAGTTGCTTTGGAAGGAGAGAGCGGGATTTTTTCGATTGGATGCTGTCAAAATTTAGCTTGCCCTTGCTGGTTTCTACAATCTTACCAACTCCAGGTTTAACCAAGTTTTTTTAGCTGCCTAAACTTTATCAAAACTGAACCTACCTGAAGGTACAGCGGATAAGAAAATGTCACTTTTGATAATCTCATATGTTTGGAACACACTGACAAATGACACATTTTGTCGTTTGGGTTTGAGAACTTGTTGGACTGAATAACTGATCTAAGGGTTTGTGTCAGCTACATGATGCTGTTGGTTCACATCCACTTATATCTTTTTGTTTATGCCGTCTGTGCCTTCTCCCATCTTTCCTGTCACACTCCACTGTGTGTCTCTCAGTAAAACCAGAATTGCTTTAAAACAGTCTGTAAACAGCACATTTTCTCTTGTGGGAACGTCTGACTGTGTTTCCATTCGCTAAGCAGCCAGCAGCCAAAGAGCTGGCACAGTGGGATTCAAAACTTTTTCTCCAGGGACCCACACTGGAAGCTCATCTTCCCAAAACACAACACCAAAATCTAAAGTAATAATTTTTGACAGGAGCTAAAAATATGAGAAACAACCTCGGGGGAGTGTGTGTGTCAATATTTTCTTCTGAACAGGATAGAACTGATTTCCTCTTCCTTCAGTTTTTAAATGTCATTTTTCTTAACTTTTGAACAAGAGGAGAGACACAAACATCGTCTAAATGAGACGTTTCATCCAGCGCTGCATTGTGTAGTTGACAATGGTGAACACAAAAGACCTCGAGATGTGAATTGGCTGAATAAATATGTGAAAACACGGGAGCCAGTGTGCAGCATTCTCCTGTTTTATTCTCACTTTCTCACGGAAACAAAAATGTGCATCTGTGCAAATGGTACCTGAAATTTTGGCCTGAGCAAGCTGTCACCAGAATGAGCCTTGACTGCTCTTTTAGAATAATTCTGACGCTGTGTCTTTAACCTTTAATCTGGTGGTCTACAAAGAAACAACCAGAGGTGAATTTCTGTGTCTTGGTTTGTTGAGTTTACATTTACTGGCTACAGCTAATAAAAGTCAGTGATGGCCCCTAATTATGATGGAGACCAGACTGTTCTCATTCACAGGTTATCAAATGACAACATTTTGTCGAGCCCTTCACCTTCTCATACAGAGACGCACCAGACTTTCAAGTAACTTCGATGTAAAACGATTCGTGGCAATATTAAATGCACAGAGCATGGGTGGCGGGAGGTCAGGGTGGATGGGTGACTTGAGCAAAGGACTTTCATCTGGGAGACATCTGTTTGTGTCAAGTGTCCCAAACCAAAAGTTGACCTATTTCATGCACCGCAATGCACTTTTTTCAAACCCAAACAAAAATCTTTTCCTAAACCTAACCAAGTCGTTTTGGGTCTTCACCCTAAAGATTAAAACCCAGTTCTTGATCTTATTATGGCCTGTAAGAACATGTAAGACATGGTTGTATGTCCCTATGGCTGAACTCATTGGATGGTGAAATGCAATGGATATAATAAATAAAATATGTGCGTATGTAGTGTTTAGGTGTTTAGGCTACTTTGTTAGCCTTGTTGTGAGCCTGTTTCTGAAAACATGTCCATAGTCTTTTAAAGCGGCATTATGTAGAAATTGGCATTTTGTGTAATTTGGCGGCCCCGCAGTTTCTGAGTGCTGCGCTGTTGTCATGACTACACATTATTGATTGATTTCAAAAAGCTGTCATGTAAGATCGTAGCAACATTAAATCGGCAGTTTGGGGCTGAATCTTTTCACGAAAAACATGTTACCTGGAAGCCATCTCCACTCCCTCTCTCAGTTGTGGTCAGGATGGCTGCGCAATGATAATGAAAGTGAATTAATCTTAATTTAGTTATGAATCATTACAAATATGCTCTCTTTTATTAAGTAGCAAGTGGTCACAAAGCAACCCTATTGCCAGAATATTACACTCATTACACTCCTGGAATAAAACACAGAAAAGTTCAACTGATTATTTCTTTATGTTGCAACTTTTTGTTTGCGTAGGTTGAATTTGATATTTCTCTCTTGCTCTCTTGTCTCAAAGCTGTGCTTAAGGTTTAGGCACAAGAAACACTTGGTTAGAGTTTGGAAAACATCATGGTTGGGCTTAAAATACCTACCTACTTTGTCATCACATTCACCAATGCCGGTTTTAGTCGCCACTTAAAAGGGCTAGAAGTGATGCCACAGACTCGAACTACATTCGCCCAGTCATTTGGCAGGCTTGCAATAACTCCTTTACCTCCTTTACCTCCACCTCATGTTGTGAATGTCCACTATAAGTATATAGCATGGATGTGTTGCTGGTTCAAATGACAACCTCATACTATCTCTTGTGACTGGAATGAGCATCATGATGCATCAATAACTGCTTTATGATCACATCGCAGCCCTCTGAATTGAATCCTGAGGAGACAAGAGAATCCCACCCCTACCAACCAGCACCAAATAATGAAAATAAAAACAAAAAATCAGCGTGACGTGATGTTAATACTTATCCAGCACCCAGCCCTGCTGCGTGTTGGCCGGCTCCTCTTTGTTTCCATTGGCTTGGCTGCCATTGACTTTGCCCTAATGTCAGATATATGACATGACCTGCAGGCATCTGTTCTTCTTCCCTAGAAGCCTCACATACACACACACACACACACACACACACACACACAGACACCCATCCCGGGCATCACACACGCTTTTGCAACGCACACTCCCCACACCCCTGTCTTTTGGTATTTCTCGGGTATCCACGCCCCGTGTCCTGTGGTGTGTCTCCTGTAGAGGAGTGTATGTTTTGTTTATGGTCAGTGACATGCACAAGCACTGTGGGGCCTAACTGAATGTGAGCACTGTCAGAAGAGATTAGAGCCGTGTGTGTTGGTGTGCGTTATCGTGTGTGTGTGTGTGTCGGCTAGTTGACTGGTGGGGAGACACCAGTACAGATGGGGGCTTCAGAAGTGATGAGCGTCATGGCCGGGCCTCCTCCTGTCCCCTTGGTTCAACATCAAGAAAAGCCCCGCTGCTGCTGTCCAAACTAACCCGAGCAGCCCACCGGCCACTCCAGTGTCCCCTTTGTCTCCTTGTCCCTTTCTCACAAGCACTTATTCAAAGACACACACTTGGTTCAGCTGATAAGGGTATTGAAAAGCCTAAACTGTACTCTTGGGACTGAAAAGACTTGTCATTTAGTTTTCACCTGTTTTTGATTCAAACCCAGATCTTTCAAAGCGTTTAGACAAATTCGCCTCCTGCTGCAAGAAGACATTGATCACTGCAGTTTGCAGGTCCTTGTACAACTACAGCTTGGAAAATGGTTAAAAAATATGGAGAGGAAAAGCTAATAAACTGCTGTTTATGTACCAAAAATCTTGCCAGTGAGAGAAAAAAAAAGAAAATTACAGTTAAATCTCATTAAAGGAATAGTTTAAGCTTAGCTTAGAATAAAGACTGAAAACAAGTGAAAACAGTTAGCATGGCTCTATCCAAATGTAACAACATCAATGCAATATATCGGTTTTACGTTGCTGGGCGAAGCTAAGCTAAACTAGCCAAACCAGCTGCTGACTCAAGCTTCATATTCAAAAGATGACGGCGGTGTTGATTTTTGTCTTCTAATGCTGGGCAAGAAAGCAATACGTGCACTTTCCGAAAACATCTGATTATTCCTTTAAACCTCACTGTCCTGCTTGAATCCACCAAACATTAGTTTCAATCCGTGGGTAGATCCCAAAGTTTTAAACAGTTTTTTTTTGGTAAACATCTTATGGCTTCCTGAGTTGTGAAGTGAGTTCACGAGTTCATATAAAACCTATTTATGCAGTCAGTGCGGATACAGGGGCGTCCCAATCTACCGGTATTGAAAATAACTGTGATATAAAAAAATGAAATATTGATATCATGTTAATGATATGATAATAATCATGCAAATAATCCAGCGCCTCTTAAATCATTTCTGATTCTTTCAGGTCTTGCTTTGTCTTAATAAGTGGCGGTAATGCACCATAGTGCTGGTTGCTACCTGCCGTAAAAAGGAATAAAGGAGTCGAAGAAGACAACTAGTTAGCTACCAGTTTTTTTCCTTCTTGAATCTACTTAAGAGAAATAAAAGAAGGCGTGTGATGTTAAGCACATTAAGGGGTTAAATCTAGAGCCTTTGAGCTGCCAAGGGTATTCATGAAATTAGATTTCCCCCCCTCCCCTCTTCAATATTCAAAAAAAAATACTGCTAAAGTCCTGTTTTTGTTTTTCTTTAAAAAGATAACAACAAAAATAATTAGCCCCATCCATATTTATATGCATCACCATAAAAAAACCCTCTGCCTCAGCAGACAGCAGCTGTTAGTATTCTACATTAAATATGTACTCAAACAAACTGAAGTGTATACATCTCATCTGAAATGAACTGTCACAGAAATGATGGCTATATCTGTCTGTCGAGCTTTAACTCTCTCTCTCTCCACACACACAATGATAGGAGTGTTGTGAGGGTGGGCCGGATGCTATGGGCTGGAGGTCGGTTCATGGCCATGCGCACTCGATCAGACTGGGCATTTTGTTCAGACACTGAGCAGAGACCTCTATCGCCCTGAGGCCCTCTCTCTCTCTCTCTCTCTGTCTCCCTCCCTCCCTCCCTCACTATCTCTCACAGTCTTCGATGCCAAATCAGAATCTCTTTAATATCTGTGTCGTCTGTTTTTTCTACATCATCATCCTCTCTCATTTCTACCTTTGATCACATCTGGATGAGGCTGAATCTGAGGTGTTCGTCTGCTGGCCAGATGTAGATTCCCGTGTTAAAATTAGAATTGAACACAAGGCTGATCATCATCAAACTGGACCTGCGAGCAGAAGCAAGCATACAGGCAGGGGTTGAGTCACCCAACACGACTTAGAGGCCTCAGTGACTGCATAGACGGTTTAATATGTGTTAGACAGGTAAAACCACGTATCATCAGCTTTGGTGTTTTTGAATTCGCTGAAAAAACATGGCAGTTTTTCTTAGCTCGTTAAAAGTTTGCATTTTGGAGACAGGTGGTTTACACTGGACAGCAATATCCTACATTTAGGCTCAAGATATTGTTACTTGTGTGAAATTTGACGCTGTGGCAACAGATTGAATATATACAGTAACTTGTTCCATGTACGAACACATTCTGTTTTTTCTTACTTACATTAGCATCTATTAGATATCTACTGTATAAACTCTTTGTTTAATTTTTCTCTTTGGCTCCTCCATCTTTTTTTACAGGTCCTGTCTGCATGTTTGTGTGTAAGTGGTATGACCTGAGCATGCCTCAACAATAAACACAGCTAATAACAACTGGCTCTCAGAGGACTGTGTGTGTGCATTTGTGTGTGTGTGTGTGTGTGTGTGTGTGTGTGTGTGTGTGTGTGTGTGTGTGTGTAAGCGTGTGGGGGTTGGTAAACACAGAGTTAATAATGCACGCACACACAAGCTGGAGTTCAGTAGTGATGGTATTCGTAGTTATCCTCAAACTCCCTCACCATCCCATAATTTCCCACTCACTTCTACATGCCATAGTAAATAGAGCCTCTACCAATTTACAAAATGAACAGGTGGCAGGTGGATCTTGTTACCATAAGTTAAAGCCACGCTAGTAGTTTCCACCTTTTTTTGGGGTCTATATGCTAAGCTAAGATAACCGTCTCTTGACACAACAAAGATAGAGATACAAAGATAAAGAGTGTTCATTGGCGAGTTTCGGAGGTCCAGGCAGGTGGTTATTAATCCTCCCTTTAGACAGAGCCAGGCCACTGTTTTTACAGTCTGTGTTATGCTGAGCTAACCCACATCTCCTAAACTATGTGTCTCCCAGACGATTGTCTCCTAAAATGTCAAACAAATAGGCTGCAGGTTCATTGGTCCTCAGGGGTCAGTCTCACAGCCAGGCAATGTGACATGTTCATTCGTACCGCCAAAACCTGAGCAAATCAATATAATACTAACCTGACATGGCGATGAAGGAGCTACTAGAAACTGTTTGGAAAAGGGCCGACACTTTCAAAAAACACTTGGAGGGTGATTGGACAAACTGTAACAGGCTAAAAGCTTTTCCCAGAAAACAGGGAAGAGCAGAAATCCAAATGGTGATCGGTGACACTGTTGCGGTGGTTACTGTCGTTCAAGCTCAATGGCAGCTGAACAATGTTTGAGATGTTTAACACATGTCATAGCATCACACCGGAAAAGGGGTGATAATTGGCGTGTCCACCCGGGTGTCAGGTTTCAATCACTACTGATCAGAGCTGGAGCTGATAAACACAAACAAACCCCCGTTCCTCTTGCAGATTCATTTGACGCCGGATTATGGACGATTGTACCCTTAAAGACACATATATTATGATACTACTTGTGATAACATAGCAGGCATGGGTTAGTCAATAGCATTAAGCATTGTCCCACACTGAATAACAACATCGAAAAATTTAACTTATAGACACGTTTTAGACATCAGACTATGACCTGTTAAGAGGCTAAACCGCCAGAGTACCATCACATGATCTTTCATTACGATAAACACGACCAGACCTCTCTGACCTTGTAGCATTGCTTTGGATCGTGTGTCTCTTTGCGTAAGCGAGCGCGAGAAGCTGTGTGGCAGAAGTGTATTGTCCTCTGTGTAACCTTGACCCGTCTGGAGGGGCAGCCTTGCCTCAGCAGCAGCAGCAGCAGCAGCTGTGTCACTTCAACTCAGCATCTTCAGTCCAACCTTAAGGGACCCGGACTGCCCGTGTCCCTGCCCACACATCCAAGGACCCCCCTGATAGAACAACCAGCCAGACCCCCCCTTCTCGCCAACACCACTTCGTCTGCCCTGAGCTACCAGCAAACACACATTCATGCACACTGTCCGTCATGCATACTGATAAACGTGTTCACTATCAACAGCAGCAGACAGTGGGCTGGCTGGCTGGCTGGCTGGCTGACTGCTTGGCTGCTGACAAAGCCCAGACTCAGCCTGCCTGGCCCTGTAGACACAAGAACAGCGCTGGAGACAAACACTGGCCTCCAGCCACTTCCAGTCAGCTCTACATATGTCACATGTTAATGACATCAAGTCTGTGGCCACCCACAGACCGCGCCGTACTTGAGGGCAGCAGATTGAGAAATAAAGTCGTTTCTCCTTGGAACACCAGTCTCATCCTTCCGCTGTGGCATTCAGCCCCACGACTCGAGGGCTTTAACCCTTCGCCTTTCCGCGGGTCTGCTGTCAAGCCGCTGGTCACCTTTCTCCACCTTCTCCAGCCACGAGCTGCGCACTCTGAAACGGCTGGCTTTGGTTACGGAGTGATTTAGAGTGAAATGTGTTTGTACAACACAAATATATCATTATAATATTTATGATACATGTTTTTCTTCCTGTGAAATAATGAATATTTGTAGCCTGGAGGCTTCCTCTGTTAATTAATTAAGTGAACTAGACTGAAAAGGGAAAGTAAAAGTCATTATTCTAGTGTCTGAGTTCATCGTTCTGTATATATTCGACTGTTTCATGGGAAACTCAAGTAGAAGCCCCTTTGTTTATCTTGGGATTTGAGCCAGAAACAGGGATGGATGAGCCAAAAACATGTTCACAGCTTTAATCCTGATCCCATTAGTGGACTCAGGAGTGAAAATAGTAAACAGCAGCCATGCTCAACTCCTCCATGTGCAGAAAGGAAACTGTGCGGCGTCTTTTGTCAAACATGACTGATTCACTTTCGCCTTTTGTGTGTGTGGGAGCTTTGCCTTTCATATCGATCACGGTTGTGCCAACTGTTTGTTTTGTCTTTTCATATAATGAACCCTGGGCCCTCGGTGAGGCCCCGGCGGAGCTTTGCTCCATGCTAAAGGGCTTTTTGTGAGACAGTGTCACGCTCCCTCGTTCCGGCGAGGCTTCGCGTTTCTTATTATTCATGGCTCTCTCCCCGTTTGTTGAGAAGGCCGGGATCAAACAGGCCGATTTGCCACGCCTGACACCCACTGCTGCGAGTGTGTGTTTTGTGTATGTGCGTGCGAGTGTGTGTGTGTGAACTCGGCTCGGGCTCAGTAATGACAGGATTTGTTAAACAGTAAATTAATGAATAATGAAATATCCAGCACGCGCCTGCCTTGCCTGGAGCACAGTGCCCCGAGCAGGAATTACTCCCAACCGGCACTCGGGTGTCTGCATGCTGGATAACCTGCGTGGTGTGTGTGTGTGTGGGTGTGTGTGTGTGTGTGTGTGTGTGTGTGTGTGCGTGTGTGTGTGTGTGTTGGATAAGCATTTTTACAGCCCATTGCGTGACAGAACGCTGAGGGGCTTTGCTGATGGGGGCCTGCTCTCTCACTTCCTGGCAAAATGACAGACAGACTGACTGCAGACATAACTGCATATAGAAGAGACTGTCAGCGCTGCTCGAACACTTCGTATATCAAATATTACCGACGCCTTCATAAGCTCAGTCCATAACCCAATTACCTTCCGCTGGTCCTCTCATTAAAGTAACAACCTGTGACGTTTTCATAAAAATAAATTTTGCTTCCCATTATCACCAATTCATCAAGCGCAAGTGATTCATGTTGTATCCAGCTCCTGCAGGTGCCATTTTAAACACTCTGCAGCAGGTGGATGGCTCCCCGGCAGACAGGAAGTGATGCACTGCAGCACGATCGGCCATGTTGGACTCACAAAAACTTCCGCAGGTGATTGCAGAGCAGGTATATGTGAACCACAAGAGGAGGAAATGACTTAATACACTTCAGAAGACACACGTGTTGTAGTCCAGAGGACTATCATGATTCACTGTTTCGGTTTATTTACTAGAATTTAAGTCAGAAGACTTCCAGGGACAGATTTACCTTCACCTTACTGCTCATTCTGCCCCAAACTTCTGGCGCAATGTGCCCTTCACAAGATGAAGTAAGCAAGTATTTTGTTGTTGTTGGTCTTATTTGGAACATTTTGAACAATACCTCCGTGTCAGAGCTTGCAGGAGGCGGCGAATTAGCGTCCTGTTATTTGAATGCGAGAACAGGAATTGGATTATTGCATCAGAACGCTCCACTGACACCTGTGTCCGCTCTGCATTTTATATTTTCAGTTTCACATTCAGTTTTCATACTTGTTGTGCATTATTCAGAGGGTAAAAAGACACAAAATCAACTTAATTTCAAACTCCACTGGTCAAATTTTGTAACACATGTATGGTTCCTAAACTTACGTATAGAATAAGCCTACTCAGAACATGACATTATCTGTCATATGAAGTGTTTTTCAATCCTGTACTGAGGGCCGATGTTTCCCTGCCCAAACACAGCTGACTCAAATGAATGAGTGTTCATCAGGCTTCAGCAGAGCTCGATGACGAGCTGACTGTTTGAGTCAGATTGGAGCAGGGACACATCTAAAAAATGCACGTACAGGACTGGATTAAATGTTGAACACACATTATGTCTGACACAAAATATTTATAAGGTTTACAAACCACAGACAAATCTCTTCTGAAGATGAGGCAGCGAGTACTGTAATGCTGCGTGTTGGCTGCGGGCTGGAACACAGCTGTCATCTTCCTTCATGGGTTCGTGGACTCTCGCGCTTAATGTCACCCATAAAAAATCACTGCCACGTCATAAAAAAAAAAAATCTGCTCATTAAATGTTATATCATCTGAGATAATAGACCTGTCTTGAAATTTGAGTCGTCAATTGTTTTGGTTTTTTTTCAGAATTTTCCTGACAAACTTGCAATCTTTTAAAAACTTTTAATTCACTTAAATAGTATAAGAAGGAAAAGCTTAAACAAGATTTCCATAATTTGTGATATTTGCATGACCTTGCAGACTTAGTTTCAGACACAACCCTGACTGACGCATTTTCAGGAGGCCTGAGGCTCCGCACTGTGAGTGACAAACTTCATTAGAAATCTGAAGAATTCTTGCACCAACTACGGTTACAGTTCTTTGTATTCTTTTTTTAAGAAGAGGAATATTCCTAAACAATCCAAGGTTAGGTTTTGTTGTTGGTTTTTTTTGGCCACACATTCATCGCCACATCGCGTTTGACATTTAATCGTTAAACTCTATAAATCATCATTTGATTATTCAAATTAGGTGATTAGCTGTTTCGTTCCGCTGGAGATGTCAAGTAAAGTCAAAGTTTGTTTAATCAAATCATCACATTCTTTCTGAGTAATTTCTCAGACATGAGTTTATTGTTTTTGTTGACACTGCAGATCTAAATGAATTTTGTCATAAATGTTTTGTCTCTCAAAAGTATTACAACAGCATGGCTACGTTTCTGTATATATAGAAATATCCTAGTGAGTTTGATTCTTCCACAACAGAAACATCTGTCTGGTGTTCAAATTTCACTCAGTTAAAGCACCATGTTTCTCTTCCTGTTTGTTTGTTGTTATTGTTGTTGTTCTCTCTGCCTTGTTTGTTTATCAACCTGTCGTTGTTGGAGCCACTGATGCTCGGCAGCTTCCTGTCTTTGTTGAGCGGGAATCGCTCGCGGACATGCGGGTGCTGAACTCTGCACCTGCGTCACGCGGCGTTCCACTCCACGGGTCACACCTAGCCCGCGGGACGCTTTCTCTCCCTCTCTCCCTCTCTCTCTCCTCCTCGTCCTCCCCATTTTCTCCCTCCCTCTCTCTGTCCCCCCCCCTCTCTTTCTCTCATTAGCTTTCTCTCTCTCTCTCTCTCTCTCCCCACTTCCCTCTGTGTCTCGCGCTCTCTCGTCATTAGCACACCGGCGGTAGAACCCCACCGCAGAAGCGGGCCCGCGAGGCACGAGTCTATTCCCCCTGCGCGCGTGCGAGGGAGAGAAGAGCCTCACTGGCCGGAAAATATACAGCCAATTATCTCCATGGAATAAGACGGTATCCATCATGTGTGGATGTTTGTGTGTGTGTGTGTGTGTGTGTGTGTGTGTGTGTGTGTGTGTGTGTGTGTGTGTGTGTGAGAGAGAGAGAGAGAGAGAGAGAGCGTGTGCGTGTTCATTTCAGAGGCTCTGCAACAAATGCAAATGCACAGAGTGCTGATATTTCTAAACCTTACAAAGCTATCATAGTATTAAAATGAAAAATCGTCATTATTTGTAGTTATTATTACTACTACTATTATTATTATTATTATTATTATTATTATTATTATTATTATTATTAAATTAAAATTACAGACTTTAAGAGTTAAATAATTTCCAGCAGCCAATTTCTCTAATCTCCACGGTCACAACATCTTATTTAAAGATGCCATTTGTGAGAAACGTTGAATTTATTATTTTTTTTTTTGGTCTCATTCCCAACTCGTCGCTTTGGGACAATTTGGGAATGAGACTCAGAAATGAACATTTCTTCCCAAAAGGACCTTGTAAGTAGCAGTTTAGCATGTTTTCCTAAACTACAGGTCAACCAATATGGCTTTTTCAGGGCAGATACGGAAACTGCTTATTAGAAATCAAGGAGACTGAAATCTGATACATTTGGGACCAATATTAAATTGCACTACAAATTAAAATCAACCAAGTGATGAAATAAACCAACACAATAAGTGCAATTTTCTCAAGTACTGCATTTAAAGGTGAACTACAATATGTAGTTTTAGGGAAGAAGATCTTCACTCACACAGTTTAAATGCCTAAACACACTAAATAAGCAAACTCTCCTTGTTTTCATGACTGAATAAACAAACTGACCTTAAAGGACAACACAGTTTCATACTGTTTTACTTTGTCCATATGTGGCGGACCCTGCCACCTTTCTTGCTTCAAACAGTGTTCTGGGGACCTTATTTCCCTCTGAGAACAGCTTGTTTATTCACTTGTGGAAACAAAATTAATATTACTGAGTTTGTATTATTACCTCATACATACTGTAAATGTTAAATAGTGCCCCTTTAAATGCAATTTTGAAGTAGTTTACGTGAGTATTTCCACTCTCTGCCACTTTATTATTCCTCTCCACTACATTTATTTGATACAATTTTTCACTAGTTACTCAGTAGATTCAAATTATTCAGTTTTTATAGGCTATTAATTGTGACATGTTGCCAGTCAGATAGTGTTGTGTGAGAGGATGCTATATCTGAGCCAAATCAGCACATTTTAAAATTTGTTTATTTTATTCGCAATCTGACAGAAAAATAACTGACACCGATGATCAGAAAATGCTGAATATCGGTCTACACCTAATTTGAGCAACAAGTAACAGGGACACTCTTGTTCTTACAAATATTAGTTGTGCTTCAGGAGCATCAGATATGACCCTGATCCATGTGTTCACTGTAGGTGTGAATGTGAGTCCAGTTCTGTGTTTTGGCTAGTGCTGGTCGAGGGCATGAATGTGGGACCTAAGGGTGCTGAGGGGGGCTGCAGCACCCCCTAAAACAAAGCTGCATAACATATGCCAAATTTGCAAGAAGTCCAAAATAATTAAGAATTTGTCAGAAACACGCCTTTGGTTGAATTTATAAAGGTTTCCCTAACTCAACAACTCACAAAACTGAATGATTTTAGAAGGGAGCCTGGTGAATTTCTGTCTCTTGTCATCTCGTTGCTGTTGACTGCAGTTGATGTTGCTGTTTTGACCTACCAATGTTGGTGTTCAAGTTTGTCGTCTGCTGGATTGCAAAACTTTCTCAAATTGTTGTAAATTATTATTAATAAGGAGTATAATAATGAGATACATGTTATCCTGGTCATCCGAATGATTGCAAAAACCATGAATTTTGCGCACCATTTACTACAACATGTCACTATATAGACTGACCCCTCAGCACCTCCAGCTGTGACTGACTTGTCACGTCCCCGGTGGTACTTTTATAATTTGCATTCATAGCAGAGTTTATGCCTTCAAATATCACCGTTTTCAATCTTTTCCACATTTTCCTCCCTGTAGGAAAATTAATGGCGAGGTTATTCCTTACCATCGTCTCTGCACCATGCAGGCCGATGGTTGGCCTGCTTATACCTGAAATACTAATTCTTTGCTTTGGTTTGTTGTTGTTCCATGTCCTAACAGCGATCAGAAATGTACTGTATCCTCCAGTGTATGAATGGTTTTAGTTAAAATACTAAAACAAATGGGTAGCACTTTATAACCATCATTAACAAATGGTAAATTCATAGATATTTTAACTTTATTTAGATTTTTCCCCTTTAAAAACAACTTCATGCACTGTTTATTAAGCTATTGTAAAGGTGTATTAACATCAATTAAAACTTTACAATGGCCATTCAATTATTGTTTGTAGATGAACTAGGCGGTATTTATTAACCATTTATAAAGTCTTATGAATATCAGTTGCAACATTACAATAAGCATAAAATAGGGTGTTGTGATATACAACACTGACAATAACAGTAATGTTCAAATATTAATTACTGATTACGTGTTAATGATATACAAAGGCCTGTGATAATATTCTGTGAATAGTATGGGGCATAGGGGTTGTTGTGCCTTGTAGATCATTTGTCTATCACCCTATATATATATATATATATATATATATATATATATATATATATATATATATATATATATATATATATATATATATATACACACTACTATAAATCTATATCACTGTAATGTTGTTATAGTTAATTTGTTTAGACCCGATAAAAGTGTAGCGGAAAATCTGAAATATTAGCCCTAGTAAATATGCTTTCATATGTGGTGATTAGAGATTTTGTAGAGATTAAAATGGTATAAAAATGAAATGATTTATGATTATTAAATTAAATATCAAATTCCGAGTAAATTTACTGTTTCACTGCACTTATTTTCTGTAATGTTCTGCCTCTGTTCCATATCTTTGTCACTGCTGCTGTTTGATAAACACATTTAAGGGGTTATTGCGATATCATTGTGAATATCAGCCGATATAACAGAATTTTTTTTACTTCTTAATATTGGTCTCACGCAGTCCGTTGGGCTTTATTAGCAATGAAAAAAACTGCTAACTTAAGTTTAATTAATTATCAATTTACCATTATTAAAGATGGTTATTATAGGGTGTTACCAAGAGTTCTCATGGTTTTCTTTACTGCCGAAGTCGGCCCTTTAATCTGATCTTAATGGGGTTTTTATTACACTGGTGTATACTGCGGTGATGACGGGGAAAACTCAAATTTGCCTGGCCTGTGAGTTTGACCCAGAAAGTTGCACACTATTCCACTTCCAGATGTC
This sequence comes from Diplodus puntazzo, assembly GCA_963678695.2. NCBI lineage: Eukaryota > Metazoa > Chordata > Actinopteri > Spariformes > Sparidae > Diplodus > Diplodus puntazzo. The sequence continues at coordinate 11,901,986 of OZ023172.1, forward strand.
CATTAAAGGGACACAATTTAGTTTTGGAGAAGAAATTCAAATGCTGAATTTGACTATTTACTGTATTCCTGAGGTAATAATCAAACTCCATAACTGAATAAACAAGCTGTTCTCAGAGGAAAACACTGAGGCTAGAAAGGTGGCAGGGTCCGCCACATATAAATGAAGTAAAACCGTATAAAACTGTGTTGTCCTTTAAGTTGAGTTTGTTTATTCAGTTTATTCAGTCATGACGACACAGAGAGTTTCTTTATCTAGTTTGTTTAGGCATTTAAAATATGCCAATGAATGATCTTTCTCCATAGCGCTCCTTTAATATTTCATGAGATTATTTCAGGTGAACACCCTGAAATCGGTTAATGAATATCATGTTTAACATTTTCAGCGGATTGAACTCAAAGTGACTCTGACCCATGAGCCTTCAGTGGGAACTTCCCTGGAGAAAAGGCGCAGGCTACACACCTCGCATAATAAAACACATGGTTTATTATCAATGTGATAGAAATGAAATCACTGGACAATTAGAAGCATGTCTACCCATCATCAGCACCATGACAACAGCTCTATAAGAACAGAAAAACACTGGATGAGTCCTGCCCGCCCACCCCCACCCCCTCCCCTCCCGCTGGCTCACAAAGATCGAATCACAGATAAATAGGCCTACTCCAAAATTGCGGGTGCACCTATTTACACAACCATCCATTTAAATTAATATAAATAAATATTTACACACATAAATTAACACCCTCCCTCCTTGCACTGGTGTTAAGGAACCAGACAAACCTTTTTCACAGAGAGAATGCTCGTCACCCAATCGTCATACCCACAATGCTTTTCTGCGTGAGGACAAGCACAAACACAAGCACGCACACACGCACACCCGTGCGCACACACACACACACGCACACACACACACACACACACTCAGGCACACACACAATGTAGTTTGTTGGCTGCTCGCAGCGTCTCAGTCTCACAGGATGCAGGCAGAGGGAGCGAAATGGATGTAACACAGTAACCACCATGTCCTCAGGGGAATGAAAAGAACGTAACACAGATGAAAAATCCCTCTGTGCTCTCTGACACTGGCCCACGGGTGTCTTCCTCTGCCTTTTCCTCTCTACCAAGCCTTCCTCCTCCTTCTACTCCTCCTCCTCCACCTCAGCCCTGTGTGTGGCAGGTCAGTGGCAGTGGTGTAAAGCTAGAAGTGACGGTTTAACGCCTCTGTCTGTCTGTCTGTCTGTCTGTCTGTGTGTCTGCCTCCCATTCGTTCAGCTCTCCGTCATCGCTCCCCTTCTCCCCGTGCTTCATTTCCGCTGCTTCTCCTCTTTGTCGCCACCCTTGTTGCCGCCGTCCCCGTGCCGGTTGTTGGGAGGGTTGCTGAGAAACATCTTGTCGAGTCCTTTGAGAGCCTCGGTGAGGTAGTTCTGGAGGGTGGTGAGCGCGGCGCAGATGGCGGGCGAGCCGAAGCCGTGCGTGATGAAGGAGAAGTGGGAGAGGCAGCTCTGGATGCCAGGCTCCAGGATGGGGCTGGGCCTGGAGTTGCCCAGGGGAGTCCTGTCCTGGGCCAGCAGGTCTGTGAACTCCTTACACAGCTGTCTGCAGGGGGGAAGACACAGACAGGCGTCAGGTTTGGGTTTCCCCAAGAGAGCAATACCACATTTGGTGGCAGTGTTAAGTATGTGCATTTTTCTAGTGATTTAATAAACATGACATATGTCTCATTCATTGTTGCCCTCTAAAAATCAGACACAGAACAACTGCCACCTTGACTTTACTTGTAAATGCAAGAAAAACATTAAGTTGTCTGGAGTTAATACAGAAATGTTCACATTTCAAAATCAGCGTCCAGTTCGTACAAAAAAGGCTGTCGGCAACAACTGTACAGTTTGTGCTGAAAACCTCATGAAGCGCCTCTGTGCTGAAACACAGTCAAAGGATGACACTGAGGGTAATGTGCAGCATTGGTTGCAGATGTTCCTGCCCTGCAACCTGAAACCCAATACAAACTATTAAACCTTCCAGAACAAAGCAACATTATTAGGTTATATCTTATGATCTGAGGGGAAAAAGAAACCTTTTTCACATGAAAGAAACAGTTCACCCAAAAATCAAAATACATAATTCCCCTCACACCTGTAGTGGTATTTATCCACCTTTACTGTTGTTGGGTGAGTTGTAGAGTTTTAGAGATGTCTGTCTTCTCTCAAAAACAATGGAACTATTGGATCTCACAAAATACTTTTGAAAAACCCAAAAAGCAGTGTCTCTTTCCAGAATCATGAGCCAGTGATTACTTAAAATGATCCACTGATATTGTTGTGAGCAGTTTCGTGTAGGAACCATTTTTTCTTTATGTGTCACTGCGCAAAAGGAAATGTGCAACTACTCGTAACAGCACAAGATCTAAACGCTAATCGCATCCACCTTGGCTGACCTGTGATGTTAGCAAGCTTAGCTATCTTAGCCCATGTTTAAGTTATATGGTTGGCAGCTGTAGTGAGCTAGAGGGAACAAAAAATGTTCCTACATGAAACTGCTCACAACAAGCTCTGTGATTCATCTCTAGTAACCAGGTTAATTTCTGGAAAGAGACATTAACGAGAGCCATTTAGATCCATTATACTTGTGAGATGGCAGAGCTCTTTATGTCTGATATCTTCATAACTCTGTAACCCACACCAAAACAATCTAGATGGATAAATAGCAGTGCAGATAAGAGGAAGAATATGTTTTTTTGATTTTGAGGTGAACTCTCCCTTTAAGCTGCATTTTTTTAATATACCTTTTATTTTTCAAACTTTTCAAACTGCGGTGTCCCTGCATCCCACCCACCAGTCTGATGACAGGGGGAACTAAAGCAAACGTTCGGTGCGTCAGTGCTGTGCTAATAATCGCAAGATTTAAGCTGTCAAACCAGAATTCTTTGGTGAATATATTCCACACTGTCTCTTTTGAACCTGCACTTGTTTTACTGCAAAAGCCGTGATGCAAAAAAAAAAGTCTACCTTTTCTGTCTCAGCCTGTGTGACGTAATCTATCCCGAAGGAAAATGTCCCCCTGATACTTCTCTGTTTCTATCTCCTTTAAGTGATGTTCAATGAATCCCAATGCTTGACTTGCAACAGAACACTTTCCATCGGCCTCTCTCTATTTACCTTTGTTTCATTTTCGGTGTGTTTTCCCAGAATGCTTTGTAAAACAATCAGAGGGGAAAAAAACACAAACTACAGCAAACCTTTACTTGGACGGAGCGTATTTTAAGTCCCTCTCTAGTGCAAAAGGTGTTTTTCTTCTTGTTTCTACAGTCACATGTTTGAGCTTCACTGTGCACAGTTTGATACTGGAAGGCTGTTTTCACCTTCGTCAACTGAATGAGTAAATGTTCTCTGTGCTCATTGAAACTCTGGTTTTAAGAGACGGGCCCATGAGCATGATTTGTGACATCAGAAATAGTTAGGGAGCCAACCCTGGTCCAGTATTGAACTTACACAGTTGAATATGGACACCAGTGCACACACGCTGAAGTAGGAGGCATCTTGTGCCCAGAGGTACAACTTGTGAAATGAGGATTATTTGCGTATTTATATATTTTGTCATCTTTAATGAGCGAGGAGAAATGGATGCCATTTCAAGGACTTCATTTTACCATTTTTTTTCTGCAATGTCAGACACACATTAGAGACTTTTGTACAGTGGGGATCTTTGACTCCCTAAAAACTTGTCCAAGGCTGAACTGCACTCTGGGATACTGAGGCTACTTTTTGTCTTTGGTTTTGTGATCGAAAGTTACTTCACAATCTAAAACAGCGCCTTTTATTCTGAAGGCCTGACACTGCAGTTTACTGTTGAGACCTTCTCTGCTTGATGACCAATAAATAATAATAAGATAAACAAAAGCAGCATCAGTGGGGAAGAGCAAAGCGTCTCACATACAGCTGATGACTAACTTTACACTCTCCTACTGATGCTGTTCTTGCTTATTTGTCGTTTTTCTGTTCTATTTTTTTTTCCCCCTTGCTTCTAGTTACATGTTTTATGGTCGTGTTTAGGCGCTGTTGGCACTTGGTTAATGTTAGGGAAAGAGCGTGGTCTGTCTAATGTAGAAAGAGACGTGACTCGAGACGTTTGAGAGTTTTTCACAAACATTCAAAGAAAATATTTTCCAGCCTTCACCAGAGGAGCCAAACAAATCCTAAACCTCACTGAAATGTTAGCTCTAAGGTCACTGTGTCTTGTGTTTACGTTTTGAGACGTTTTGACTGGAAATTAGTCCTTCAGTGCTCAGAGACATAATCATGTGACATCTGATATTTTAGGCCTGAACTGAGCTGGAAAATGTCCTGAGAATGACTTTACTGCGAAAGTCTCTGCTTGTTTCGTGGACTTCACAGTGTTGAGAGCACTCTGTGTGTACCGAGGTCTTGCTCTCTTTTTCTTCCATGATCTAACAACAGCTAGACGTAAATCCTGGACTCTGGCATGACTGTCTTTCACCTTTGAAAACAATTAAGTGCAATTTCAAGGAGACATTGGACGCCCACTCAACATGACGTCACACCATTTATGTGTGACATCATGCTGCCCGAGCAAGAAAGTTTGGTTTTGAGGCCTCCATGCCTTAAGAGTAAACCTCTAACTGTTAACACGTGTGATTTCAGAGGAGGTTCGTCCAATGCGATCCCCATTCGTCAACGCAGCAGATTTAAAGCTAAAGAAATGCACCGACAAAAGAAAATCGAGCCTTCACCTTCTCCTTGTTAAATTTCAACAAATCATCCTCTGGTTTTATACCCTCTCTCTCTCTCTCTCTCTCTCTCACACACACACACACACACACACACACACACACACACACACACACACACACACACACACACACACACACACACACACCCTGTAAGCGGCCTAAGGGCAGAGCTCCAGCAAATGAGTGACAGGCTGTGCGGGCCGAGCCCAGCTGGGGTTAGGGGAGTAGAGAGAGGAGAAGCCGCCACCCGGGGCTACACTCAAGGCCCTCGCTGTTGTTTTCTGACGACTTGAAACACTTCACTGCTAAATAATGAATTTCTAACAGGCAGCACCGACACACAGTATTGGAACAGGTTTGAATGTGAGCATCAAACATCCACCAAACCGAAGCACACCGTACATACTGAGCAGAGCACACTGGGATGCGCACAAACACACAGACACAGGCAGATGGGTTTTTCATGCGGCCCGGGCCGGCAGACAGCACTGTTTATGCAAGCTAAAAATACAAGCTTCCTGAAGGGATCTTTGTTAGGTGGTTTACTGCTCTGCACGCAACCTTTTTTCGTCTGGAAAAACCCACATTCAGGGGGGCAAATGATCCCGGAATAGTATTACTCATTAATTGCAAATGCTTTTTTAAATTTATTGTAAAAACAGACAAAAAAATCAAACCACTTCTGTGATTTTTCCGTCGTTTCTTCTTTTCTGCTGCTGGGTTGCTAAAGGTAACGAGAAGATCCTTGATGGGAGGACTTTGCATTTAGACTGCCGGATGAAAACGGATTAATATCAGTAACTTTACAAGGTGAAGCACAAAAATTGATGAAGTCCAGAAGCAGAGGTCAAACATACAAGCGACCTCAGAGCTTGTTTATCTTCTAACGTCTGTGAGCTGCACAGTGAGCTCGAGCTAACGGTTGCTTGTAAGGATGCTGAGTCACATCATAAAAAACATAAATGTGCATTGCAATTCAACTGTAAAAAATGAAGGCCTCGACGCCCTTGTTTCGTGACCGTAATTTGGATTTTCGCTCGTTCCTTAAATTGAATTAAGCCACCCTAATTTTTCAGAATGGGATTTTTTCAATCAGCCGTCTTGTTGCAGGTCAGATCCATATCGACTTCGATGGCGTTCATTAAGAAACTCTCACGCAGCTTTTGCAAATGTCAGTGCCATGTTCAAATGTGGCTCAGTGTGTGTGTAATACAGGGTAAATCACTGAGGAGAGGAGAGGGGAGGAGAGGTTTGCACCCTCGGGGGGTTCTCAAAGAGGGGCCATGGAGGCCCCGGGAAAATGAGAGAGGGTTTCATTTTGCAATAATTTCATTCATCAGAAAAGGAAATGATTGTAGAAGAAGGACGGCCTGTTTTTTCATGCAGTTACGTAATTTAAATCTACAGCGACAGAACCTTTTCTGAATGGCAACCAGGAACTATAAACCTTCCTCTTCAGAAATAAGTTTAGAACGGATGAAAATAGGGTGTTGTTTGCTTGTAGTCAGTGATAAAAAAAAAAAGAAAAATCTGCCAATGGAAAAAGTCCAAATTTGCTTGAATCTTATATTTAGGACTGAGCTGAACTGGACATGTCTTGTTTTTTTCAAGCAGCGTATGCATATGAGGGGCCCTGATCCCCCTTTATTCTCCACGACTCAACAGCAGCTACTCACAGGCTGTAATCTCATCACAACCGCCGGTGTCTCCCTGTATGCTACACTGCAGACGCACATTAGATATTCTTATGACGGCCTATAAAGACGGCGAGGGGACAGGATCCAATCAAACGCTCCATCAAACTCACTTTGTCGCCAGCAGCATGTTTTTCCGCGTGTGCAGCTCGTTGGGGTCGGCGTGCTGCCGGTTGAGGTACTCGCTCACAGCTTTGGTGGGGAACTCCGTCTCGCAGATGTAACCGAAATCCCGGGCCAGGTGGACCGCTTCACCTGAGGGTGGGGGAGGAGGGGAGGTAGAGTTAAAGACAGAGTTATCAAAAGAAAAGTGACAGTGGATGTAAATATTTGACGATATTTGAGGCGAATTACGTGTGACTGGGCAGACATTTGGACCTCTGGACGTGCTGCGATCACATATTTCATGGTTGTCTCGGAACATACAGCGGACAGTCGTTGTGAATGATGCGTTTTCCTTTATCATAAATTATTAAATTACCAATAAGTGCTAATTATCTTAAATTATAAGGATTATCATTCTATTTATTGCTCTTTATTTATTTATTTATTTTTTTGCAGGCAAGAGTGGACACATGATTTAAATTCAAAGTGAAACCTGACAAATTGGAGGTTAAAACATCTAAAAAAGTAAAAACAAATGACTTGAAATGGTGATTAAATCCTGGGTTGAATGAAAACATTCAACTACATTTCAAAAATGAAATAAAAAAATACATATTACCTGTTTGTTATATAATAACTACCTAATTAGAATAAACAAAAAAAGATGACCAGATTTATTTAGAATATTAAAGAATATTTAATAAAATCAAGATCTATATAGAAAATAAACAAGTCGTCTTAAATCCAAAATGTTGATGTACACATGTGTAGGCCCACACTGCAGCCCTTGATCAATTAACATCTTAGTTCATCTAATTTAGTTACTCCAACCCTAATCTTTACACTCAATCAATACTGAATATTTATCTACCGGACTTCACATTCTTGCAGCCATTTTATGAAAACAGGGTGATTGTCATTTGTCAAGCCTGTGAGGTCACGACCTCTGACGTTCTATTTTCTTCTGTGATGTCAGATCATCGCCAAAACACGTCACAGATGCAAAAAAAAGAAAAAAAAAGAAGAAGTTTGGTTTCTATTATGTGTTTAATACAGGCTGAGCACAGAGTGTGTTTGAGTAAATCAGTCACCTTCTACAAGAGATGTGAGTAATGTGACGTTGGCAGCTTTGCGTCTCCCGGCAGGCAGATTGAGTCCAATCTTCTCCAGCTTCTCTCTCAGACACTTCCCACCATTTTTGGACTTCGCTCTGCAGAAAAGAAAAGGGAAAACCAATTCAAGTCTTAATTGAGACTGCATACTTGCAGAAGTAAATATGAGGCACAATTATTTAAAGATATACTTATGATACCAAAAAATGATATTCTCTTCTCGAAGTTTGGACAATTTATCAGAATCAGCTAGTCTCCTGAGGTTTAGTTGATGTTAAATACAATCTGGGTTGTAAATGGCTCAGATTCAGACAGAGAACTTAATTAATAGACGTCTCTGGATATTTAACAAGCCACTAGATTTCTTTTTTTTTCAATCACCTTCTTCTTCTTCTTTTTTTATTCTTAAAATACATCCACACTCAGTCAAACATGCTGGAAGGGATGAGCTCGTACCTTCTCAACACGCCCCCCAACAAGGAGGCGTTGAGGCACTCGGGCGGGGACAGTCTCCTCTGCACCTCCCCTACGGTCACTTTGTACTTGGAGGTGGAGCTGAGCAGCGACAGGCGGCCCGGTACCGAGCAGAACACCTCGTTGATGTTGACGGTCACCCCGCCGATCAGGCCGTCCTTGCCGAGCATCAGGGAGCCCATGTTCTTGGGCGGCATGGGAACTGGAGGAGGAGAGGTTGGAGGTGCTGTGAGTCTCTTACATAAGAACACACAGAGACGAGTTTCACGTCTCTTCTTCTTCTTCTTCTACTTCTGCCTAACTTTGTGGGAGAGCGCGCGCGCTCAGAGGGCGGTCCTGGCCTAATGAAGCGCCCACGCGCCGGGCATTTGCTGTTATTTAATGTCGCGCGACATTCTCATTACAATATTATCGATTGTTGATTGGCTCGCGCTCTCAAATCGCATTAGCCACCTCCCCGTCTCCTCTCCACGGCCGGTTTAACTCCCACCATCAGCACCATCACCACCAGCAGCAGCAGCACTGGGTGCCCCTTCAGTCCCGCGTCTTAATGCTCATTGCTCGCGCGCTAATGGCGAGAAAAGAGAAGCAGCCAGCCTCGTGCGTGCGTGCCTGCGTGCACGTATAGGGGCCAGTCAGCGCGAGGGGGCCTTGATGGCTCCACGGGGGATAATACCGCAGATTAGCTCTAAACGAGCTCACGAGATCTCCGTGAGCGGTGCCATTTATTACATCAGCGGCTTAAATGCCCCGCGGGGAGCTCAGTCACTCAACATCCCGTAACTAAATCACCGCACATCATCAGAGCGGCAGCATGGCAGCCTGTCTGTCAGAGACACGCTGCCTGCGAGTCAATATACCGGGATCGTTAACCCGTTTTTAAACTCCCACCCCCCTCCAAAATACAAGGCCCAGATCCGCCGAAAACGCGGAGATCGGCAGCGTGCTGGTCCGAGTCCTGCTGAGACTGACCTTTTTATGAGCATGGCTGCTATTCTACACCCCATTAATCATTGTAATTTACAGCACACATATGCCAATGGATAATATAGATGCTAGATAATAATAGATAAGTAGCCATATTATAGTCTTTATAGTCATATAAAGGAATAGTTCACCTGTTTCTAAAGTCCCCAAAAACAAGGCTCAGATCGGCCGAAAACAGGGAGATAGGTAGCATCTGGTGCAAGTCATGCTGAGATTTACATTTCTGTGAGCGTGATTGCTATTCTGAAACTCATAAATCATCACAATTTACAGCACACATGAAAAAGGGTAATATAATGATACAATAAGTGTAAAAAAAAACCCTACTTTTTTAGCTCTTTCCATCTCAAAAACTATTTTTTAAATACATAATGTTGCCCACTTGTATTTACTTTATATTTGTTATTTTAATTATTGGCATTTTTTACCATATTGCACACAGGCAGAGATATGTGTGCTTGTGTTTGTGTGTCCTACCTTTCTTAATCACCGACTGATCCAGGATGTTCGTTCCGTTGGTGTCTTCGATTGTCTGTCGGAACCAGAAAAATAGAAAAATCATTATGATCTGCTTAATTCAACGACATCCACGCCGCCAAAACCAATCTAAAAGTTGTTTCCTTCACTCGAATTCAATTAAAAAAAAAAATCCTCCACGACTCTTTTCAAGGAAACTAAAAAACAAATAACAAAAAGGCCTTTAAGTTGTTTGTTTCCACCGAGCAAACACATCTGCTACTCATCACGACATGTCCTCCCATCATCGCGAAATTTAAACCCTCTCTCATCAAACTCACTCAACATCCATCACCCTGCGAGATGAGCTCCTCGTTAAACAGACCTGACGATGCAGCACGCATTGAGAGAGCGAGAGACAGAGAAAATAAAAGATAGCATTTGCTAAAACAAATTCACGCGGGGTTAATATATGCGTGACACAAATATTGAAAGCCAGAAATTGGAGGCTAGTGTGGAGGTGAAATGGCAAAACAATCCGTGATGGTCGTGCCCAGAGGGAGGGGGGAGATGAAATCCTACACAGCTGACAATCACGTCTATTTCATCACGTCTTACAGCAGCGACAACAAAACAATCATCGTTAAACACAAAAATGACGGCGACAAATCGAGTGAACATGGAAATAATATATAACTATACAACAACAACAACAATAATAATAATAATAATAATGATAATAATAATAATAATAACAACAACAATAACAACAATAATAATAATAACAATTTCACACAAAATTGGGGGGAAATGTCTATTTTTTTCCTATAAAATAATGCAGCATCTTCACACTTTCTCTGCTTTAACTACATCTCCATCATTTTAGCAGTGGAGGCAAATGGATTGAAACTCTCACCACCAACATTTCATCTCATTTCTCTCTCTCTATCTCGGTTACTCCACACATCAGCGTCTCCTCATCAAAGGAGGATGTGTCGGGTCTCTGAAGGCAACTTTGTTTAGCTGTTGGCCGTTTGCGTTCAGGCTACAGCTGCTGTGAGCGTCCAGCCCTGAGGGAGCTGCTGAGTTCACTGACCTCAGCTCTAAAGGCACGGCGAAACATGCGGAGACAATGAAGAGGACAACTGTCAACAATTACCGATTCCTTTTCCCACTACCGTTTATTGTATTATTTACTTATAATCTTTATTTTAGTTCCAGGTTTTTAAAGCTGCCATGCAAGCTATAAATGTTATTTTATTCTGCAGTGAAAAGGTTGAAATTATTATTTTTTATGGTAAAAATAATGTAAATAAAAATGGTGAAATCGTGTTTATATCTGATGTTGTGCTATTTTGCAATATATAATACATTTTAATAAAATTGCAGTTGTATATTCTGCCTGCTGTCTTACCTTTCTCAATTATAATAATCCCGAAAAATCTTTAGAATAATTTTTACAACTAAAATAGAAAAAACAAAACAAAAATAATCCTAACTCAGGGTGTTAAATGTTTTACATGCATATTATCTCCTGTAAATCTCAGCCGTGACTCACCTGGACGTCCTCCATACCGTGCAGCCCGTGCAGCAGTCCGTCCATGCCGGGTTCCAGTCCCGGGTGAGCGGAGTGCAGCAGCACATCAGGCCGCCGCACACCGCCGTAGTCCCGCCGCGGCTCCAGCCCGGACAGCTGCGGCAGCGAGGCCCGCGGCTGCGCCAGCAGAGCCGAGCTGTCCATCCGGTCTCCGGCGACGTCCTGCCGCTGCCGCGCCCCCCATGCGCCCTGCTGGCTCTGGTGCAGGGAGTTCAGGGAGTACGGGTCGCTGACGTGGGAGTACGGGTCCTGGCTCTGGTAGTGAGCGAGCGGCTGGTACGGCGGCGGGAAGTACGGAGGCTGGAAGTCCGAAGAGGGCGCGTGAGACAGCGGCGGCGCGCTGGAGTAGGGTCCCGCGTGCGACACCGAACCCAGCTGGGACAGGCGCGAGCTGTGGCTCGAGACACCGTCATGCCGGTCCTTGAGGAGGATGCAGAGAAGAAGAGGGAAAAAAAATAAATCAACTGCTTGCAGAATTAGAAGCACATTTTAACCAAATGAAACCGGATGGAGGCCCAGGACCCGGACGCTTTTATGAGTGTGTTGCCTCTGGTGATGTAGCCAAAGCAGCCTAACTGGCATTGAATCTCCTGAACAAAAAAGCACAAAGAGCCCCAAAGGAAAACGTTACGAGCCTCATTTTTAAACGTCTCATAACGAAAAAACCTCCGAGCATCATCTCCAGATTCACCATTTTCACATGAATTCAGAAACACAGTGTGAGGGAGGAGAACTCACCGCGGTGGAGTATGAGTGAACCAACATCTGTAAAGCCCGTGTTGCTGTCACGAGCGAGCGCACGGTAAAACAGCAGGCTGGTAAAGAGCGTGTCAGGCCGAGATAACCCAACTCATTCCAGGTGAAAGCGACGATGAGTATCTGCAGGCACGGCCCGATCTACAGCTCCACGCTGAACCTTCCTCCGCCCCGAGCTGCCGCCGCTCTGAGTGTGAGCACCAAGCGCCCGCCTCTACCCCCGGTACACGGTGTAATTGTTATTCATGACTGAGACTTACAGGAATATTAATGTGCGCGAGGCAGGGGACTGGCGACACATGGAGCGTGAAGCCTCTCGCGCAACCGTGAGTGACGTTTAAATTCCGTGGAGAGCCGAAACGGCGCACGAACAGCAGAAGATAGAGAGAGGAGAAAGTGAAGACCCGTGAGGAATTCCCCCCATCACAGAAAATATATGGCGCACTTTGAAGGAGTTTTTTTTTTTTGTTGTTGTTGTTTTTTTTCTGACGCAGGAAAAGCACACTTTGTTGCCTTTGGAGACGCTTTTGCGCACATGATTTGTGCTTAGAGAAACCAATATCAGCGAGGCAGGTGGAGAGGGATATAAACTGGGGTTGTTTTAAAGCTTTCTGACATTAATTAGGTCAAAAGTTCTGTTTCTAGCAGATACATCCAGCCAGTGCAAATGACGTGGAGAACGCTTCCACCAGATCACTTTAACGCACAAAATGTCTCCACAAACAGAAGCAAAAAAAACCCAACAACATCGATGTTCGTAGGTGGAGAAGAATATAAACTGGGGTTGTTTTAAAGCTTTCTGACTTCGACACCAGCAGGTCAGAGGTTCTGTTTCTATCAGATACATCCAGACTCGTGCCAGTGCAGGATGACGTGGACAAGGCTTCTCCCAGATCACTTTTACGCACAACATTTCTGAGCAATCTTGTCAGATTTTTTTAACCCAAAACTTCATCCTGCCATCAAAACCCTCCTGTAAAAAACACGAAAGTGTCGCAAGTTGTGCTGCAGCTGCCTCCTGACAAACACACCCGACACACTACAGAGCGCACGAGGGGCTCGTGTGAACGGTGTCACAAGTCAAAAGAAGCGATTAAACTTCACATTGTGTCTCCAGCGGGCCCCTCTCCGCCATCCTGGATGACTTGTTTAACAACACCAGAGCCTCCCCTCTCCTCTCGCGCCGTGGGAGAAAAGCCATGTGCGGCACGAGACGAGGGTTTCCCGCCGGGCTGAGCCGAGGGGCCTCGCGGAGGCTTCCTAACTGCTTTGTGCTCGAGCCCATTCAGCGCGAGCCGGAGCAGCGCGCGGCGGTATGTCATCCCCTTCATGCCCGCTCGTTTAAAAAAAAAAAAAAAAAAAAAAAGAATTATTGCTCTGGGAGGAAAGCCAAATAATTTACATTCTTCTGACACATCATCAGCCTGGCCTGACCCAGCGCTTCTCCAGCTTATTTCCCTGTATGTTACAATCTAGAACGAAGAATTTAATGTATTTTTCGACTGTTTTGAACACGTATTTTAGCAGCACCGGTGTTCATTTTTTTTTTTAAAAAAAAATATCTTTTTAGAGAAATTCCTGGTTTATTTTTTACAAGAAGTTTCAAATTGCTTTTAAACATGACGAAATAGCACACACCTAAAACAGACTATATCGCATGTAAAAAAAATAATTAAAGTAAATAAAATCAAGAAAATGTGAAATACAAATTCTCTTTATCCAAAGTTGAATATTTCTTACGTGTCACTCCTCCTTCAGAAAGTGAATGGAGCTCCATTATAGACCGAAATAATAAAATAAATCACGATTTTAAGAAAATCTGAACTCCAGATTTTCTCTCCTCTAACCCACATTCTCAGACTAACAGGCCTAAAGCCTCCTGAAAAACCAGCTCACTCATCCCAACAACGTCCAACACTTCATTAATCCCTAAAATCATCTCCAGTAAGTCTGCTTCATCAACACACACGCACACACACACGCACACACACACGAACGGCAACGTTACCTCATAAATATCTTCATACTTGACATTCTCAACTAGTTTCCACAGCATGGTCGCTTCTCCGGTGTCGGTAAACCGAATGCAGCCAAGTGCGGAAGGGATGTCTCATCTCTCTCTCTCCCTCCCTCCCTCCCTCTCTCTATCTCCCTCCCTACCCCCCTCCCTTCTTCTTCTCTCTCTCTCTCTCTCTCTCTCCGCCCTCTGTAAAGGCAGGCAGGCTTTGTGAATGGGGAACCCCTGCAAAGACCCCGCTGCTGTTGAGAAGAGCTATAGGGCAGGCTGCTCCATGTATGAGCATGAGGAACAGGCTCAGAAAAACAAAGAATACATGTTTTATGTGGCATGTATCTCTGCGATTTACAAAATAAGAGCACTGGACCCTCGGATGAGCAAGTTTGGTTAAGGGTGACTTAGATGCCGCAAATTCAGAGTTTTCTGGAGCAAATTTCCGATCCGATTGAAGTAAAGAACGACTGCATGTATTAATCCAACTATTACAGTCGCTTCTGAAGAGGGAGCACTGATGTGAGATCAAACTGATTTATACAAGGGTGACAAATTGAAGCAAAAACTAACAAATAGTACACTCGTGGAGTTTATTTTTTATCCGCGCTTATAATTTTGTAGTTTCTCTGTTTTGGCATTCCTTAAATTCAGACATTGATCGTCTGTTTCTGTCAAAGGCTGGTGGACTGTGTGAACACCAGCCACAACAATGGGAATAAGACCAGGACTTAAAGGTCCAGTGTGTGAGATTTGATGGGATTTACTGAAAACACCTACGGCTTTCCAGGTGTGTGTAACTACTGTGTTGGGCAGCCAGTAAACACACAAAGACGTAAAGGCCTTTTTGTCGCCAGTGTTTGGTTTGTCTGTTCTGGGCTACTGTAGAAACATGGCGGACTCTGTGGAGGAGGACGTGCACATATAAAAGCCCCATTCTCATGTAACAAAAACACAGCGATTCTTATGTTCGGGTTATTATGCACTAAAATAAACACATCATTTGACATGATCGATATTTCGAACATTGTATTTACTTTCTGCCGAAACACCACCCTAAATCCTTCACACTGGACCTTTAAATCGTGTCATTCCTGACAAAGTGTGACACGTTAAATGACATAACATGCGCGTAATATTATCAATTAACAGAACCAGTAATGTGAAGTTATGTTCCTCGGAAAAACAGCTTCAGTCCTCTTCGAGTCTGTTTATTTCTGCCGGAGGCATGAGCAGCATTCCTCCAAACATATTCCCTATTTGGCGTTCTGATGGTGGCACAGCTCGCCGGTCCTGAATCTCCCATCGCTGCACATGCTGGGTCAGGATCTGGTGTCTGTGAGGACCACAGCACATCGTCCCTGTTGTTTCCACACTTACTGAACCATTGATTGGTCACATAGATTTGCTGGCGTTGTAACGATCACGGCCAGGGGTTCATGCAGCCTGGGCTCTCGTGCTTGACGCTACACTACAGGCCCCATTTCAGCATGGGGACCTCTCCATATGTTGCCTGATTAAAGGTGCACTACGTAGTTTTGGGGAATGCATTTTAAGATCTTCATTGACTGATTTTTTAGTATGCCTAAACAAGCTAGATAAACATACTCTTTTTTTGTTTTCATGACTGAATAAACAAACTGACCTTGGAAGGACAAAACTCATGCCGATTTTGTTTATTTTTGGCGGACCTTGCCACCTTTCTAGCTTCAAACAGTGTTCTGGGGACCTTATATTCCTCTGGCAACAGCTTGTTTACTCAGTCATGGAAACATTTTTTGTATTATTACCTCATAAATATTTTAAATACTAAAATTCTGAGTTTGAATTTCTTCCCTTAAAACTACACGGTGCCCCTTTAAAGGAGGGGGCAGGCCTCAGTGATTTGTGTTTACACATCCTCATAGGGATAGGGCAGTCTTGTAACTAGTAGCTGTATTAATGGAGAAATAACTGATTGATCTCTTGGCACAAATAGCAGTGGAATATAAAATGGTGGGGGTCACAGTGTACCCACCTAATCTGGAAGCAGTATGGTTTCAGTTTATCCAACCAGTACGGCCTGTAAATACAAACACCCGACAGGAAGTAGCAGAAGTGTTGCTGAATTCACACTAAATGTATTGCACATCACCCAGAAAGTCTCTGCACACTAAACAAGTGAGAAACATACATTTATACATGTCATATACATAACAAGGAGCGATGTCATGTACCATAGCTTTTTTCTACTTGTGGTCCTGCACAGGTACGTAGAACAATACATTAGAAAGAGAATTAGACAAGAACACAGTAGAAGACAACACAATGCAGTGTCCGACTCTTGTTGGTGATACTAAACTTGAATTTGAGGCGCAAAACACATGGTGCAGAGTGGGCACCATAGAAAAATACATATTATTTCAGTATTACAGTAACATGTTATGACCTTAATGAATATACACATAATTGAAATCCAATCAATTTTAACACCTGTTCATCCCAGTAAATTAATTCATAAACTATTATTTAGAAATATGCTATATTTAACAAAGTATTCAGGGGCTCACACTGTCAAACATTCATGTTATCTTTGTTTGGTGATGCTAGACGATATCTCTGGCATTAAAAGATTCAGTGAAATTGCATGGCTGCATCCAGTGGTGGAATGTAACTACGTACATTAACTCAATTTATGCAATTTTGAGTATTTCCTTTCTATGCTGCTTTATGCTTTTTTACTCCACTTCATTTGATTGACAACATTAGTTATTTTGCAGATTCAGATTATTAATACAAAATAGAAATAAACCAAAAATGACAATATTATTGATTAGGCAACCCAACAGTGTATACAGTAAATATAACTGGCTCCACCTTTCTCCACCAGCTGCAACAATAAAGTGACTAATTATAATCTAGTAATACAGATACAGAAATATGATTCTGATGTGGACCACTCTGTGTAGAATGAGGAGTTGAGCCTTTCAGTATATTTAACTTTTACTCGTAAGATTTTGAATGCGGGACTTTAACATGCAACAGAATATTTTGACTCTGTTGCTCTTCTGCTTTTGCTGAAGTAAATTAACTGAATACTTATTTTACCACGGCCTGTGTCACAAGAGGAGGGGGGGATACACAGTCGTTTGCAAAATAAAGCAAAATGAAAACTAGCTAACAAAACTGTTATCGCAGCTGCCATAATGAACAGGTCAGAGGTCATTGTTAAATCTACTTAAAGGTCATATTCTCATCCATCCACAGTACACATATTTCGTACGGCATTCCCCTCAAACCCTCTGAGAGATTGTCCAAGTGTGTGTAAACTGCTCCCCCTAGTGTCCAGAGAGTATACATGCATCCATCCGTCAACACTATCTGTGCTCCCTGAAAGAAATGTGTCGTGTAAATGTCCCATTGTTTCTAATTCAGAAGGCCTCAGTGAAGTTGATTGTTAATGATTTGGCTCTGCAGATAATGAAAGTAATTATCCTAAAGTGAAACCACAGACAGTAATGTGGTTATTTGCAGTGAAAAATAGATCTGTTTATGAGGAAATGCATGTTTGTGTGCACACTCGAGTCAGAAGTCGAAACGTAAGACCAGAACATGTGCGTCAGAAGGTTCCTTTTGATTCATTTCTTGGTCTTTTAAAAATGATCAGAGAGTTGCACTCACCAGGTCCAGTCCAGGAGTCCAGAGCGAGTCTTGACTGAGCTCAGATGTAAACAGCTCTAGTGTTGTCTGTGCATGTGTCTGCACAACCTATACAGTCTATTATGTGTGATTTATCGTGACATGGCTGCTATGGTTACGCTCCTTTCTGATGTTTCATGCAAAATAATTAATAAATACATTTTCAAAAATGCAAAAAAGCTACTGAGGAGAGCAGACATGAATGTTTAAGAAGCACGGCTGTTCCCATGTTCTCTGGACTGACCCGCTGCCAAAGATTCACCCAACCTCTCTCTCTCTCTCTCTCTCTCTCTCTCTCTCTCTCTCTCTACACACACACACACAGACACACACACACACACACACACACACACACACACACACACATGGCAGGGCATATGACTGTCAGCGATGACAGATGTCCTGACAGTCTGGAAGTCTGGAGGCGTTGGTTGTGGTTGTTGTCCTGCAGGGCTTTGACACACGATGTATCAGCATACATTAGACACATGTCACAGTGATACTGCTCTATCTGCTCCCTGTCTTTGTCTGCAACCATCACGGCAAAAGAGCCACCTTCGTTTATCTCTTTTGCCGGGATTTCAGGCAGGAGGAAGGTGGTGATGTTTCTGATCCCACCTGTTCTGGCTCACTTTGGTGGCACTCTACAACACCTCTGCAAAAATTCTCATTTTCAGGCCTTTGTTTGCTCAGAGTCAAGCGTGCGGAGACATCCTTTATGTCTTGTGCATTCACGTTCCTTGACGCCTACATTAGGATCTCCCCAGTGCATCATAATTAAGTCTTTTTCAGCACAGTATGCGTGCTTGATGACTGAATGTAGGGCTGATCATTCATCATCAATCATTTGGTCATTCTTACACTGGAAACTTAGAAATGACAAACTGATTTCTTGTGCACATCTTCATCCTAAGAAGAGAAGCAGTTTACGCAAAGGCGTCTAAATGTTTTTCGTACAGGTAAGGAGGTGTGGTGTTTTGTGCACTGTTTGTCATGGCACAAATGAAAAGGCTCAACAAAACCCTGGAATGGTTGATCAATTTATGGCCTGAGTGCTCGGTTACTGACTCAAAAGTCTGGAAAAAGAGGGACCCTGGATGGATTATTTAATTAGTATGTATTCAAAACTATAAAGAATATGTTTTGCCAGTGATGGACAGTCTGAAAATCAGGTTACTTTTATAACTATTTTCTGTCCATGAAACAATAAACAAGGCGGTTTGTTCACTTGCTTCACATTCGTATCATCTCAAGACACCCTAGGTTTCCTAACCTCGTGCAGTCTGAGGGGTGTCACACTGTGTGCTGCAGTTCAGTTGCTGACCACTAGGCTGCACTAGAACACCGCAGAACAGAGATGAAGGCTGAGAACAACATGGAGGCCTGAGTTCAACACTGATTTAATGATGCACATAAACATACATTTTATTTCAAGCACCTTTCAAGTCAACCAAGGACACTTTACAGATCCTTTCTAAGGCAGTCAGTGTACGAAAATGAAAATTCAAGGATCAACAACAGCAATGAAAAATATACACATGCACAAAAGAATACATTAATTACAAACATTATTATGCTGCAATACACTGTGTTTAGTGTTCTCTTAATATCTCTGCCTCTGTAAAGCATTGTGAACTGCGTCGTGTCTGACTGCTGCTACATAAGCAAACGTAAACGAAATAGGTAAGCTTTCGGTTGCACTTGTAAAGAAGCAACAGATGTGCACTGGAGGATAATAATCCAGAGGTTAGCGACCAGTCCAGCCGTCACCCTGTCACCCATATCGCCGAGCCTGCAGGAGGGAGTGGAGATTAGATGGACATCAGAGGAACGTAGAGGCAGAGGAGGAAGCCACGGAGATAAACTGTCAGCATGAAACTGTGTGAAGTCTGTAAATGGATTCTAACTGAAGGGGAATGTTTGCATGACCCAAATCACATCAATACAAAATTTAGAACATTTTTTAAAAAACAAGGGGGGTAGGGCAGCAGATACTTCTGTAACTTTTGCCAGATGGCAGCGGGGTGAACAGACTGTGGCTGGGCTGGGTGTCGTCTTTTAGCATCTTTTGGGGATTCTATGGAGACAACTGATGTTCTGGGTTGCCGATCACCCGTTGTAGGGCCTTCCTGTTCCTGAGCTGTATTTGAACAATGTCAGTTCGGGATGTTCCCAGTCAGGGTGCCTTCTATCACTCTTTAAATGTTCGGCACGTTGGCCTCGAAGTTAAAATTTGGTGGCCCCGTTGCAGAAACTCTGAGGAGGGGTTAAATGATCAATGTCCTGGTATTGTTAATGCTGGTTCAATGGCTTCACTCACTGGGCCACTGAAATAAACCAGATTGATGTTACTGGTAATGCTGCCGCCATTACAAGTCAAAATGCCCTCTGTGAAAAGGTCAACAGTGGTCAACTCGAGACTTCCTGGCACTAACAGACCACCAGCTCGGTGGTCCTTGATATTGTCCCTGTGAATTCTGGGGTGATTGTTGGATGTTCACAGAGGAAACAAAAGACCAAACGACTCAGACTAAGCCCTTATGCGCCAAAGCAACACATTATTGTGCAATCAATGAACGCCTGAGAAGAAAAAGACTTGTAGACTTCATTACGCTGCATTATGAAATGAGCTCCCACTTCCAATTCCCTGCCAGGATTTAACGAATGGAAGCAGCCGGTTGATCAGCACTAAACGGAGAACAGGGCATCCCTGTCTTCCTGGAGTCTTGCGGGCTCGAGTGCAGCTTGTGTGTGTGTGTCTGTTGACGGAGAGTGACGGGGACAGTCAGCATGGCAGGTTGAGCAGGAGGAAAGGCCCTGAATGTTCCTGGGACTGAACGGGGATCAGGACAGGAGAGGAAGAGGTTTTAGCAGAGAGGCAGGGGAGGAGGAGGAGGAGGAGAGGAGGAGGGTTAGAGCTTCAGAGGAGAGAGACTGGAAAGACGGGGCTTAGAAGTTTGGTATTCGTGACTGTGAGGCTCAGTCAGCAGGAGCTAAAACCCCTCCGAGACCTCAGACTGTTTAATTCAATTCTATATGAATGGCGGTGTTCATCACATGCTTTTCCGTTCTGTTTCTGGTGTGTGCGTTCTGGATGTTAAAGCCTCGTTTCCATGCGTAAATATCTGCACTGCACCCACATATGAAATATAATCACAAGCCCACCTGATTGAAGGCTGGAGAGAGAGCGAGGGAGAGAGAGAGAGAGAGAGAGAGAGAGAGAGAGAGGGAGGGAGGGAGAGAGAGAGAGAGAGAGAGAGGGAGGGAGAGAGAGAGAGAGAGAGAGAGAGAGAGAGAGAGAGAGAGAGAGAGAGAGAGAGAGCCGCGATGCTTAATGTGGTGATAACAGAGCGGCCCGCCTTGTAACCCAATCAATAGCCCGTGTGAATAATGCATCGGCGTCTCCCCGTCACATTATGCATCCGCTGATGTCCAAAAAAAACTTGCGATTCATTCTTTGTCAATTTACAGAAATCTCCGGCACAAGGCGATGAATCGATTCCAGATTCCAGCTCATTTTTTTTGATCAGGCTGTTGATGGTTATTCTGATCCGGGGTCAGCCGAGCCGAGCCGTCTTCGGCAAGATTACATGTTTATCACGCGAGTACGATCAAACAAAAGTGTGATTAAGTTACTTTCTCCTGAGTGGTATGTTTGCATATCTGGATCTCTGTGTGTGTGTGTGTGTGTGTGTGTGTGTACAGTATGCATGTTCAGTGCTTATCTGTTGCCCTCCAGTGAGATGCAGCAACCATCAAAGAGCCAATCAGGAGAGCTGCTCTGCCTCTGTTGCAGCTCCACACAGCGGTTCAGATACATGAGTGTGATTATATATAATACCGGTATCATTGAAGTTTCCTTCCCAGCGGCTCAGACCAAAAACGTGATTAAAACACGCTTAAAAAAATAATAAAATAAAAAATAAAGGCATAGCATGAACTAGCTCTGTAGCCGAGCAGCCGCCACACACCTGTGTTTTGTTTTTCTCGGCGTTGCCTTCACGAACCCCCCAAAAAAGGTTGAGTTCATGTCAGATTGGACTTCCTGTCATTACAGGCTGTTAAGTGTAAACAACACGTCAATCAGCCTCCCGGTGCTGAGGAGCAGTGTGTGTGTGTGTGTGTGTGTGTGTGTGAATGGTTTGTCAGCCTCCATGTTCTTCAGCGTGGCGTCAGCGGAGCGTCTGCAAGTGAAACATCTTCCCGGGGAAACCGCCGGCGGTCAGGAGCAAAAAAGGGGTAAAACGCACACTGATGAGTTGTGTTTATGATGTTACACTCCACTGTACTTGGAGGAAGAGGCTGAAGTCTGTTTTTGATGCTTAAGAGACGACTTGGGGATCTAAATGTTCCAGTGGGTGAAACCCTGAATTGCTGGACAGCAGCTCTTCTGCTTCTTGGGTGGTAAAGAAGGGCGATATAATATCGTCAGCATGTTTAGGATATATCGTGATACATTTTATTTATTATTATTTATTTATATGATATTTTTCAGTCTTCTCAAAAGCCCTTCATAAATGCTGAGACTGATCAACAAAATTAATTTCACGACATTTTGGACCAAACACTTAAATATTGAAACTGTGACATTGTAGGGATGAATATTGGTACGGATAAATTACCCTTAGTGACTAAGTGGGTCAAGACGAATACAAAAACACATAGAACAGTCCAGTAAGTTTGGAAAATGACATTGCTTCGCTGTAGTGCAGCCTGTAAAACCAGGAAAGACCAGAACGATATCCAGAATCTAAAAGACGAGACACAGCTTAGTGTCCTGTCACAGTAACAATATAAGTTGATGTATTTCCAGCCCTAATAAGTAGGACTGTGTTATTCAAGAATAAAATGATGATAAATAAAATAAAGGCTAGTGCGGAATCTCTGGATTTGGTTTTTGGTTAATCATTTGGTCTATGTAATGTCAGACAGGACCAGAGGTCACACTGTCATGTTGCTTGTTTTGTCTGACAAACAGTCCCAAACTGAAAACATGTCATTCAATTTGCAGTGATATAAAACAGAGAAAAGCAGCTAATTCTCACATTTGAGAGGCCGCAAACAAAGAATCTTTGATATTTTTGCTCGACGATAATCGTGCCACTGTATAATTCTTTCAGCACCATTGCACTCTGTAGAGTGCGTACCTACGCCAAGGCCCAGCAGTCCCCTTAATACGCATCAAATTGTACGTAAGATACGTAACTATGCCTGATTTTGTTTTTGTTTTTTTGTTTTTTATCCAAGACCCATGCATTATATCCCAGAGAAATTAACACAACTCCAGATCCTCACTGAAAGTTTCGTGGAAATACGTTCAACAGATTTTGCGTAAGCCTGCTGTCAAACCGACCGACAGACGGACACGGGGGAAAACCAAAATGTTTGTATGCACCCAACTCGCAGGGACATAAGCTAGCTGCTATATGTGTTTCTGGAAACATCGGATATGCTGAAACTTTACATTTTTTTATGCTGCAACGTTACGTTTCATTTTCAATGTAACAGTAGGAAATGTAATGTAACACTGTGGTTATGCTCTGGATGGGTTTGCGCACAACATGTCACTTTGTTAGGGTTAGGCAAAATTCACGTTTTAGCTTAAAATACCTGGAAATGTCCAGAGGTCTCGTCAAAGATGACCAATTTTATTGCCAAAAAAACATAGCTGGAAATTGTCCTGGTGTCTTGATAAAAACATCCATTGGTGGTTTGAAGCTTACAAATGCTGAAACATGTAAAAACACCACCTCTCCTTTGTTCGACACGTGTGGAGGAAATGTTGATATGGTGCATGTTAAATGCACAGATTTGAATATTTGAATCTTTGGTTTGTCGAAACATTAAATTGCCAACAATCACTTTTCATTTGAACTGTCGCAGATTTGCTTTGATCCATTATTCTTTCATCGTGTTGTATAGAGACTCAAACACTGAAGATGCACTGCAGCTATCAAAACCCTGTATCCCTTCATCATGTGAGACCGCAGACATTATTGTTGCTCTTTTGTATTAATGCATTGCTCCAAAGGCTGAAAAAACACTTGGTGGTGAAACTGTAATTTACCGTGTTGTCACCGTGCATTCTTTCTGACGTTTCTGCGGAGCATTATCATCGGTTCAACTTCGTCCCAGCATCATAAAACATTGACTGCAGGTGTGTATATTTGGGGGGGTTGTGGGGGGGTAACACCATCTGTCACACACCAGACCAAACAATAACAGCAAGACATGGGAATATCCAGAAAACTGTGCACCCGTGTCACTTCCTCCTTTATACCGCCATTACTTCTCCCACCTGAGGCTTCGCTTCTTGCGTTGATTCAGGGTGACACACGGCACAGGCATCACTGTAAATGCATCCTGTCTTGATTATGTGTTTTTGTGCTGTGCGGTGAACGTGACCTCCTTTTAAATGACTGGAATATTAAAGAGTAAACAGAACCTACACAGCCCGGATGGAGATGCCAGCAGGCAGCTGCTCCTCGCTCCGTTTTATCATCCCATTCTTCCCTTTTTTTTCCTGAAATATAAATAAGCAGAGGAACCTGACAGAAGTCGCTCGAGCTGAAAGGAAACACACACATGCTCGCGCGCAACAAAGGAGGCGTTTGAACGTTTCTGTAGGTAGGTTTTTTTTTTCTTCACCTTCACAACATTAGAGATGAACTCTGACTTTTTTTTTTTTTTAATAATTTCAACAATGTGAACTCATATGGATAATTCACCCTCGCTGGCTTTGATCTATGCTGCTTCTCTTTAGTCTTTGCATGCTCTTTTGCCTCCATCTCTGCGTAGATGTATGTTTATATGTGGTGTGTGTGTGTGTGTGTGTGTGTGTGTGTGTGTGTGTGTGTGTGTGTGTGTGTGTGCGTGCGGGCGTCTTAAAACCAGAGCAAATAGTAGAACACGTAGCAACTGTCTTTATTGAACACCGGCATTTTTAGAAGGTAGGGATTTAACATATATATAGTTGAAAGCCTACAAGAAAAGTAATTTAAATATTTATATATATCTTTACAAATGTTCATGAGCGAAAGTCGGAGAGCTTGTGTCGGCTAAACTTGCGATCCGGGGGAAGTGTACAGAGATAGACATGCACAGGGGAGGAGGAACGACGGCAACCGCAAAGTCACCTTTTACAAAATGGCTGAGTTGGACCCTTCTCTCTCTCTCTCTATCTATGTCTTTCACTCTCTCTTTATCTCTCCCACACACTCACACACTCACACACACACACACATTCGCGGACACACAGCGGCGTGTGGCCTTCTCCAGAATCAGTCCCTTTTTTTTATTCCCCCCTCTGTCGCTCACATGGTAAACACACTGCTTGCTGTGGCACTGATTGTACGCCGTAAGTATTAAAAGTCTGCTCGGTGGGTTCCGGTGCTCCCACAGGTACGGGCGGGGGTCCGTAAAAGCAGTGCGTTTGAGTGTGTGTATGAGTAGAAGTTTGGGTCAGGGTCATGTCTGTAAATGTTTCGAAAGTGAGATTTCAAGCAGACGCCGGACGTTTGGTTCGTCCGGACTGCGTTTTCCCTCAATAATTGAATCCAAAAGAGATTAAATGAACTTTCAGGGGTGAATAAACGTGTTTCAGCTCTTGTATCCTTGCAGAAAATCCACACCTGAATCAGCTAGATTGAGATCAAATCGCACAGAAACCCTTTAAAAGTGTGTGTGTGTGTGTTGTGTTCTGTTGGCTGTTCCCCCCCGCCCCCGTCCTGGGAAACTGTGATGTCAGCATGTTTACTTCCTGTTTTTTTCAGAATTAATAAATAAACAAATAAAAAGTCACGGATGAGTCACGGCCGTCTCCTGTGGGCGAGGCTCCTCATCGTCAGCACGCATGAACACACACACACACACACACACACACACACACACACACACACACACACACCTAAACAGGAAGTGTTACCTTCTGCTCACACATCTGTGCGTCTTGTTTGGGACAGTTTGGGTCAACAGAAGATAAATAAATGACAATAAATAGGAGTCGTCCCAAAGAAGACACAGTGATGCTGGGAGTTAACAGATCCTTTTTCCGAGAGTGCACACACACACACACACACACACACACACACACACACACACACACACACACACACACACACACTCCTAAATGCAGCGCTCCAAGGCACGGGGACCGGGTGGGTGGGGGCTACTCAGTCTTTTCTGTTTTCCCGTCTTTGCTCTGGGGCTCGGCCGTTTTCCGGAGCTGCGTCTTTTCCGAGCTGTTGTTGATCTGTTGGTCGTTGGGTCCGCTCGTCTTCCCGCTCGAGTTCTTGTCCAGGTAGTTGAGCATCTCGCTCAGGACCGTCTGGAAGGTGCTGAGAGCCGCGCAGACCGCCGGCGTGCCGAACCCGTGAGTGATCAGACTGCAGGGAAGGAGACGGAAACAAGGGTGTCTCATTAGGGTGCAGAGGGGAGATGGAGTCGGTGGGATGGTTTGGGTTTGTGAGGCAGACTGAGGAAGTACTTTTTCCCTCCTCAGTTTGTACACCTGCACAGAAACTCTCCTCTCGCTACATTATGGAGCTTTTAATCCTCCTAAGGAGCTCCTTTAGTCGGGCTAACTCCTGTCAGAGCAGAGTTTTAATGTCCTGTGATGTAACTACTTTATTTCCAGCCCATTTACAAGGGAAACACTGAATACTACAACAGGTTTAAACATATTCAGACAGATTAGTGCTGAATTATTTCCTCGCATCTTTGTATCATTGAATTTATGGAACACTTGACCTCTGATCACTCATTGTCTAATGTTGTTATTGTCACTTGTTGTATAATGAGAACCTGAGTTATATTCCGTGTATGTCTGCACACACTTGGCCAATAAAGCCGATTTTGACCGTGACTGTCAGTCTGAATTGATCAGTCACCAGAAAACTAATGTGATCAGAGCCCGACCGTCCTATCAGTATCACAGATATATCGGTATCAACATATATGTTGTCTGATACGAAAACTTTTCTTTTACTGAATGTCATCAGGAGAGAGATTCTCTTCTTATGAAAATTCCCAGTGAAGTTTGCTGTTGTGCACGCCAAAGTTTATTAACCTGTAAAATACCACGCCTCAGTTCCATACATATTTTGATATATATATAAGTGTGTCATGAAGATTTGAGGGATCGTTGCAAAAATGCGTGTCATTGTAAATATTCTGTGTAGATAAGAACATCGGCCAACGCATCAATATCAGAATACATTTACTCCCTGATATCCAGCATCAGTCGGGCTCTGATTTTTATGAATGAATAATTGTTCTCTTCTTCTTGTCTTTGTCTGATATGATAGTAAACTGAATACTTTTAGGCTAAGGACATATGAAGACTTGTCATGGCGGCTTTAAGTAATTGTGAAGAGCATGTTTCACCTTTTGATGATATTCTCTGCAGAATCATCATCCTTGAAATGAATCCTCGATTGCAGCTGTAATGCAAATACTGCCATACACGACAGCTTCAAAACACACAGCAGCTGTGTGCCTCTTCAAAATCCCACGGGGGTATTTAAGGTGACCAACAGTCACGATTAACTGCATTTTTATTGAACTTTCCGGCGACGCTTAATCAATATATAGTCAATTAAGTTCAAGTTGATTGGAAAGATGCATATTTCTTTTTTAAGTGATTAATAAATACTGTGTAGTTTCGTCGATTAACTTTATCTTGACGGCCATTTCTAGAGTCGCATAAACCTTGACAGCGGCATGATACATAGTTTGTGAAGTATTTGACTTTTACCTGAGGCTTAGTTAACTATCAATTAACCGTTAATTAGCGTTGGTTATTATGAAGTGTCACTGACTATCAAGCTAGTTTGTACGCCCGAATCTGCTCGACCAGAAAATTCTTTTAATCCTGTTTTTCAGTTTCTATTTCCATCATGAAACACGACGTGCCTCACATTCGACTGACGGCACACATCAGAATCATAAACAGTTAAAAAGCCAAGATGACGAGAGTGGATATACAAGATAAATGGCCATGAAATAGGATTTGATTTGGTGTGAGAGCTCAACAGTGTGGTCACCTCTCAACTCTGACCTTTAACGAGTCTCCGCTGTCACGACTGTGCCGATGCAGCCGAGCTAACATCTTACTCCTCCACAGCGCATCGCTCCCTTTGGAGGCCTGATAAAAAACTTTGTACGTGCTCGCAAAGGATGACGCCACAGATGTGACATTTTCTGCTAACAAGCCGCCGTTCCCTCCTCCTCCTTCGCCAGCCTGTGCCAGATAACAAACTGCACAGCTGCATCTTTGGAAAATGGCAAAGCGGTCGGAGCCAAAAAAAAAAAAACGCAGAGCAAGAAAACTGTCTGTAGTTTAGATTTTTGTGAGGGAGACTCCAGATTGGGAGAATTGTTTTAAGAAATAAAAAAAGGAATCTCCTCTAAAATTCTGCATGTGTTACCTGAAGTGTGTGAGGTGTCTCTGGATGTCCAGGTCCAGGATGGGGGTCGGTCTGGAGGAGCCCAGAGGAGAACGGTCTTGGCTCAGTAAGTCCTGGAACTCCTTACAGATTTGCCTGACAGACAGAAGGAGGGAGGGGAACGAGGGGTTTACCATCTGTCTCCAACACAACCGTCGCAATTTGTTTTTGTTTTTGTTTCCTCGCACACCCATCCCCATCATTTTGGATCAACCCCACACATGAATCTCTCCCAGGAAACAATCGAAGGCAAAAGGAGCAAGACGAGTTCAATGTCGACGCCGAAACGAGCAAAAGCGCTCGCTCACAACGTGATGCCAGGAGTTCTGCAAATGTAGAGTGAACGGTGCTTTTTTAACATTGTTCCTGGCTGTCTTTCCGGATTCCAGTCAGTGTTGGGATGATGTTATTGCAAATAAAGAGAGAAATAGCTCAAAGAGTGTGGGAGCTGCTTCCACCTCCCCCAGCACATACACTACTCGATGTGCAATCAGGAGAGTGAGGGTTTACTTTGAAAGCAGCTAATACGTTCAAATACACACAAGGATGATCAGCTGTGTGTCATTTGGAGTAGGACAGAATTTTTCCCATTGAGCTTAAACGACAGCGACCAGAGGGGGACTGCAGTTCTGACAGTCTTCCACTGTTTGTTAATAAAGAGCAGGCATCACTGTTTCCATCACTGAGTTATTTTACCGCAAAATGCCCAATAAAATGCTATATATTTATTTTACAGCTCACTACTGTAAAATGCAGTGCAATCATTGCTTATTACGTTTCATGTATCTTACAGTGTGAATTTGCGATATTCTACGGTATTCTACAAAACTGCACCTGTACCCGACAGTCATACTTGAGTAAAAGTAAAGATATTGACTTAAAAATCACTTTGGTAAAAGGATCTTACTTGAGTACGAGTCCGTCAAAAGTCATTTTCTTACAATAAACGTATTTAAATATAAAAAGTACAAGTAAAAGTAAATGATACATATATTCACGTGTACGTTCTTTATGTGGACCGGCTTAAATTCTGTTTACTATGGGTTTATCGGATTAGATGTTCAGTACCAGAATCTCGAAGGTGTGATCCGATCATCGATAAAATAAATGAATTTTAAAATGTGCAGTGATTTGTAAAATGAAATGTAATGAAATGAAACAACATTTTTCTTGTTGACCCAACCTTCTCAAGCTGTGAACGTGTGTGTGTGTGTGTGTGTGTGTGTGTGTGTGATTGTATTCTCACTTTGTGGCCAGAACCATTTTCTTGCGTGCGCTGGTTTCTTTCGGCTCGCTGTGCTGCCTCGCCAAATGTTCCCCCACTGCCTTACTGGGAAACTCTGTCTCACAGGTGTAGCCGAAGTCCCTCGCCAGGTGGAGCGCCTCACCTGAGCAACAAACCCGGAAGAAAAAAAAAACAGACGAAACAAACTCTAAAAATGATCAAAAATGACATCTGGACTGTGAAATGAATGAATCTGAAGGTTTTGACTTGAACATTGTGGACATTTTTGGACAGAGTCTCTTACCTTCCACCAGGGAGGTGAGCAGTGTGACGTTGGCAGCTTTCCTCCGTCCCGCCGGCAGGTTGAGGCCTAGACGGTCTAATTTCTCGCGAAGACACCGGCCTCCGTTCTTAGACTTCGCTCTGTGGGGAAGCAGAATAACTATTTTCAACATAAAGCACAGAAAGACTGAATATCTGGATCACATATCGCCTTTATCCTCATTGATCCCCCGATCATTTCTCATAGAAACTGAATTAAAACGCAGATAAAATCACCTATTAAAAGAACTTGTGTTTAATTAAGCAAGGATGGAAGAATATAGATTTGCTTTGATTTGACTGAAGCATAAAATCAAAGAGTTTCAAATTAAAACGTGTCAGCTCATCATATATTAAATCTGCTTTCTTTACGCACAGATACGGCTGTGTGTCCCCCTGAGTTTCCTCTGTCAGTCGTCTCTTTGCCCAAAGTGAGACGTTCTATTTTGGAAAACAGGCGAGCGACGCTCCCTGTCATTTCTTCATCTTTTAATGTGAAATAATAAAAAATAAAAAAAAAACACGTGCCTGCTTCCTATCTGATCCTTTTGAGATATTTGGAGTGAAATATCTATCACTCCGTAACAAAACAGAGGTCCCTGCAAACTTCTCAGCACCGACTGCAACTAACATTTATTGTTGTTGTGGATTAATCGTTTTACTTTACTTATCAATCCATCAGTTGTTTGGTATGTAAAATGTCAGAAATTGGTGAAAAATGGCGACAAACCCCAAGATAACGTCCTCGAATGTCTTATTTTGTGCACAACCCAAAGACATTCAGTTCACTGTTACGGAAGAGTTCAGAAACCAGAAAAGAAATCCACATTTAAGAAGCTGGAATCAGAGAGTTTTTAGTTTTCGCTTCTTTAAGAAAATGGCTCAAACTGATTATCAAAATAGTTGGCAGCTCATAACTAATTAATTAATTGCAGCTGTAATGCCAATACACATGTGAGAAGCCCGCTCAGGATCTCATCTGATAGAATAATTCCTGTTGTAGAAGTGATTTATTCCGCTCCAGATGAGGATCAACACCTCTATTTGCACATTTTATTTATTTTTCGTTCTGACTTTATTGATGCCTCGTCTTGTAGGACCAGCCATATTCTCTCTCTCTCCTCTTCCCCCCTTCCCTTTCTCTCATCAATAATATAGCACTGGCAACTCTTGCTTTCCTCTGGTTCCTCTGATCCTGGCATGCTTTGGCCTGGTCTCGCCTCCCTCTGGCTCCCTGGGCATGGCGGCGCGTGCAGCCCCGGCCCCCTCGTTCGCCTACAATAGTCTTTGTGGGCGCTACTGTATACATCCTCTGTTTCATCTGAGGGCTGCGCAGACTCGGGCGGCGCTCGCCAGCGTTCACCAGCCAGATTTAGGCTTTCAAAACAATGCTTTCTCTCTATCAAAACTCTTTGGTTCAATATTATCTCACCACAGGATACAGGAGCTGGACTAAATAACAGAAACATATTAATAATCTCCATTTTTTGGGTTTTACAATCTTACATTTGACCTAAGTTGGTGTGCGAGGATGATGTACCATCGTCATTATTGTATGCTGCCGGGCGTTTGAGATATTTTCTACCGCCCTTCACTACTACGCCACACACTCACATTCCAATATATCCCTGCTCCTGCTGCTGCCAGATGGACATTTTAAACTTTCAACCCAGTATTGCGGTAGTTTGTGAAATAATGACGAAATTGGATCTATAGGATTCGTGAGTTTTTTCATGGGAATCTTCAAGCCTATGTACATCAAGATTAAAGATGGAATTATGTCAGTATCTCAAAAACACATTTTTAATCAACATATACTGGATATCGCGATATTTCCCTTTAAAGGATGAAAGTTGGCAATGCACATTTCTAAAAAAAAAACCCTGGGTGTGTTGACACTTTATATTTCTCTATGTTCAGTTTTCAATTTTATGGTTAACATCTTGTGCTTAGGTTTAGGCAAAACAATCACGTGGTAAAGGTTGGGAAGAGATTGCGTTTAGGCTTGAAAATAATACTCCTTTTTTGCCACAACGCTTTATATTTGCTACTGGGCTGTTCCCTAATCTTAACTAAAGTCAATCCCATTGATTAAATTTCTTTCTACATCTTCACAAACTGAAAATTTCTTTTACTAATTCTAAGTACTTATGTTGCTTAAACTTGACTTCAGACCAGATGTAAACCTTGGAGTCTGGTGTGATGGTCCTAGACTATTTACACAAGCCGTCCATCCCAACTACGTTCCTGCAACTTCAGCAAGTGCCACAATAAAATGTTGGCACTTACTGTTCCTTCAAACCACAGATATGTTCAGCATTGTAGAACATGTCTGTACACATGAATCATTGGTTGAAACTTCTACAATACATGGTCAGAGGGGAGGTGGTGGAGTTACAGCCATAGGTGAGAAGGCTGCCAAGCCAGAGACCACAGTTCAAGATTGGGTCTCAACATTTGTAGTTCCATTAAAGAAGCTTTGATGAACCTTGGTGTGCCGTGTTTTCATACTGACCTGCGCAGGATGCCGCCCAGTAGGGAGGCGTTGAGGCACTCTGGTGGGGACAGTCTTCTTTTCACCTCAGCGATGGTGACTTTGTACTTTGAGGTGGAGCTGAGCAGCGACAGCCGGCCCGGTACCGAGCAGAACAAGTCTGTAGGGTTCACCACGCACGTCCCCCCTGCACACAAACACAACACACTCATTACAGCGGGCACTGTTGCTGGTTCACCACTGTCCACCGCTCAGTGTCCAGAGAGAGGCTCAAAAGAAGGTCAACTAGCAAAATCCAACTTTCAAAATAAAAGCTCATTTATCAAACTTGATTTTGTTACCTTTCTTTTGTCACACATTTCTGCCCACAAGCCTCTTGACCTAATATAAATTGAATAATCAACCTGTTGTTATCTTTATCTTTGTCCTATAAAAAACACATATCTCCAATTTTAGGCTTTCTGAGATCATCCAAATGGTTTTTAAATGGTTTATTTACTTAATGGTGTTCCTTGAAAAAGTAATTACAATCACTTGCTATCATGCTACACTGTAATTTTGCACTGTTAAATGTTGGCCTATGTATTATATATGTCATGTACTGTATGTTGTTCTATGACTGAGAGACCAGCATACACGATTTTTGTGTTATTGCAAACCTGAGAATTAGAATAATGACAAGTTAATAACGTAAATGACCAGTGTCCACTAAATTCATGACATGGAGCTGTTGATTTTAACATACAAACTCCACCTGTGTTTAAACTGATGTAAGAGTGAAAACACATGATAATTGTTAAAACAGTGCACATTTTCACCCTATAGAGGAACAAGCTTGTGCCAAAAATGCATAAAGTAGGAAATACCCCCTCAGTTCCAGTTCTGGAACATCAACACATTCATACAAATATTATGGAAATATTACAGGTGATCATTTGTCTTTTATAAATATTCAGTGCCGTTATACTAATAACACATCTTTAACGCTGATTTAACAATATATTGAAATAAAAACAAAATGTCACACACCAGAGCATCACACCAAACTTCTGTCCGTGCATGAACTGCCTTTATATTTCTCTACTACAACTAAAACTAATAATAATAATAATGATAATAATAATAATGGATTTACTTTATTCATGCAGCAAATGCACATTGTGTGAAAACAAACCAGATAGCCAGAATTTCTGAATATTAAGCATGATTTTTGAGGGTTACCCTATTCTGCAAGTAACACAAGGACTCTGTGTTTTCAAGAGCTGTGAGAGTCATATTCTTTACTTTTAGTGTAGACGCTTTTAGGGCTGTACTCAATGAATCCACTAACAATCCTTTTAGGCTTTGAAAGGCCTCGACTCAAAGAAAAGACATGTACATTCTGGTCCGAAAACAGAACTAATGCATTAAAGTTTACATTTAATCCTGCAGTATTGCTGTTGACATTGTTCATCACTTCTCGGCGCTGTTTTGCACTTCTGTTTTTTGCAGGACGGTGTCGGCCTCTTTGATTCTCTCAATGAGAACCTCTTTGGTTCTCATTGAGAGAATCGCGCATATCAGGACACGATGCAGGTTATAAACCACTGTGAGCAAGGCAATCAGGAAGTGTCTCCTTCAGGTGAAATAATGTGACGTGTCAGTGAAGCCAGTGTGCAGATATTCAGGGTGGGGGGTCTGAACACCACTCAAGCTTTCCTGCTTGTGCAATAACACCAAAATCATTGATCAAACCTGATATTTTCACATTTAAGACCCTTCATTTTTTTCAGTCGTTCTTCGTTTTCAACATAAACAATGTATCTCCAAAATGTCAGCGTTTTAGTAACCAAAGATTAACAGCTTTGTGAGTTCATGTGCATGTTTCGGATAATCAAATAGATTCTTTTAATGATTTATTTTAATTTGAATCAAAATCTGTAAAGAAATAGCTTGTACACGTGTCCCAAGTCAGGACACAGGTGGTTATAAATGTTGTAGTTAATCCTAATTATGTATACAATATAACATGTGTGAACCTTGTGTTTTATGGCTTCAAAAGTATATTAAAAAAAGTTAATCATAATTTTAAAAAAGGGAGATTTTGAATAACCAATCACAGAGATCCTTTAGTTGGTCCAAATTATTAAAAATCACCAATTGTAGCTTGTACACATACGCAAGGTTAAGGTATACATGGATTTACGTGCTTGTATATTTATAGTCATGTGTTGCAGGTGATCGTAAATATATGCACAACATACTATGAGTGCATATTGTGTCTAATGACTTCAGAAGTATATAAAAAACTAAATGATAATAATTTAAAAACTGTTTTTTGATATTTGTCAACAAAGTCTTCCTGGTTCATGACC
Organism: Diplodus puntazzo; assembly: GCA_963678695.2. Classification (NCBI taxonomy): domain Eukaryota; kingdom Metazoa; phylum Chordata; class Actinopteri; order Spariformes; family Sparidae; genus Diplodus; species Diplodus puntazzo. The sequence goes on from OZ023172.1 coordinate 11,936,442, forward strand.
TTCATCATCCTTGTTAATCAAAGTACAGCTGCAAACACAATAAACTGTGTGTTTCTGTACAATATAAATCAAGAAACGATTGTGATGTTGAATGCACCACCCAGCTGGCTCAAGTCTCCTCAATCAGCACCGGCAAGATCAATGTGCTCCACTCAGCACTTCATCAGCCTCCCTCTTTTCTACTTAAACATTACATTTACTTCTTTTTTTTCTTCTCCTGTCTACTATGTACATATATTTATACTTCTGTTCCAGCTCGATATTTGTATGTACGTAAAAAAACAAACTCTGCTGTAATCCCAGGAGGGAGAAACAAAACCTTCCTTTAATCACCTTCCACTAACCAGCCAACCAACCAACCAACCAACCCACCCACCATCCATCCATCCATCCATCCAACCAGCAGCTCCGTCTCATTGTGCGCTGTGAATAAATGATCGCGGTTGTGATGGTGAAGGCTCCCCCGCATTATTAATTGCATCTGAATCAGTGTTTGCTCGCGTCCTCCTGGAATATATCGACTGCTCTGAGTAGGCCTATTATGATTAAACTTTCACTTGAACCAACGTCCCGGCCAGCTGAAAACGCAAGGTTTCTGTCTGATGTACTGTAGGCTATATTCTATTATTCATCCGCCTCATTATCAAATCTAACAGCAGGGTGTGTCGCTTTGTTATTGGGGCCCTGCTTAGATATGATGGAATGAGGAGGAAGAATAAAATAAAAATAAATAAATAAATAAATAAATAAAGAGGGGATGCCATTTAGGCCAAGGAAGAGGAGGAGGAGAGAGTGCTGCGGGCACAAGTCAGTCTTATCGAGGGCAGCGTGGACGATCTGGCCACCATATGAGCGAGTGTAACCTATATTTCTGCTGTCACGTGTCTCTCTGTCATATTTCAGCACCTGGACAGCAGCTCGACGTGTGACGGCGGGGCAACAAAAGCGCGCTGTCGTCCGGCGGGCTGCCGCTGTCTGTGCGTCAGAGAGTCGTATGCGGGTCGAGGGGACTGATTGATAGTGTTGGTTAAGCTTGGACTCCTCTATGTGTGTGTGTGTGTGTGTGTGTGTGTGTGTGTGTGTGTGTGTGTGTGTGTGTGTCTATGTGTGTGCACGTGTGACACAAACCGTGCCGACCTGTCTGTCAGCCTCACGCGCTCTGACGGGGGGGGCGCGTGCGAAAGCCGCGGGTTCACATCATATTAATTCCCCTAAAAATGTTTTGATTCAAAGTAGTTTGTATTTTATGTTGCCAAGGGCAATCGAAAAGAGCTATTGCCGGTAGTGCAGTCAGTGGAGCGCGCGGGCCCAGAGGCGATAACGGTATTTAAGCAACGGAGAGTAGCCTCGGGCTGCGGCGCGAGCGGCGGGCGGGATCACACGCGGAATCAAGCGCCTTTTACGAGTTTGCCACGGAAATTAAAGAAAAAGAGACACGGGCCAAATGTCATTCTCCTCATATTTTAACAACAATGTTTATCGCTCCTAAAAAGCCCGCCAACGTCTTGACAGGAGAGAGAGAGAGAGAGAGGGTGAGAGAGAGAGGAAGAGGAGGCGCGTGCACATGGGGTGGGGGGTGGGGGTGGGGGGCTGTTGTGGCGGGGGCGCGCCTGACAGATCAGCCTCACGCCGCCGGAGCCGGAGCTGTGGAAGGAGGGGATGGCGGGGGTGATTAAAAACACAGACGACTCCTCCTAAGTAGGATCCGCATTTCTTGAGTGATTTTCTTTTGAAAAAGGTTATGTGAATATTCATGCCGCCAAAGCCGCAGTCAGAAAGAACAACATTAATATGATCTCGGCTGAATCCGGGGCCCCGCTCGGCATTAGCATATCAAAGCGTCCGCCCGAGGCGAGAGAAGCTATCGATACGGGAGCGGGAGGTAAAGCAAAGATTATTGGTTGTGATGGTTGCAGCGGCTGAGCTCAGGGCCAAATACGGCGCACCATTAACCGAAAGTGATAGCGGAGGGATTCCCGCGTCAATCCGAGGGAAAAGCCCCAACACCTAGGCAGAGCTGATGAAAAATTAAACCCGAGACACAGCCTTCCTTCTCTGTATGGAAAACTACACATAGTCCCGACTAAAATAAAATAAATAAGAAATATTTTTTAAAAAAAAAAGAAAAAGAAAGAAAAAAAAAGAAACAGCAGCAGGCTTTGATGGACCAGACGCAGATCCACAGCAGAGGACTCATGAGGAAATAGGCCCGGCCTGGTTCCACATCTTTCTCCCCCCCAGCCCCTCACCACCCCTCCTCACACACCTGAAGAGTGATCCAGAGCAGACCCAGCCTTTAAAAGCGCCCATTAAATCTACTGTCTGTGATTAAACACAGCCCACAGGTAGACTGCAGGAAGAATCAACCCTGCACACCAAAAAACCCATCATTGTTCCTGTTGTTTTGTGCTTGATTACCTCACGGCCCACAAATACAAATATTAAAGAGGGGAATACAAAATAAAACGAAACCGGAAGCGTTCAACAGCTAAATAAAAACGACTGCCTTGATTTCCCCTTCAAGCCTCTGTTTATAATCGTTTGAAATGAGATGTATTGATTTATTTTTATTTTATAGACCTTTCATTTAATTCGAGGCGGTTAGCTTGTTGAATATAGACACATAAAATACCTTGTAGTCTGCAAATTATATACACATAATAAATAAATTAATACAACAACCGCGTTAGCCTGTTTAAGTTCCTCAGAGGAGAGAGACAGGATCATCAGCAGCGATGTTTGGAGATTGGTGCTAAATTCATGATTAAAAAAAATATATAAAACATGAATATTAGATTTAAAAAAAATGGCGCGTTTACTTCCACGGGAACAAAGACAAACGTGCGCTGCGAGGATGCGGCAGGAGAAAAAGGGGGAAGCGTTTAACTGTCCTGTGACAGGCTGTGATATAATAATAATAAGTCTATAGGATCAGATCACGTTGATGCGTGACTTTGGGGACGTTTTGATTCTCTAAAAGGAACATTTTAGAGTGTTTAAGGGGTTGAGTGACAGTCCATGTCATGCTGGAGGTGTACTACGGTGTGTTAGCGTTTAAACAGGCGAGAGAAACGGGGCCCGCCTGTAACATGTTGACAGCAAGACAAGAGAGCAGCAGTGTTCCGCCTGTTTGTCCGCCTCTCTGCCTGTCTGCCTGCCTGCCTGCTCGCTTGTCTTGTCGTGTCGAGCCGTGAGCTGTTCACGGCTTCCGGTAGAGCAACAACAATAACAGCAGCAGAGGTAATAAAACAGGAGGCCTTACCTCTCCGGATGACGCCCCCTTGGCCGTTCAGCACGAGCCCACACTGCGCTTCCACGGAGCCCTGCGGAGACATTCACTCATTAGGACGAGCAGGGGAGGTGAAACCACTTCACCCACATTTCCCTTCACACCGCTGGAGAAACACTTTCACACAGCTGTCAGAGAGTCCAGGAAACGGTGGAGTTCACTGCGCTTTTTTTTTTTTTTTGTCCTTTTGCGTCATGCTTTTGTGGGACATCCAGGAAGAATGACGCACACAAAAAAGCCAAACTGTTCTTATTTGAAAGCAACCCTATTTATAAAGGGATCAATGTAAGGGCGCGATGTAAACAATATCAGGATAAAGAAAACCAGCTGTGCTCGATATATGTAATTATAACAGCAGCAGTGTTCGCTTCACACGTCAGGTCACAGAGCAAACCAAAGCTGTGCCCATTATCTGCTTATTGTACTTTGCTGTAGGTTATATGTGTTTTGATGTGGTGTGGTGTGTGTGTGTCCTATTCTATTATGATTTTGTGATGCTGTGTGTTTTGTGTCTTGCATGTAAAAGTGTGGACATTTAGCTTCAGCTCTGAACTCTCTGTGCAGCACACCGGCTACATAGTGCTGTTGCATCAGTCACAAGTTGTACTTCTGAGCACACTCACTCACCCTGTTACTTTTAATTGTGTCATGTTTTTTGACTGTATTGTATCTGGACATCATTGTAAATGAGGATACGTCCTCAATGGATTTTTCTAGGTTAAATGAATCAAATACAAACATATTTATATCTATAATGGTACTATGTTGAGCTGCATCGTGCCTTTTAAATACAATTATAATTAAAATATATAATTTTAGACTTCTTATCGTGGATGTTAATTCAGCGTGAGTGAGTTTCACATCTTAGTTTTTTCACTTGACTACTTTTTACCCACCTTGATGGTTTTAAGTTGGTATTTTACAAGAAAACACGATAAAAAAATCTCAGAAGAATAACATTCATGTGTTGTTGTTGTTTTTTTTTACCTTTTCTTTCTTATGTCCCTTCAGATGTACCAACAAGGGACAGGAGGTGAAAATTAACAATAGCTCTAAACTCTGTGCAGCACATCAGTTACATTCTCTGTAATGGATTTTAAGCTGCATCATCCCTATAATAATAATAATAATACAATTCAAATAAAAATAATTAGATTTAGACCCCTTCTCATGGATTTAATTTAGTATGACTGAGTTGCACCAATTGATTTTCTTTTTTGAATATTTTTTTTACAACAAATTAATGGATTTAAGTCAGTTTTTTTTTTTACAAGAACATGTTGTGAAAACTCTAGAAAAAATAACATTCCTGTAGTATTAAATGTGCTTTTTTCATATGACCCCTCAAATGAATCTTGCGAGCCCTTCAGAACTCTAGTTTTGTTCATTTAAATATTTTTTTACACACCTGGTTGATTATGTCAGCATTTTACAACAAAACGTGGGGGTTGAAAAGTTAAATAAACTAAAATTCCTGTGCCTTGATCCACACCGTCCTTCTTGCGACCCCTCAGTAGGGTCGCGACCCACGAGTTGGGCAGCACTGCATATAGAGGTCCTATAGGTGTCTTTATAACTACGAGAAGTTTATAGCTGACAGAGATCAACCTCACAGCTTCCACCACTTGAAGCACATTTCCAGTGGAAGTTGCCTTTTTTTTTTGTTAGAAACTGCGCGTCACTTAGCGGAGCTCTGAGTGAGTATATTGAGGGGCAGGGTGAGATAAAGGATGCAGCTCACGGCTCGCCCAGAAACGGAGCTTTAATTTGAAAGGCTTCGGGCGATAAGCGAGGACAGGACAGCTCGTCCAGACTGAGAGACGAGTTCGGCTGCAGCCACCAACCTGTTGGGACTGGACTGCAAAACACACATGGAGCCACATAGAGAGGCCCAGGATGGATGGATGGATGGATGGATGGATGGAAACCTGTTACCAGCCGCCATTTTGGTCCAGATCACACCGCTATCAACAATGTCATCAAGAAAGGAGAACACGCGCTTTTTCATTCAGAAAACACTTAATCCCCCGTGCGAGCCTCGAGGCCTGGCCCCGCGCGCAAGCCCCCCTGATTAAAATAAAACCTGAAGAAAGGAGCGTGTTGTAGCTCCTTCTTTAACCAGCTCCGGCTCTGTTCCTTTTCTCTCTTGCTCCGCAGCTAAAGTGATTATAAAATCAATATACAAAACGCAGAGGTCTTGCATGAATTAGCTTAGTGACGGGAGAAAGGTGTGGCAGCTGCTTTTGTTCGCCATGAAAATCTCTTTAACGCGCTCAAAGATGCGACCGGGGCCGCACGAGACCATAGGCGCATCTGTTCGCTTCATACATCCGCCCCGCGCGAGCTCAGGTTCACGGGCCGCTCCTTTTCTTTCGGGAGCTCAATAAAAAGGGGGTCAGACCTGCGCTTCTTTAAAATGTGGCGACAGCTTTGGATAAATATGGCGTTTGGGGCTAACAATGAGCCAAGAAATGAGGCGAAAGGTTGGAAAATAAAATTAGAAAAAAATAGAATGCCATTAACTCATGTAGTGTAGCAAAAATGTTACATATAATAAATTGCGTTGTTGAAATTCAAATTGAATTTTATCCTAGGGAGAAATCACTAAGCAAATATCAGTAGTAGTAAAAATGAGTACAGGCTAAATTGTAGTTCCCCAATTTATACAGGGAAAATTTAGGCTTTTGTTATATTTTCTATTTTTGTGCTAAATACAAATCGTCGTCCTCATCACGCCGCCACACCCTTTAAATATAGCTAATTATTAAATGATAAATAAAAGCCAACTAAATTATTGTTTTAAAAATAATGAATGAATCTGAATTTCAGAATTAATAACTAAAAATGGTATCTTTATTGTCGCTAATTAAAAGCAAAACAATGTCAAATTCGGGATACTTCCGGTGGAGCAACGTCTAAAAAAATGTCGACGAAGGCGAAGCTGTAAACACTTATAACGTGAGCGAAATTATGTGTCGCCGTCTTAAAAACTGTGTTTAACCAGAGCCGGCGCTTTAACTCGGCTCAGATGTCGCTGCATAAGTAACAAAGTTGATTGACGTTAAGTCTGTAATTGGATAAACTACGGTGCTTTATGGCGCCCGAGCCGGGCATTGTGCCCTCAACCCCGATCCGTTAATCCGCCCTTTACCGGAGAATAGAGCAACCAGCGGCTTTTCTTTGCCTCAGCAGACAGCCGGACACACACACACACACACACACACACACACACACACAGTGTGTGCGCGCGTGTGTGTCAGCCGTTTTCATCTCGACCATTTCTTTACATCGAAAAGAATTATGTAAAATATGCGTCACGTGTGTTTCTGGGAAAATAAAGGGCGGCTTTGACAATAGGATTGTATAGACTGCCAGTCAATTAACCTTTAGAAACGGGCCTGCCTCTCACGCCGCGCGCTGCACTTGACATTTACTCGGCCTGTTGTACAGTCACGTGCGCTCTGGCACCCAAATCATCTCGACGTGATCTCCAAATATTGTTTAGTCCAAAGTGGGACTGAGCCGGATGAAAAACCTGCGGGCCAAATGTAGCTGATGGAGGGCTCGTCAGTGTCAGACAGATAGACAGATGAAGCAGACAGACAGATGAAGCAGACAGACAGATGAAGCAGACAGACAGACAGACAGACAGACAGACAGACAGACATCTGGCGCTGTCTTTCTGTTCAATATTTTTGGGGTTGCTGTGTTGCTGCTACAATAGATGGGGAGGGTGGGGGGACTCAATAGTAGGCCAGTGGGGCAGGGGTACTGGTGGCACGGTCTGTTATCTCGTCCTATCTTATGGAGCGGTGCTAATAAAACCACAGAAGAAGAGGTGAGACAGTGAGGTGCCGGTGTACTGAGGCCTGCCGGTACCTGCAGGTCGTCCGAGGCGGTCGTGGGCAGACCCAGGCCGGCGCCGGGCAGCAGCCTCTGGTCCGGGTGGTGCATGCCGACGCCGTAGGCCTGGGAGCCGTGTGACGTCATCAGCGACAGGTCATGGCGCCGGTAGGCGTCGAGGCAGCCGAGCTCGCGCCGCTGCTGCTCGTCCAGGCACGAGGACTTGAGGGCCGAGCGCGCGTTGTGCAGGTTGATGAAGTCGGCGGGCTCCCCGTGGTGAATCTGCTGGTAGTACTGGCCCGAGTGCAGCGAGTTGAGCCCGTAGGCCTCCGGGGCCACGGCCGGGTGGGAGTGCTGGAACTCGTAGTGGAAGGACTGGTGGTGGAGGGGCGTGTACTGGTGGTTGGCCGAGAAGTAGGGCGAGGCGAACTCCGTCCCCGCCGGCGCCGGGTAGGTGAGCGGGGAGGAGGAGGAGTAGGCGACCGAGGAGTTGGCCACGGACTCCAGGCAGCCGAGCTGCATGAGCCGGTAGCTGTTTGATCCGTCGTGACGTATCTACAAGATAATAAAGAGACGGGGAGATATATGAGCCGTGTCATTTAGCATCAGCCGGTGTCTCCTCTCTCTGCCTCCCAAACACACTCAAAAAAAAACACAACTCACACACTCAAAGCGCTTTTTTTTTCTTTTTTTTTTTCCTCTCCGCTTTAAACCACCTGAAGGAGATGTCATTTCCACACGCCCGGGAGGGGAACGAATAACGCACGGCAACAGGAGCCTTCGGTATGTTTTTCCCCTCCCTTCGGCGCGCCTGTCACTCTGCTCGCAGCGCTTTTTTAAAAGGCGTGCTGTTATATATTATTATTATTACCGAGCTGCTGGCAAATTTACCGTCCCGGCTCTCTCGCTCATTCCGGATGGGAGGTAAGCAGAGTGAGACACAGCGGAGTGTTCCGCCCTGAAATGTTTCTAATCACAGCCACCGGCTCACACACGAGCCTGTTTCTGCCTCCACACTAATAAAAAGACCCGATTTTTTTTTTCTTCCAACCGGCAGCTGCAGTCAGATGCACGACTCTTGTCTCCCCTTCCATGCATTTTATTTTTTATTTCCCACTTTCTCATCCAATGCGATGCAGAAAACACTTCCACTTAAGAGACTTCTTCTGGTGCAGCCTCGAAATGCCTCCGTAACTTAAAAAAACCCAAAGCGTATTTTATTCTTCCGCGCACCCAAGTCTGTCGCTTTTCCCCCCCTCGAATTAAAAGGCGAGATAAAGGGAAATAAATGAGCCTACCTCTGCGTCGTGGACAAGTCCGGGGAAGGTCGCTGACATTGTGCTTTCTCCAAAGTAACCCGTGTTTTTTTTCTCTCTTTTTTTTTCTTCTCTCCGCTCTCTGGCCCCGGTCGAGCAATAATACAAAAAATGCGTTAAAATCCTCAAAAAGCAGGAGAAATGGAAAAGTCCCCCCTCATGCGCTCTCGGTAACGGCAGAAAGCTGGCGGAACGCGAGCGTCTCCCCTCTGCACGGACGGGGCTGGCTCACGGATTTTGTACTTGCAGGGTATTTCTCGGCTGATGTCGTAGGTCCCTTGGTAATATAGAAGTTTTGAAAATTAAGCATCAGCACTGAGGAATGGGAGGACAATAGACGGAGCGGAGCATCCCAGGAGACAAGGAATAAATATTGTATCTTCGCCTTAATAAGGAACCAAGAGCTTCTTTCAACGTTTTCTGCGCTTTTTTGTGGACATTTTCCCTTTTTTGACCCGTTTGTATTTTCCACCAGGTCTCCTGCTCCTCGCTTTTCGTCGTATTATTCTTCATTTTTTCCCCTTTTCTGTTTTTAAATCACACCGGCTATGTCTTTTTTTTGTTTGGTTGGGGTTTTTTTTTTTACAAATATGTGCGGATTTTCGACGGAAATGTAAGTTTTGCTTTGAAATATTGCGAAGCTAATTTCGACAAATATCAGCGGAATAAAAAAACCAAATGGATTTTTCGTTGGTTTCTAGAGCGAGCTGGGGGGGAATTTACTCAGCTTCGATGAGGAATAACGGGCTGTTTTCGATGCTTTGCGCATCGCCCCGCATGTTTTAATTACGACTGCTTTTAGATATTTTCTTTTTTTAACACTTGGATTTATATGGAATTAAAAACGAAACGAGCTCGCATTTATTTTTATTTCATTTTCTCTTCTTTCTTTCTTTGCAGTCGCAACGGAATCATTTAGAGAATTACAACAGACGAATAAAAAAAAACAAATCGGTGATCTTATATTTGATGGCTCGATCGATCACCTTTCATGTGCTGAATTAAATCGAGAATGTGCTCGTTTATCATTGTTATTGTTATTATTTTTGGTTATTTTTTTTACTCATTCGTGGAAAACAGCTTTTGATGAGCGTTATTTATTTCTCTCTCTCTTTATGCTGAAGAGGAGGAGGAGGAGGAGAAGGAGGAGGATGAAGGGGGGGTTTACTATGAGTGTTGCCTTTGTGAAGAACCGACAGAAGCACGAGACCTTTTCTCTCTTTTCAAATCAGCATTGGATATGTGTGTGAGTGTGTGTGGGTGTGTGAGGGCGCCAGGCGGCGCGTGCAGTGCATGGCTGGATCGAAAAATGGCGACTGTTTTGTTATTATTATTATTATTATTATTATTATTATTATTATTATTATTATTATTATAAAAGGGCTGTCAGATTGGAATTGGGACTATTTTTTTTTCGGTCAGTCGGTCAGCCTTGTGACCTCTTCCCCCCCCCTCTCTCTCTCTCGTGCTGCCATAACTCACCTGAGCACGAGCCCTCGGGGTGGTCCTGCCCAGCTGAACGGAGCCGGTGTGCTGGTTTATTTGTTTTGTCTCTGCTTATTTTAAAGCAGCAGATACATTATTTCATTGACCGTTTATAGGACGACAATAATAAAAATAATAATAACAACAACAATAATAATGAAAATAATAATAATACCAATAATAAATACATAGAGATGGTAACAGGTGCACAGTGAGTATCCACCCTGCGCTATATTAGGATGCATATACAGCAGCGCAGTCTTTTGCTGCCTTGCCCCTAGGCCACCCGGGAAGCAACAGGAATACAAAAACGTAAAGCAAACAAACAAACAAAAAACAATAACAAAAGGGAGAAGCCCGAAAGCTTGTGGTCACAGTCTGAAGAGGAGCAAAGGGAAGTAAAGGAGGAGAGAAGAAGAACAAGAAGAGTCTGTCAGAAGATTTCCTGCCATTCAAAACAAACCAGAGAGATAGAGGGAGGGAGGGAGGGGGGGAGGGAGAGAGACAGAGAGAGAGAGAGAGAGAGAGAGAGAGAGAGCCCATAAGCCCTAATCAGTCTTGTTTTGGATGTGTTCTTCCTCCTGCTCAGCTGTAACTGTAACCAAAGCGACTCCCTGATATTATTAAAGTGCAGACTGCGGCCGCGCTGACGCCGCGACGCCGGGATTGACTCTGCACTTTTAATTAAGCAACTATTTCCCCTCCCATCTGTTCCCGCATGCGTCCCGTTCCGCCCTCACCGGCTACAATAATAACAATAATCCACCACCATAATAATAATAATAATAATAATAATAATAATAATAATAATAATAATAATAATAATAACAACAACAATAATAATAATAATAATAACAATAATAATAATTATTATGATAATAATGATAATAATAATAATAATAATATTTACTCATTTGGAAATAATCATTTAGACTATTTTTTTTCCAATGTAGATATGTTTCCTCCTTTTATTGAGTATTGTTAATATGCAACTGCAAAATATATCACATAACGCCCCCGATAAATCTCAACTCTTTTCTCCTTCATCGACTCTATTTTAGCCCAAAAGTCTTCTGGTCACATTTGGGTAAAAAAAAAAAAAAAAAAAAAAAAAAAAATACAAGTCCCAATAACAGGCGGCCCGGGCGGAGACACCCGCCTTAAACAGCCTCCTTTAAAAAGTTCTCAAGGCCTTTTATATTTTAATTAACCGTTACCGATTGTTTTGCCTCGGGGCACGACGGGAAACCTCTGCACGACGAGACCAGTGAAGGCCGGTTGTCGCACGCCAGGCATCAACATAAAAATAGATAAATAATAAAATAAAAAAAACGAAAGAGAGAAAAGGTGGAGGGTGGGTGGGAGAAAGAGAAGAGGAGGCGGAGGGATGAATGGGAAGGCCACCGGGCAAAGAGACAGAGAGAGAGAGAGAGAGACAGAGAGAGAGAGGGAGAGAGAGAGAGAGAGAGAGAGAGAGAGAGAGAGAGAGAGAGAGAGAGCTTTTGGTGTCAATTAAGCGGTTCTAAATGTGATCATATGATCGTGATCTGGCGATATTGGGCTAAATAATCGCCATAAATTATGCTTAATGAGCTGAGATGGCTGCTGACGTACAGGCCTCCAGCGCGGCTTCGCCGGTTTCCTCTCATATCATCATCAGGACGGGATCAGAACACTTTACCTGAGAGTACAGCTCACCAGTTTGCAACGTGAAAGCTGTCAGTCTGGTTTGTTTTTGGAGAGTTTTCAGAGAGTTTCCTGCCAACCTAAAGGGTTACCCCGAAACCTGCACGCTCCCAGCAGATCACTGAGCGCAGGAAGTCCGATGTATTCATGTGTCGGTGGTTACCGCCGCTGCCTGAGACGGACAGATGTGCATGCAGGATGTGCAGCCACCGTCGCCGCCAACCCGAGCGGGCACCAGTTGCACGGTAGACGGTCCTAATAGGGCTTAACGCCGACGAGTGGCCCCGCTTTACCGGGGGCCTGGAGCGCCGCACCAGATGCGCACTGATCTCCGGACAGGAGCCAGTCCATCTGCCGCCTGACGAGGCAGGGAAAGGCCCGAAAACCCCGCGCAGCACAGCCCAGAGGCGAGAATTTAGATCAGCCCCGAGGTTTCTGGATGGACCGCTGCTCCTGCGGAGAGCAGGGGGCTCTGCTGTCATCTTCTCAGAGCAACTGTCAGGAAATAAGGCAGCCTGGAGAGGCGGAAGATTAGGGCTTGAGCTCATGTGGGCATGTGGCATTGGCGCACTTGTGGCAGACTGTCTTGTGGAGACAATTATTATTGGGACTTAGAGGTGCAAATTGTAAGAAAAGTTTTTTTGTTTTTTTTGGGTGTTATTCCCAAATGTTTGGGATGGCGGCAGACCCGAACTATAATCCCAAAAGTGCTGGTGTTGAGACTCAAAATTCAACTTTCTTACAAACTGGACATTTGAAAGCAGAAAGTTGTCTTAAAGATCCCGTCTACAACTCCGCCTGTAACTGAAGATGTGCAACAACTCCATTTAAAGTGCACTGTGCATTGACTTTAATGCCTCAAGCTACATAAACAAACCCATTCAATTTTTATGACATGAAAACAAACAAACTAACCTTAAAGGACAAAACAATCAAATACTGTTTTTTGTTTTTGTTCACATGTGGCGGACCCTGCCACCTTTCTAGCTTTGTTTTCTTATTTCCGTACCTTATTTTCCTCTGACAACAGCTTGTGTTTTCAGCTATAGACGCATTGTTTTATTATCAATACCTCATTGATATTGGAAATGTTGAAATTCTCAGTTTGCATTTCTTCTCCAAAAACTACACATAGCCCCTTTAAGTCAGACAGACAGCACCTGCAGTCACCAGCTTCACGTTGCTCCTCGAAAAACAGATTTTCTCAGAACAAAAACTGACTGATCATCAGTTTTTGGCACTTTTTAATGCCTTCAGTCCAGCTCAGGGTTTAATCTTTAAAGAAATAATCCCTCATCGAACATACTGTGTTTAAAATCCACCAGTTTCACTTGTAACACACACAAACCTTCCTAGCTTCAAACAGTGTTCTGGGGCCTTATCTCCCTCTGAGAACAGCTTGTTTATTCACTTATGGATAAGATAAATACTTCTGAATTCTGTGTTATTACTATTCAAATCTACACAGAGCTCCTTTTAGTTAGACAGTTATCACCTGCAGTCACCAGTTTCATTTTTGCTCTCTGAGTTTTTTTTTTTTCAGAACAAAACTTATCATCAGTTTTTGGCACTTTTTTAACGCCACGCAATATCAAATAAAGGTCATTTAATCCAGCTCGGGGTTTAATCTTGAATGATTAATCTCTAATCCAACATATTATCCACCAATTTCACTTGTAATACACACAGAGAAAAAGACCAGCAGCATGTCACCCTCCTTGTTTGCTGCCCCCTCAGACCTGATTGGTTTAAATGGTTCAACTTATCTATAATAGATCACTATATAGCCTGCAGTCATTTAGCCTATTGCTACCAGAGTAAACTGTAATCCCCTTTATAGGCTTTCAGGCTGCTTTAAGTATATTGTGTCGGATTGTAACACTTAAGAGCAAGCGATGGTGCGTTTAGGGACCCACGCTGAGCAGTAATGGTCCTATAGGCTGCACGGGTTGATGTTTATTCAGCATAATGCCGCATGCAGGAGGAACTTTGTGTCGTCGGAAGTCGGAGCAGTTAGAGGGGAACTCCGAGCCCACCCTGCTGTCCCGCACATGTATGTGCTGGCCTTGTTTACGAGTCTGTGGTGGCTTTTTTTTTTTTAATCAGACACCGGCCTCATATGGCAGCGAGCGTCCGTTAGCCCGGTCCTGTGTGTGTGTGTGTGTGTGTGTGTGTGTGTGTGTGTAGGCCTGCACCTTTTTCCAGCCAAAATAACGACTGGCATAATGAAGGAGAAAAAAAAAAACTCATAACAAACGGCCCAGAAGATGTTTGTCCTCCGTCAACAGCAGAAGCAATTAAGAATATGGTGTCTGACCTACATAAAGGATGCGCCTCGGAAGGAAGCACAGGTTAATATGCTAATATGGATCTGCTAATTGTGGGGATTTACTTGTCGGTTTGCGGATGAGGGGAGGGAGAGGGGGAGGAAGGGGGAGGAGGGGGGGGGGGGGGGGGGGCGTCACTGCCTCCTTTTTTTAAGCCCCCTTCAAGATTTGCAGCAAATTAATTTCTCCCCATGCAGTGCGTGAGGTGAGGAGAGCAGGAAACAGGTGGTCAGACCAGAATATGAAGTCCAGACTGACAGGGGGAAAAAAAAGCGCAACGCAATCTGGATTATTGGCGCGTTTCTCTCTCTCTCTTCTTCTTCTTCTTCTTTTACACTTCCTTTAAAACAAATATCACAAAATGCATGTGTGTCCTGTCAGGAGCATGCATCACAGGCTTTTAATTATTATCGCCCCGGGGTGACACCCCCCCTCTCCCACCACCTCCACCGCCACACCCCAACCCCCAACTTCGTGCAGCCGCAGGACGTTTAGGCTACTTCAAGGACCCTCCGCCTCTCCAGGAAACCATAACCCCCCGTGTCTGTTAAAAAAAGAAAGAAAGAAAGAAAGAAAGAAAGAAAGAAAGAAAGAAAGAAAGAAAGAAAGAGAAGAAAAATCCCTTAATGTGAAAAAAAAAGGTGCAGGCCTTCACGCCCCGCCATAACAGGCAGCCACCGGGTATCATCGCCGGTTTGTGTTGTCAATTAGCGCGTTTAATTGTTGTTCTTTGTGGCCGTAATTACTCCTGAAGTCAACTGCGGAGTTCAGTCCGGGGCAGACACGTGTCAGCTGCTGCGTAAAACACGAAAGAAAAGGCCAATCTGCTGCCAACGGACAGCCACTCGCAGACATATTGGACACTTATAATCCTCAAGCCTGAACACGGCATTCGTAATAATGATCAACAACAAGCTCCCCTTTTGTTTTGTTTTTTGTTTTTTTTTCTTTTTTTATTAAAAAAATGCCCTATTTTCTTGACTGTTCTTGATTCCGATTTTTTTCTGATCTTAAACTAAAATAAAGCCGCTCAGCGAGGTGGACGACTGTTAACGTCGTCTGTTCGGGGTTTTCTTTTCTACTCGAGCGATCAATGAATGGTCTTCTAGGGTCAGTGATTAACTGTATTTTAAACAGAAGATTACAGCCATAACCGATGCTATAAAATTGATCTCTGAAAATTTAACTTCAGCAGCTGTTGGATCAGTCAGCCTGCATGGTGTGTGTGTGTGTGTGTGTGTGTTTGTGTGTGTGTGTGTGTGTGTGTGTGTGTGTGCGCGCGCGCGTCGATCGATGTTCATTAACTTCTCTTTTCAATAGTTTTTGAAGTGTTCCTGAAGATCACACGAAAGCTAAAAGTCTTTTGACTATTTCCCATCCAGCTTTTCTTCTTCTTCTTCTTCTTCTTCTTCTTCTTCTGGGTGACGCGCAGAGAGGAGGAAAAGGGAGCAAAACGCACTTTCAGATTTTCATCATCTCTTTCTCCTCCTCCTCTTCCTCGCCCTGTTTTCTCGCTCTTCATCTTTTTTGAGATCCTGCTGCTTTTCAATCCGGCAGCTACATGAGATGCAACAGGCCCTTGAGATTAATGTTTTAAAACTTTTTATCTGCTTAATAATCTCGCAGGGTTTGTGTTTGTTTGGTGAGGAGATTGGACTCCGTTGTGTCTGTGGGGCTTCAGTGTTAACAAAGACAGAATGGTGATGAACTGCGTGTGTGATTGCTTAAGAAATGGCTCCAGGCCTCCTCTGCATGGTGAGTTCAACGCCAAGAGTCGAGCGGATCTTTGACCTTTTGGCTTTATCCTCGTGGCAGCCAGCTTCGATTGATGTCAGACTTTACCCTCTAATGGGACACTGTCATTATGTTAAAGTGTAAAAACCTTACTCCGATTTAGCGAGCGGCTACAGCTGTTTGGATTTGGCGGCTTCATCGCTCGTTGTTGATTCAGAACTGTTTCTACCTGGTGTTTAATGAAGAATCTTTTCGCTGGCTGTTGAACTCCACACAGGTCGGTCTGTTTCCACAGATAAGTTCAAACTTTATATATAAGTTTTCTACATTGCTCTCTTGTCTCAACTCTGTGTTAATGCTCTGGTCCACGTGCAAAAACCACTCGGTTAGGTTTTGGAAAACATCATGCTTTGGCTTTGAATATTTGTTTTGGTCGCTACGATCACGGACAAGATGGTCCCAGTCTTGTCTCCACACTAACAGCTGAAAATGTCCACAGGTGTCCTCGGATAAATCCAGTGATGTGACACAAGCAGCTGTGTCGGCTTGTCGTTATGATGAATATCCTGCACGGTATACCTTTAAAACACAGACTTTTTTGCAACTTCTCCTTCAGTGGAACTTAAGATTTTTCTATCAAATCTACACTACCTGCTAAACTTTGCAAATGAATCGTATCGTGTGGCAGTGATTCCCCTTTTAAACCACGATATGTTATCTTGCTGCCTCTCAGTGCTTCTCGCGTATGTCTTTTTAATTTGGAGAGGTTTAAACAGTAAAATGACCAAGTATTTCACAAGATAATAAGAAAGATGAAAGGAAAAAAAAACATTATTTGGTAATAGAACTATGTTTTCTCACCACAGCGGCTTTACGGCCCTTTTTAACAAAGCTGGGCTGTGAATATGAAAGTTCCAATTAGTAAGGGAGTTGATTGTTTCGTCTTATTCCCAGGGTCTTCAAATTCTGACGCTTTGGTTGGCTGCCGGCAGACCTTCCAACCCAAAGTGTCACTATTTGACAACCTGGGAATAAGACGAAACAATCAAATCTCTTTTCCAGAACTGCATTTTTTTGCACCTTTAAAATGGTCTAAAATAATAGAAATAGATTTTCAGTTATATTGACTTCCATCAAATTACTTAAAACTATCGTATCTATCTTATTAGAGCAATGAAAGATTGATAGTTTGTGTGTCTGACCCTACTACTTCAAAACTCAACACCCGCTAACAACTATCATGTGCTGACTAGTTAGACCAGTCGGAGCCTGCTGCTGCAGGAACTACACAGTATTATTTTTTTTTCTCGGCAAACTGGGCGAGAAAAAGATCAGCCGAGAAAGACACACCTTGCAGTTTTATCACAGTCCTTGTTTCACTGGCCCAGAACTAAGCTTTTTTTCCTCTGGACATACAGTTAATGCATTTTGAACAATCTGTAATGATGCGGTGTGAGACATGAAAACATGTTCTGTTATAATGTTTTGTTTTTGTTTTCATGCATGAAAGACTGCTTCCTTTTTTACATTTTTTCTTTTTTTAGTTCTTGGCTGTTCTTGTCCCGGCCAGCAGAGTGCGCCGCTCTGGCAGTGCAGCCTGAGGGGAGATTAACCTGCAGGTCTCAGAGAAAAAGGAAAGGGGAACACACACGTTTACACACACTCAAACACACACTCAAACACATTCACACCCTCTTTTACTTTCAAAGCAACTCAGTGTACACATGCGTGGGGGGCCACGCAGGTTCAATGACTTTGATCGTGTAATTCCTGTGTAATCTCTGTAATCTTTTAAAGCAGAGCTGTTTGAATGCATGTTGTATGCGTCTGAGTGACAATGTGTGTAATGTACATCGGATTAGCGGGATGAAGTCGAGGCCAAGGAGAGTACTGCTGAAGGGAAATCTTGAAGGATCGAACGATCTGGACAGTTAAGATTAGAGTTTTTCAATCTGGTTTTCTGGCATGAAGGTGTGAAAAATGGCTGAATAGCATCTGAATGCCACATGGACAGATCTGGAGCCTCCACAGTCACACTTGCAGCTCAGTTTTTGTCCTCATCTCCGCTGATCTCACTTCCTCTCCCTTGCTCTTCAGTCATCACTTGTCCTCTCTTTTTCTAGGATCTCCTCACCTACAAAAAAAGATCATACAGCCCACGTGATACTCATTGAATTCTAGTTTTCCACCTTTTATTTCATGTAAAAGTAATGAAATATAGACACATTGCAGTGTTTGACATGGATTGTGCATATTCATAGAAAACAAACAACAGTTTCTGCTGGTGTCCAGGTAACACCACCTGGACAAACTACACTCAACCTAGTGAAGTTCCCTCTCTTCATTGTAAATACAGACTCTCTGTGCTCTGGTTTTTTCACCCCTGCCCCTTGAACATCCTGAGTCCGGCTTGTAGTGTAGCACATCTGCTTACAACTCAGAGACTTTATTATTTTACCTGAAGCACCCAATGACCACTAACTGCCACTAAAATCACATTTTAATGCATCGTAATTGCGATTAAATGTGTTATTAAATGATCACAATGTGTTACAGCGACCATAAAAAAGAAAAATGGTAAATTACTAGGAAAGGCTGTAATAAGGGCACAGCGCCATACAGTAATTGAGCAGTAAATATTGATATGGTACACATGCTAACATGCTAACAACAGCAGGCTAACAACAGGCTAAGCGGCCTACAAGTGGTGCACCAAGGTACACGTGCTAACAGGCTGACATTTTAACAAAATATGGTTGGGTTGACATAAAAGCACAGTACATCACTGTAATATTGGTACATTTGTATATTTACAATAACTACAGATGCTTACTGCAGTATCATAATATCATGATGTTCCAATCAATGTAATTCACTGAAGTTCCCTTCGAAATGTCAAAAATACAACAAAATAAACACCTTATAGGCGTTTATATGGAATTAATTCAAAATAAATTCTGATCAAGAGAACTTCAACTTTGTGCATTTTCTGTCTGCATTCACACACAAAACCACATTCTTCACTCGCAGTGAAAATCGTTGCTGCTGTATTGTGACTGACTGCAGCTGTAATTTTCAGGCTGCGATTAAATCAAGCGTTTATCATTTTATTGTTACCCCGTGAAGGAAAACACAAGCCATTGTCTGTTCAAGTCTGTCAAACAATGGCCGTTGATATTAATCTGATGAGGGTTCAAGTGAGGCCACCGGACAGAAACCTTGGGCCTCAGCCAGTACATTACATTTTCTGTCCGGTTTTTACTTCCTGCGTGGAAGACAAGAGGCAGCTCATCCATTTGACTTACTCCATCTTTTTTCAACACAATGTTTTGTAGACTTGAACTGTGGCTGTAAAAAGTTTGCAGTTTTGTACTTTGTGGTTCAGCTTTTATGGCAGAGAGCTGATGAAGAAAACTGTCTGAAGTCATTCTCAGTCATTCTGCTGGATGACAGTATTTAAGTAACCTTTGAAAGGAGCACAAGGTTAAGGGAGGAGCGTTCCAGACTTAATTTGGTTGTGTCTCACGCCTGAACATTATTATGACCTTTCAGCAAGAACCAATTTTGTACAGGCTTGTGTTTGGACAGCCGCATGAACTTTCAAACTACCTCGGCAGCGCAAACAGCTTCTTCGCGGTCCGTCCACACGCTCAGTATCTTCCAAACACTTTTGACAACATATTGCTTAAAGCACAGCGTCCATCGTTATTCCTTCCATCTCCCACAGAGGCAGCCAATTATAAAAAGTATAGAAGGGATCATGACTAGTGAGTGACCCAAAGACGAGCAGGGAGGAATACAGCTGTTCTGACTAACTGAAGCAAAAGGACTGCAAGTCATTTATCGTGCTATTTTAGAAGAAATGTCACCATTTGGAACTCAGTGAGTGACCCTGTTGGACAAAGCATAGAGTGGATTCTGCTGCACGAGAGGTTTGTTAAGTTTACGGCCCAAGTTTCTACAGGCCAGAGGGCGACTGATTGATATTCAAAGGGATGGTCCTTCCAAAATGTACTTGTAGCTGTTAATTTTGCCCTCATTTGACAACTGGTTTAACTGTCTGGAGAGACAGTAAACATGAAGGGGAGAGAAAGAGGGGTGATGTGCAACAAAAGTCAAGGTTATGTGGTGTATGGCTTAAAGGACAATTCTACCCAATATTGAAAATTCAAAACATGGTCCCCGCAAAACAGCAAATTGAGTTTTTACACTTTGGTTTGTGTACATATTAAAGTGTGTTTGAATCAATGAGCTTTACAGCAGGACAGCACTGCATTGTGGGAGGGTATTCTTGTACAATGGGCCTAACATTTTTAACCCACAAAAAAGACTTACATTGGTAAAAGACAACATTTATTAGGTTACTACCAGTCTGTAGTCTGGACCAACAGGGCATTTCACACTGGCCCAGGCCTGTAACGCCCCAACACAAACCTCATGCTGCAGAGGTTGTCTCTGTATGATTC
Source organism: Diplodus puntazzo (assembly GCA_963678695.2). Classification (NCBI taxonomy): domain Eukaryota; kingdom Metazoa; phylum Chordata; class Actinopteri; order Spariformes; family Sparidae; genus Diplodus; species Diplodus puntazzo. The sequence continues at coordinate 11,956,588 of OZ023172.1, forward strand.
CACATCTGCTTCGCTGGGGTGGATGATGGGTGAACAAAGTGCAGGACTGTCACAACAGAGTTCAGCGTTTGTAATTTCAGAGTCAAAATTACCTCAAACCACCGGAAGGAAAGCAGATTAACTTTGGACAGTGTTTGTCTAGTTTGTATCCCTCTTCGGGGTGTTAAAACGAAGCAAAGCTAAGGTTTGCTGGCATACGCTGAGATCTTTACATCTAACTCTAAGGAAAAAAGCGTCAGATTATCATTATTAAATGTCGGATTATTCCTTTAATCAGAGTTCCAGGGCCATTAACTTCAGGTAGGGCTTGTTGAACTATGGTCTGGGTACTCCCAGGTTTTTTTAGGGTGTCACAGTGGATCTCCACCAAAAGTGATAGACAAACCACATCCCAAAGAGAGAACGTATTAAAGAGTATTTACTGCTGTCACGTGTCGTTGTGTAGAAAGAGACCATCAGAAACACTGTAACAGCACCCAGAGGGTATGGTTAGAAATCTAACATGAAAACAGAAATAACAAATTAGAGCCAAGGATTTCCATCTTGTCCCTCACAGGCCACCGTTAGCCTCATTGATTTCCCCCCTCTGTCAAACTCAGCGCTCTCACAGCGTCGTCTTTTCAGCCTCTAATGCTTTTGTTGATCCTCAAACGCGACGGAGGCAGATCTGAGGACGGAAAAAGTGCAGATGAAACGATGCCAAAATCGAGCAGCCGAGGACCGAGAGAGAGAGAAACGCCCGCAAAGAAAGTTGAAAGCGGAGTTGGTCAATTATAACAGCCTCCTCTAGCTTTGAGCCTTTGGTCGGCCGTAAGCTCGTACGCTGTTTTCCTAAGTCGTCCTCTGCCGGAGAAATCCTGTTTACTGTGTAACAACCAGCGTGGATGTCAACCACAGAGTATATGCATGCACCTGAGATCACAGGCCCACAGCCACATTACACACTCGCACACCACAATACACAGGGAACACACCACAACAACACTCATATGAGCTTATAAGGGTGTATGTGTGTGTGTGTGTGTGTGTGTGCGTGTGTGTGTGTGTGTGTGTGTGTGTGTGTGTGTATGGTTACTGACTTCTCCTGTATAATTACCAGGGAAGTCTCCTGATGTGGAACCTTTGCTGTTCTCACAATGAACCCATTTACCGCTGCAAACCATCAAACACCTGCCAAACACACACACACACACACACACACGTACACACACACACACACACACACACATAGGCTGATGGTTTGCATATACTAGCATGCACACACACACACACACACACACACACACACACACACACACACACACACACACACACAGGCCTAGAGAAACGCGCACGCACACACACAAACCATTTCAAACGAATGCAGGGAAATAAACAGAGACGAGAGCACACAACCCCTTCACCCCTCTGGGAATTTTACTATTCTGCACTTCTCTGCTTCTCTCATCCCTCTCTCTCTCTCTCTCTCTCTCTCTCTCTCACGTACTCTCACTCTATCTTTTTCTCTCTCTCTCTTCGTCTCTTCCTCTGCTCCTTTGTCTCCCTGATTATGCAGTCGATCCCAGGGTGCGCTACTCACTGAGATCATCCACCTGTCAATCTGAAGCACACACACGCACGTGCACACACACGCACGCACACATCAACTTTGCACACACACCCTTCCACCAGTGATATTGATACAGAGGAAATATTAATGACTTCACTCACCTGCAATACACTGTTGTATCTTGCACTTCCAACGTCGGGCCATGCAATTCATCAAGACACAGTTCTGGAAACTTCCACTCAGAGAGGGGAAGAAAAAGAAAAAAAGTGGTGAAATAACACTGAATGCTTTATCCCCGAACACACACACACACACACACACACACACACACACACACACACACACACACACACACACACACACACACACACACACACACGAACAGAGGGAAGGAGAAAGAGAGCGAGAGAGAGAGAGTGAGAGTGAGACGTGTCAAAAAGCGTCACATCAGGCGGTAGAAATGCAAGATGGCGTGCGAGTTTAGCACTTCTTTAACACGTGTCACGTCAGCGCTCTTGGCATGTGTATGTGCTTAAACTGGCGCAATCACAAATGTTATTCCAGGAGTCGATATTACAGTACAGTCTTAACATGCAAGAGTATAGTGAAGGTATATAGGGACAGGCATGGATACACGGCATAAATACACCAAGGCTGGATCCTCTTCTCGATGCACCTCAGATCATCACATGCATATTTAACTGTGCTGTTTATTGTAGCATGTCTTGCTAAGTGTAAATGCTGCATCCTGCCCCCACACGCCTCACACCAGGAGCACCAGTCGATATGTTTAAGGAGGGCGGAACAGCGGGATCTTATTCTTGATTCAGAAAGTTTTCCATGCATCCACAGCGTTACTGAAGGTTCCAAAGCAGAGTCTAAACAATATATTGTAGGTTTTGGGAAGATTGTAGATCAACAGATTCAGGATCATAAGCTTGCGCGACTCTGTGTTTTTGTGATTGTCAATAAATGCCATGTGAAAAGAGAATACCGAGCATGTAATTGTTGCCTGTGGCACTCGACCACAAGTCCACTGGTCTCACTGAAGATGTAAATTCTAAAAAATCGATTACATTCTCCAGAACATGGCAAAGTTATTTCGCCCATATTTAAAACAGGGCTGGGTCAAATACCCTGATATTTTTGAAATAATTATCATTAATGTGGATCTAATGACCGAGTGGGTAAAGGCAAGTGAAGGACGAAGTGAAGCCAAGCAGATGATAGGACGTCAAGTTGACCTTTGACAAACTTGAGGTTATGTCGTTGACCAATAGCAATAGCAAGGAGAAGTACAGGCACATCATGCCGGTCTTCTTAAACATGCCAGTTTACACAGGTGATGATGTGGTGCTTTAAACAGTAAGCATGATGATATTAATGATATTATTCATTCAATAATTTATTCCGTTCAAGTTCCTTAAAGTTAAAAATGTAATTTTGAAAAAAGTCCTAATGAAATGCAAAATAAATCCATACTCATACTTTATATTTGCCGTATAAATTAATCAGGTGGCAACCTTCTCGCTCACATGAGGTGAAGTTGCCTGTTTTGGGCTTTTTTCATTTATATTCTTAGAGCCAAGTTACTTCTTCTGGACCTATTTCCAAGGACCTTGTTGCTTATTTCTCTCACAACATCTGGCAACTCTGCACGACCTAAAAAACTAGCCCTTGAATTAAAAAACATTACAATCCTGAGAGCACAATGCCAGAGGAAGTGAGCGACCTGGTCCAGAGAGAACTGAAAGACGATAGCGGAGGCTTTTGTGATTGACAGGTGCTAGCATATACTCAGCTGGCTAGCAAGTTTACAGTGAGCTTGCGAGCTAAGCAATTTACTAGCTAGCCCTGCAAGCAGTCAAAACGTCACCAAGCTGCTGAATTAGTTTGGGCCTCTTTACATGGTGTAACTGAGCATTAACGGTCCTGTTACCGGGATCAAAATGGTGGTGGGTCATCTTTCCGCAAACCAGGGGCCCGTTCACTTTAGTGTGTGTCATAAGCCTGCGTACCACGCTGACATTTCTATGATGTTTCTTATCATTTTCACATTATATGTTAACAACTTGTCATTTCAGGAAGAGGGGATGGTGGTAGAGTTACTTGCTGCCAAGCCAGTGACCGTAGTTCAAGACTACGTTGCAGATTTCTAAGCATGAAACCATCAGATATTTTTATGGAGACCTCAACAAAATTATGGTATTATATGCTGAAAACTTGATCTTTTGCTAACCTTAAGTAAGTGTTTTTATTCCTAAACCTAACAAGATGATAAGCACAGTATTGTCAAAACATGAAATAGAAGACTGAACCTAAATAGATGGAAAGTTTTAGCATATTTGTGGTTTGTATGGTTACGGGTACAGTTATTCTGGCGCCACTAGTTGAATTTTTTTTTCAGGCAGTTAAGCTCCTGATTATTAGGATTTTGTGTGTAGGTGATGAAGCTGTTAGCAGTCTGAGACAGGAAGCATTGAGGACTCTTTTCCACACCTTTTTCTTAAGCCAAGGTCAGGACGAAACCTTGAGTTAGGGAAGACAATGGCACTGGCAGGGTGAAACATGGGAAATCCTGTTTGTGAATAAATGAGAAAGGAGGCATGTCCTTCACCATCGTCACGGACCATCAGTCTTTGGTTCAGAGTGACACAATGTATAGATAGATAGATAGATAGATAGATAGATAGATAGATAGATAGATAGATAGATAGATAGATAGATAGATAGATAGATAGATAGATGTGTATAATCTTGCTCTATAGCTCATTTCATTCCTCCGTCTCACTCCATCACTCTCTGAGATCCTGAGGCCTTAGCCTCATGTGCGCTGATGGTAGAGGTTACCATGGCAACGGAGTGGTCTTGTGGCCCTGGATGTACGCAAGCACACACGCACAAGGGCGCGCGCGCGTACACACACAGACACACACACACACACACACACACACACACACACACACACACACACTCACTCTTCCTCTCTCCCTCGATCTCTCTCCATCTCTTCCTGCATACATATTCGGAGCTACAGGTGCCCCCAAAAGTATCGTCCTTCCTGATTTTGATTGACACACTCGAGGGGCGGCGGATCACAATTAGTGATGGTGCTAATTTCCCACAATGCCCTGCAGCCACTGGGCACCCACTGCGCCTGCAGCCAACTCATCAATATTCATGAGCCATCTGATGAATATGCAAATGGTCGGAAGAAGCGGCGGTGTCCAGGTGAACGACTGCGGCTCACCAATCAGAGGCCGCCGTACGCACTCAGCATCCAGGGGTGGGAGACGTGGCAGGATATGGCATCTCAGGGCATCAAAGGCAACTCATCATGAATAAGATTTTAATTAATGCAGAAAATCTCGATCCTAAACGTTAAGGTCTGGCCTTAAGATCACAATTTATATCAAACCCTAGGCTTAATTTACTGATTTGAAAACCAAAATATCTGTTTTAATCTGTAAATCCCACTAAACTCCCTCTCTGTAATTTCAAATGCAACTTTAATATTTAGTTTATGGGTTCTAATGCTAAACCCAGTCCTGATCTTTTCTTCTCATATAAATCAAACTTTAACCTTAATCCTAACTTCAGCCTCGCATGTTAGAAACCTAATTTTAACCTGAAACATGGTAACAAGTACTTGTGACATGTATGATAACCAGGGTTGGGATGGTTTCTTTAAAAATGGATTCTGATTCCTAGAGTTATCAATTAGCTGTTAAATTATGTAGTCAGTATTGTAACCCAAGTATCACAAAATCAAAGTAATGTAACTTGATTACTTTCCACTGCTGGATTAGTCAGTATTGGCCAGTATACACAAGTCTATGTACCAAACATACATGTATAAGAAATGGGATATTTTCTTCTATAGCATTGGTGTCAGATTGGGACTTGGTATCAGCATATATGAATCAATGAATCATGTTACCAAGTACTGATGACATGTGCAATAACTGTGGTGTTCTCATAATAACAATACTTGTATCAGAAATAGCTCACATACCACATCATGTGTTTATTAGAATTAGTCATCTGTATGCAACTCAACATTTTTCTTACTGTACTAGTAATCCATATAACCCCAACCCTGACCCTAATGCATCCATACCATAGCATGCATACAGGGTCAATAGTATATGTTAAGAAATAGGAATATATATATAATATTTATAATACCTTAAATACCTTATAAATATATATATCTTGAGTTTAAGTAGTTCGAAAAACTGATAGAATCATAGTTGTATCATGAAGACACATGGAGACAAATAGTCAACAACAAAAAATGAAATAACACTTGAAAACGGTCATTTATGAGTAATTTCCTTTTCAAACCACAACTATTCTTTTATTTTTGGATGTCAAACTGTGTATTTAGATGGAACGATTCAACTGATAAATTGGTGGAGCTAATGTATCAGTGAATATTATCATAGATAAAGGCAACATGTATACACATCAGCTGGTTTTGTTGTTCAGAAATACCAAAGTTAGTAATGATAAGAATACCAAAAATGGGATGTTTCAGACGTTTTTTAAAGAGAATCCTGACCTTCTTAAAATCAATCTTAGTATTGTCCTTCTTCTTCTTCTTCTTTTTCTTCGTCTTCTTCTTCTTCTTCATTGTCGTCGTCGTCGTCGTCATCGTCGTCGTCGTCGACGTCTTCTTTAACTAATAATTTTTCAACTTAAGAGGGAGTGCCATTGTTTTTTCGTTGTGTTGTTTTGCACAGTAGAACAATGACAATGTCAAGTATCTTGAATCTTGTTCTAAAAAATCCATTATTTCTCTGCTTTAGTAACGACATTAAGTTGAAAGGACCCATCTCTCTTTATCATTTACAACTTCCAGATCTGTCAAAGAAGTTGTCACTATCTGTGAGCACGACGTCTGAAAAACAGATTTGGTAGACAAGGCGGCGCACAATGGGAACTATATTGGTGACGATCTTGATCTAGACGTTCAACCACGAGCCAATATTTGTTTCTTCTTTCGCCGTAAAACTAACAGAAGCAAAGGCGTCATTTTAAGACCTAAGGGTCTGTCGTCACCGTCGACACATCAGACTCACTCTAATGAACTGAGGTGACAAGAATGACATGTGTGGGCGTAGTACAATTTTCTAGTTTACGCAAAGTTGGTTTCAGTTGCTTTAAACCGACCATGCTTAATTGTTGGTGGTTGAGTACAAAAAGATATTCACTGGTAAATGTAGTCTACTAACCCTTGCAAAAGCATGTGTCTTGTTATTACACTGTGATATGAAAGTGTTTTCTTCCTTGCTATTTTGAGTGGTTCAAACATTTAATTGCACACACACACACACACACACACACACACACACACGGAGCCACACCGGGAGCTGCTACGCTGCGGATCTAGGGAGGAAAACCAAAGCGGACAGATCAGAGCGGAGATATAATCAACCCTGAGTTCTGAGGAAAAAGCAGTTCGCTCCTTCCTTCCAGTCCTCCTTTACCTCCTCTCATCTCAATACCATCCACCACCACCACCACCACCAACACCACCGCTCCCTCTTCCTCTTCCATCCCCCCCTCGCGTGGAGCTCACATGGCGGCTGGTGATGCCGCCACAAACAGACCGGGTTTAGGGTTTGAACCGGTGCTGCTCAGGACCCACAGCACAAACTCTGCGATGGGGCTCACGTCGAGGCTGCGCTCCGGTGCAGGGTTCAGCTCAACCAGAAGGTTTATTGCAAGGTGTGTGTGTGTGTGTTAGTATGAGTGTGTGAGTGTAGGTGTTATTGAGAAGCATGGCTCTCCCCAGAGAGATCCTCCATTAATTGTGAAGTGAAGGAGCCCGAGGGCGACACCAGGGACCTCCATTAAACACAGACAGGCAACTGACAACCTCTCTCTCTCTCTCTCTCTCCACTTTCTTTTTCTCTCACCCCTCATCCCCTCCCCTCATTTATCCTCTAAAATTCAAATTCACATTCAAATTTAAACAAGGTTCATTGCCATGAAAGAAGCAAGCTAATGTTGGCAAAGCAGGAACAACGCACAAAAGAAAATAGTTTTGTTTATTCAGGGAGGCTGCGAACAAGGAACCTAAATGTAGCATGCATGCATAAAAGATCTGATTTTTTGCAAATTTCGAGCAGCAATTACCCTTGTTAAACAGCTTTTGTTGTGCTGGGATCTTATTCTGTCTGTGTCTGATTCCATCCGCCGAGGTTGACCCAGGTTCCTAATTTCCTTCTGCCACGCACGCCTCAGACTTTTACAACTCCGGATTATACTTTTAAAACATCTCACTGTTCTTTAATTGGCTTTTTATGGCTCATATTTGCTGGCTCCACACTCAGCGTGCACTCAGAGACGATAAACTTTGTCTCCTCAGAAGAGAGTTGAAACTTGCTAATGGTGTTGGTTCTGTCCTCAGAGCCCGCCCCATACTATGGGTGCTTTCTGTAGCCGGGCTGTGAGTCCCTTATGAACTTATTTCCAGAGCAGGGTAATTATTACAGGTACAGCGCCTCAGGATGAGAACCTGATTCCCAACAGGATCTGTCTGGACTCCTGAATAAGCCCACACTGAGATCTTCTCCAAAAACCGCCGGCCCGCTGCTAGATCCTCACCACGGGAAGCTCTGTTTTCTTCTCCCACTGGTGAACCTGCAGCCCCTCCTCTCTAAGTGTAAAAATAGTGTCAAAAACAGTTACCAATTATGTTTCATTGTTCTGATTTTGATCATATTTACGCTTTTTCTTCTGTGTGTGCGCGCATGTGTGTGTGTGTGTGTGTGTATAAGCAGTGAGGGTCACCAGCCACTAGAGGGAGCACCAGTAGTGTGTAAGAGCCTCACATATGTCAGTTCTCACCCCCTCCATGACTTTGACCACCACACACACACTCACACACACACACACACACACACACACACACACACACACACACAGTACAGTACATTATATGTACATAGTGCTGTAGGCAAATACCAGTGAACCTAATGGAGTCCACCTTGACTCTGATTATCAATGAATTTGCTGGATGAAGCACTGATGTGCATTTTCTTCACATGCACAGACACACACATGCACACGCACTCGCTCACACACTCGCACACACATATACGCATACGCTATAGCAGATGTTAAGGATTAGTGTGTGTGTGCGGGTGTGTGTGTGTGCGTAGCCTCAGGCACTGTTCAACAATGCATTATTCCTGAGTGCACCAGTTAAGAGGGGCACTCCGTCTCCATGGCAACCACCCTGGCTCTGATGTAAACATGGGGGTAGTTGAACGTCAGCCCCAATAAAGTGGAAAGATTCGCCCACCCCCCAGCACCCCCCCACCCACCCAAGATTACAGACAATAAGAGACAAAGATAAACATGGCAAAGTGTGAAAGTGTCACAGTGAGAGGAGTGTGTGTGTGTGTGTGAGGGCAGTTTGGGTAAACCGAAGGTCAAGTGGAGAGTTTCTTCTGAAAGATAATGCTGTTTTTGTTTTTTTTTCCACATCGCGAATAAAACTTTCCTCTCATTTTCATCTCCGTGAACACGAACTGCCTAGAATGAAGCTGAGAGCGATTTTTGGGTGAATTCAACGTCTTCTAAAAGATAAACATGTCCCCTCTTCTTTTAATCTAAGCCCGGTTAACTGAAAAGTTTGCGTTCAGCATCCTGAAAAATCTTTAATCTGAGATGTAAAAACCCCAACAAAGCCACTTAACTTCCTG